>CM056049.1:161260222-161605919 GCA_029574335.1 Rana kukunoris
GGAGATTATGGGACCCCCGGGGACGGGAGATTATGGGGCCCCAGGCAATAGATTATGGGGCCACACAGTGAAAAAAAAAAAAAAAAACATACAGTATAAACACACAGACACAAAATATACACACACACTGAAAAGGTATTGGAGAGGCAGGGCAGCTATAATCTTGGTATTTTTTTTAAAAAAACACAGTTTTTTACATACTGTTCCTGGTTTTACTGAGACTGGCAAAACCCCGATGGGGCCCCCTAGTGGCATGGGGCCCTCGGGCAATGCCCGAGTGCCCGAATGGTCAGTCCGCCCCTGGCCACAGTATTTCTCCCAGCTCCACATATCCATTGTCAGTGTACTAAAACCAGGAGACCAATGTGTAACCAGTAGGTTCTCAGGGGCATTACCAGAAAAGTAATGCAACATGAGACAGCATTCCTTGACAAGAAGCCTTTTATCAGCAGGAAAAATGTGGAAAATTGGGACAAATAATTGTTATTTTTTAATTTTCACAACCTTTGAGAGTTCATCAATTGAGAAATAAATTGTCAATACAAAAAAGTTTTAGGATACAAGTCTTCACTCTTTTCCACAAGTGAGGACAAATAAAGAGTTTGAATCACAGCTTCCTTCAAATTATTTTCCCAAACCTTTGGTTTTCCAAGAGGGGAGAGCACTGCAGGAAGTAAAATCTTCTGCTCTGCCAGGACACTACACAGAAAAGCCTTATACCTCGTACACACGATCGGCAAACCCAATGGGAAAGCCGAGAAGCGGCTCAGCAGCTTTTCCCCCTACACACGCCCGGTTTTCCTGGCAGGAAAACTGCCATGAGAGCTTTGGCCGGGAAACTCGGCTGTGTGTATGCTGCCCCACAGGCTTTACCCATAGGAAAAAAAACGCCGGCGGGAAGAAAGGAAACATGTTCTCATTTTTCCCGCTGCAATGACCGGCGGTTTTCCTGTCGGGAAAACTGCCATGGAGCATACACACGGACAATTTCCCGGCCAAAAGCTGTCATGGCAGTTTTCCTGCCAGGAAAACCGGCCGTGTGTACGAGGCTTAACACTTAATTGCTGTTTCTCATTTCTCAGAAGCTTCTATCTTCAGCCTGTTCCCAGGTGACGGGACTGTCTCTACTTCATTTTCCATTTATTAGGGATGTCATGATGCATATCATGTTATTTACAGCATACCTGTGCCAAAAAAAAAAAAGAAACCCTGCATGACCTCCAATCAGTCCAAGGCTTTCCAAATATGGTGCTGGAAAGGAAGGCCAGAGGACACATCGGTCCTTAGCAGGATTTCCCTAGTGCCTATCACAAAGTGGTGGTCAGTTGACTTCTTTATTGACATTGCCTTATTGAATTCAAAATCACCTGCCTACATTCAATGCTAAAATGCCAACAGTAAATATGTCTGTACCCAACCCCCCCTTTAAAGTTGGATAACAGGTCAAAACTCTACAACGCTCTACATGTCAAAAATGTCCATATAATTAGAAATCCTTTTGAAGTAGATATCCTATACTGCCAAAAGTATTGGGATACCTGCCTTTACACGCACACAAACTTTAATGACATCCCAGTCTTAGTCCATAGGGTTCAATATTGAGTTGGCCACCCTTTGCAGCTATAACAAATTCAACTCTTCTGGGACGACTGCCCACAAGGTTTAGAATTGTGTCTATGGGTATGTTTGACCATTTTCCAGAAGCACTGATGTGGATGAGAAGGGCACTGATGTGGATGAGAAGGCCCGGTTTGCAGTCTTTGCTCTAATTCATTCTAAAGGTGTTCGGGTTGAGGTCAGGACTCTGTGCAGGCCAGTCAAGTTCCTCTACCCCAAACTTGCTTATCCTTGTCTTTATGGACCTTGCCTTGTACACTAGTCCAAATCATTTGGTGGAGGGGTGATTATGGTGTGGGGTTGTTTTTCAGGGGTTGGGCTTGGACCCCTAGTTCCAGTGAAGGTAACTCCTAAGGCGTCAGCATACCAAGACATTCTGGACAATTTCATGCCCCCAACTTTGTGGTTACAGTCTGGGGATAGCCCCTTCCTATTCTGAAATATACTGTACACCAATGCACAAAGCAAGGTCCATAAAGACATGGATGGGTGAGTTTTGGGTGGAGGAACTTGACTGGCCTGAGTCCTGACCTCAACCTGATAGAACACCTTTGGGATGAATTGCAAGCCAGGCCTTCTTGTCCACATCAGTGCCAGACCTCACAAATGTGCTTTTGGAAGAATGATCAAAAATTCTTATAGACACACTCCTAAACCTTGTGGACAGCATTCCAAGAAGAATTTAAGCCATTATAGCTGCAAAGGGTGGGCCAACTCAATTTTGAACCCTATGAACTAAGGCTGGGTGCCATTAAAGTTCATGTGCGTGTAAAGGCAGGCATCCCAATACGTTTGGTAATATAGCATATGTCTGTACCCAACACCCTCTTACAAGTCAGATGACAGGTCAAAACCCTCTAATTTTCTATAAAAGTCTAAAATAAATATACAATTGGAAAGCGTTTTGAATAGATTTGTTGAGCGCAAACATTTACTGTAGCTCATACCCTAAGCTATATTTGACATCCTCTCCAGGATGTCATCAAACTGCTGCGATCTTCTAAGTGCACTTTAACTTTAAGAAATACAGTAATTGAAATAAATCATACATTTCACAGACTATACACCATAAATCCTTGAATTTTGCATTGTGTGCTCCCTTTTGACCTGTCAGAATTCCATTGTGCCATCATAGTCAAGCAACATCTAAACTCATAGGTCTTGCACTCATTTAAACAAATGAATAAAACATAATTTTACCTTCTCTTGGATGAGCAAGCATTACAGTAAAGTCAGTCTAGGGGAGAACAGTGCTGTGGAACAGAAGTTGTTGTGAAATTTAGGAATGCAATTTTAAGCAGCTGAACAATTTTCTTGTAAATTGGTATTATTGTTGCAATGCAAGCAAGGGCTCTTAACCTTCTTGTCTTACATTGTATTGTAACTGTACTTACTTTCTTTCCTATTCTGTAAAGCACTGCACAAACTATTGGCGATATATAAATCTTGTATTGTAATAATAATAATAATAAATGTACTGACAAGAACAGTACACAAAGGTCATTTCCAGTATTTACATCCAATGGATTCAGAGTTCTGTGCATTAGCAGTTTACAAACAAGTTTGCGTCATAGGAGTTGAATGCATAGTTTTATGAGAAACCATACTTGTCACCATTTATAAAGAAAAATACCACAAGCGTTTTAACAGAAAGTACAAAGGCCACTGACAGTAGTCTCTACTAAGGTGCCTATAATTTTGTATTTCTACTGAAGCTACATAAAAACACAACAGTTGCATGTTTTTGGCTTGTGAAAGGAGGATGGGATGCTGTTTAACCACTTGCTTACTGGGCACATATACCCCCCTCCTGCCCAGGTGAAATTTCAGCTTCCGGCACTGCGTCGCTTTAACTGACAATTGCACAGTCGTGCGACGTGGTATTTGATCACCTCAGCGGTTTTTATTTTTCGAAAAAGAAATCAATATTTTTTACTTGTTGCTATAATAAATAGCCCAATTTAAAAAAAAAACGTTTTTTCTTAGTCTAGGAGGATACGTATTCTTCTACATATTTTTGGTAAAAAAAAAAAAATCGCAATAAGCGAATGGTTTGCGCAAAAGTTATAGCGCCTACGAAATAGGGGACAGAATTATTATTTTGTATTATTTTTTTTTTACTAGTAATGGCAACGATTTGCGATTTTTATTGGAACTGTGACATTATGGCGGACACATCGGACACTTTTGACACATTTTTGGCACCAATCACATTTATACTGCGATCAGTGCTATAAATATGCACTAATTACTGTATAAATGTGACGGGCATTGAAAGGGTTAACACTAGGGGATGAGGAAGGGGTTAATTGTATACCCTGCATAGTGTTCTAACTGTGGGAGAATGCATTTAGTACACACTATTCTGAGGTGATCCAAAGTATAAAAAGTGAGAAATCCACTCCTCCCCCACATAATACATCCTGGTAATATACAATGAACTTCGGATCACCTCATATTATGATAAACATAACATAACATATGTTAAACATGTCCAAGCTAGATAAATAACCTGTCACTCAAAGCAAGAAGAGAGAAACAGACTTTTTTTTTAGACAGCTTTTTATCTGGAAGTCTGTTCATTTTCACTGAACAATAAAAGAGGATTGATCAGAGCTGGATTAACTCTGTGTGGCAAGACTGGGCACAGATGATAGGAAATCTTATACTCTACATTGTGACATAAAATAAATAAATGGGCAGGCCATTTTTTGCAATACGGCACTGTGCTATTTTAACCGACAATTGCGTGGTCATGCGACGCTGTACCCAAACAAAATTTAAGTTCTTTTTCCCCCACAAACAGAGCTTTCTTTTGGTGGTATTTGATCACCTCTGCGGCTTTTACCTCTGCGCTACAAACAAAAAAATCGCCATTTTTGGGAAAAAAAAACAATGGGCCAGATTCTCAGCGGCGCTACGACGGAGTATCTCAGATACGTATCGCCGTTTTTTTTGCCTCGTATCTATGCGAGTGATGCTTAGCATCACTTTGGCATAGATACGCTTCAACATCCGACAAGTGTAATACAATTACACTTGCGGATCGTAGTTGTAATGACAACTCCGGCCACTAGGTGGCCTTTACGTTGTTTTTTCATTTTCATATGCAAATGAGGCTAGTACGCCGATTCCCGATCGCTTTTACGCCGCCCCGTCGTCGCGTACGTCGTTTTCGTCCGCAAAAGGTTACCCCTGCTTCTATGAGGAGTAACCTTACGAAGTTCCGTCAGGTGCCGTCGGATGCCATGTTAAGTATGGCGTCGGGTCAGCGTCGGCTTTTTCCGTCGCTTACGTCGTTTTACTAACTCGTTCGCGAATAGGGCATTGCGTAAGTGATGATCATGTCATTTTGACGTCGGTTTCAACGACGCATTTCGACGTGAGCTGGAGCATGCGCACTGGGCTTTTTCCCCGGTCGGCGCATGCGCAGTTCGTTCGACGCGGGGGCGCGCTTAATTTAAATACAAGCCGCCCCATTTGAATTACGCGGGCTTACGCTGGGCCATTTTCGCTACACCAACGCAAACTATGGAGCAAATGGTTAGAGAATACGGCACTTGCTCTAGTACGATGCGGCAGCATAGTGTAAATGGCTTACGATACGCAAGCGAAATTCTATGAGAATCTGGCCCAATATTTTTTACTTTTTGCTATGATAAATATTTATTCGTTGCTCAGTTTAGGCCAATATATGTTCTTCTACATATTTTTGGTAAAAAAAAGTAATCGCAATAACCGTATATTGATTTATTTGCACAGAAGTTATGGCGTCTACAAAATAGGTAATAGGTTTATTGCATTTTTTTTTTATTAGTAATGATCTGTGATTTTTAGTGGGACTGCAAAATTGCGGTCGACAGATAGGACACCTAAAGGGGTTAACATCAGGGGCAATCAAGAGTTTAAATGTGTTCCCTGCAGGTGTGCTCGAACTGTTTGGGGGGTGGGCAGTTTGGGAAAACACACAGATCCGTCTTACTGCATAGCAGAAAGACAGGATCTGTGGGATCTTCCCTGTCAGAACAGAGATTTGCCTTGATTACACAGGTAGATCCCCATTTTGTCCCTCCGGGGAACAATCGTGGGTGGCCGGTGGACATTGAGTCCGCTCCACTAGCTGATTGGCTCCCCACGTCCAGTGGGTGCACGTGCACTCACAAACTAGAGTTCCAGAGCCGACGTACAATGATAGCAATTTGCGGGAATGAGCCGACCTGCTGCAGTACAATAACAGAAGCTGGTCAGCAAGTAGTTAAGAAATAATGGCATCCCTTCTTGTCTGCTAACAGATGCAGAAAGGCATGCAATTACATGCAGCCTTGCACCCGCATACAGTGTGAACCTAGACTGAAAGAGACAGAATGGACAGTTGGAATAGACTGCTAACAGTTGTTCTGCTTAATACAGACATTACTGGATTTACAGTCTATTTTCAGAATAGTGTGTACTAAATGCAACTTCTTAAAGCGGGGTTCCAACCACAATTAGCATTTTTTTAATGCATGTCCTTTCATCCTGCGTTTTTATAATATAAATCCGGTCACTTACTATTTTACAATCCGCCGCCGCTCCACATAGTTATTCAAAAAAGATAGTTTATAAAACTAGGTCCACACGGTTGTCATTTTGCTTGTGGGCATTGTGAAGCCCACAAGCACTTACTTCCTGGAAGTCTTGGATGTGGAGTGATAATTGGGCAGCGCACTGCATCCTGGGAAATGACGCCACACATTTCCCGGGAGCATTAGAGGGAGATGATGTCAGAATCCTAGGTGATTCCAAGGGCAGATTTCGTGGGACCGCATAGCAACAGGCATTTTCCAGATGAGTAAAAAAAACATTTTTTATTTTTTTTTATTTTTTAGGTCTTATGAGCACAATAATGAAAAAAAAAATTTGGGATGGAAACTCCACTTTAATGGAGCATGAGAAGGGTAACACTAATAAGTGGTTAATGGCAAACCCTTTAGGACTTAAGCTGTGTTCTGTCTAAACTAAATTAAATGTTGATAACAAGCCTGGCACAAATAACTTGTTTCATTAATAAAACACTTCTAATGTCATAAAGGATTAAATTGATCTTAATTAACTCTAATAAATGAGAGTTTGTTTACATCAGTGTTCCCAATAGTGCCTTCTTACCGCCGATGGTAGTTAGGGATGGGGAGGTGGTTTGGTGGGCTAGTATTTAATTCCAAGGGGAATACTTCACTCTTTGTGAGGTAATAGAAATTGGGTGCCAGTTACTTCAAGAAGTTTAACAGAGTTTATTACATGTCCGATGAACTCAGGAAGAGAGGGATTTAGGCACAGGATACCCCAAAAGACCTAAATGCAAATTCCATATTACTGCCCACACTCAATGCAGAAAAAGGGGCCTTTAACTGATGGAAAAGCAACGGCATGCTATATAAACTGAACTATATATATATATATATATATGCATTATGCCTTTCTATCCAGCAGGTGGCATTGCAGTATGATCGCCTGTTATTCTATGGTAAATTAATAACAGGATGTTCTGTATATGTTAAGTGCATGCACTTGTATTGTCCTGCTTCCTGTAAGGCCGCGTACACACGATCGAACATGTCCGCTGAAACTGGTCTGCAGACCAGTTTCAGCGGACATGTTCAATCGTGTGTACGACCTATCGGACCGTTTTCCAGTGGACAAAAGTTTTAAAACATGCTTTAAAAACCTGTCCGATGGAAACCTGTCCGTCGGACAGGTTCGATGGTTAGTACACAAAATCATCGGACCAAAAACCTGCGCATGCTCAGAATCAAGTCGACGCATGCTTGGAAGCATTGAACTTCGTTTTTTTCATCACGTCGCTGTGTTCTATGTCACCGCGTTCTGGTCTGATCGGATTTTGGTCCGATGGTGTGTACGCACATCAGACCATCAGACAAGTTCAGAGTTGTCTGATGAAAACGGTCCGTCGGAAAAGTCTCACCAGACATGTTTGATCGTGTGTACGCGGCCTAAGACATGATAAAAACATCCTCCATGAAAGTAACGTATTCTCTGTATACAAACAAGCTCCCAGGCACGCAGCAGCACCCAAAGACACTTGAAAGAATACTCAATGATTACAGAATGTCTGTGAGAAGTCTGTATGCAAGCAGCTGAAAAATGGCAAGCGGTACCAGATGGTACCAGATGTGAAGTTTGCAAATGCAAAGCTGAACAATGCCAATTATCAGCTATGGGAGTTTAAACTGGAAATGCTTTTTAGCATGGATGACTTGTGGCAAGGTAATGGCCATAGGTATGTGGACTTCATTACAAAAACTAGATAAGCATTCAAGTCTAAAAAGCAAACTGTTTTTGCTAAGAAAGTTGTACAAGATGAGTCTACAAGAAGGCCAGTGCATGTGTAACCATGCAAATGCTATGCTAAAGAAGCTACGTGCTATCGGAGAGGACATCAATAATAACCATACTGTTTCCCTGTGCCTCTGAAGCCTTCCAGAGACCTGCTCTCATTAATGCTTTAGAAACCAGACCTGAGCAGAAACTGAAACTGCAATATGTCAAAGGGAAATTAATCGATGAATACGACAGAAGTAAAGAAAATGCACACAATGATGACAAAGCTCTTCAGATGTACAAAGGCACAAAGCACAACAAAGAAAGCAGAGCCTGTTTTCACTGTAAAAGGACTGATCACTTAAAAAGGACTGTTCTATCTGGAAAGCCGAGCAGCGAAAGCTAGAGCTATCCACAAAAGTAAAACAGAATGGCACCTTTAAAGTAAAACAGAATGGCAAGCCATGCGGCTGGTCCATACACTCAGG
Source organism: Rana kukunoris (assembly GCA_029574335.1). Lineage (NCBI taxonomy): Eukaryota > Metazoa > Chordata > Amphibia > Anura > Ranidae > Rana > Rana kukunoris. The sequence goes on from CM056049.1 coordinate 161,268,646, forward strand.
TGCGACAAGCCACATTACTAACGATGAGACCTTCTTCACAAACATTCATTACAGTGCAAAGGACAACGTTTTCCTAGCAAACGGGAAAAGCATCACTTCAGAAGGTAAAGTCCAGGGTTTCCTGAACTGCATTACACCACAAAGCAAGCAGAGTATGCTGACTATGCACAGGTGCATTGGATAGAAGAAGCATGGTGATGAGCCTGTATAGGATAGAAGAAGATCCTGGACTGCCGCACTTCTTAAAACAATGTCTTTATTGTACATATGAAATCCAAAAAATGGGGTGTGGCCTGTGATGCAGAGTAGAGAGCAACACACACTTGTAGAGCTCCGTCCCTCCACCTCACACCCTGCTGCCTAACTAGGGATGTAATTCCTATCCCCACAAGCCTAGTTAAAGCCCCGAATGAAGAGGAGAGAAAAGCGGGTGCAGGGATTGAAAATACAGCCAGAGATCGATCGTTTTTTGCCCCCGCACACGAGCCGCGGCTGGGAGAGAGATACAAGCGGGATCACGTGATGCGGAAGCAACCAGAGAGGGGGTACACAGGAGCGAGTGTAATCCAGAGACAGGAGCACCACCAGTGGTGGAAGACCGTACAGTGACTCCCAGGCAAGTACAAGTGGAAATGGAGAAGGGGGCACAGAGTGAACCCGTGGGATCTGAAAAAACCCAGGGGGAGCAAGGAGACGTGCAGCTGGTGTCTGGGGACCCTGGAAATCTTGATCTCAGAGCCCTCCTCCAGGCTCTGCCGACCCGAGCAGACATTAAAGCCTTACCAACACATATGGACATGGTGGTCTGCATAGAGGAAATGCACTGCAGAGAGAAAAAGCAGGTTCACACGGAAATCCAGCAATTAGTGGAAAGACTGCAGAGAGAGGAGGAGGGGCTGGCAACTCTTGAAAATCGTATACAGCATCTCGAGCAGGTACAGCATACACAAAGTATTTATGTCTCATCAATGCAACTCCGGTTGGAGGAATATGAAGACCGCAACCGCCGCCAAAATCTGCGGTTCAGGGGTGTACCTGAAACTATAGGAAGGGAGGCATTGCAGTCCACAATACTAGCAATATGCCAGCAGTTAGCTACTCCCGCCCCACCTCAAATGTTGGAAATTGAGAGAGTGCATAGGTCCTTAGGGCCCCCCTCAGTAAATGTGAACCCGGCCAAGAGATGTGATATGTTGTTTTCACCGCTTTGCACACAAAGAATTAATAAGTCAGAAAGCATGGGAGGTGGGAGATATAGTACAGGATGGAGCTACGGTAAAGATTTTGCCAGATCCTTCACGGGCCACTTTACAACGAAGGGCAATGCTATAACCCCTCCTGGACAAAATTAAATCACTAGGGGGTACTTATCGGTGGGGGTACCCTATCTCTTTGACTATAAGGAAAAACTCCCATACATTTAATTTGCGACACCCAAAGGAATTACCAGAATTGTTCTCCTTTCTAGAGACAGATACTATTCCGATAGCGAACTGGTTGGAGGTAATACCAGGTTCTAAAAAAGGCTGGGAATTTGAAAAGGGTAAAAGACCAATGATCTCTAAGGCCCCGTACACACGAGGAGATATATCCGATGAAAAAGGTCCGACGGACCGTTTTCATCAGACATGTCTCCTGGGAGATTTTGGTTTGATCTGTGTACACACGATCAAACCAAAATCCCCGCGGACAGACAGCGCGGTGACGTGGCCGAACCAGGAAGTAAAATACTTCCACGCATGCGTCAAATCCATGCGGGAGATTTCCGTCCGCTGGTTAGGCGTACTAACCAGCGGACATATCCGACAGACGGCTTTCCAGCAGACAAGTTTTAAAGCATGCTTTAAAACTTTTGTCTGCTGGAAACCTGTCTGCTAGCCAGCACACACGATCAAACCTGTCCGCTGAAACTGGTCTGCGGACCAGTTTCAGCAGATATATTAGATCGTGTGTACGCGGCCTAAAGGAGATGAAGAAGTAGACTAATAAAGACAGTATAAGAGGAATTCTACCATTGGAAGTAAAGAGAGACAGGAAGACTCTATCTCCACCCCTTTTTTTTTTATTTCCCCCTTCCACCGGGGGCAGGCCTGGGTTTTATTTTTTTTAACATTTGTCTATATTTGGACTATATGGTTAAGATGATTCCCACCCTTGAATTTCTCTTTTATTTCCTCTTGCCCCTTAGGGGGGGGGGAATGATATCAGCTATATAGAAGATTGGTAGATATGGAGGCAGGTATACTCACATAACTGACAGAATTCATCTCCACCTATACCCTAAACATCAAACATCTCCTGCTACTAGGGGACTTCAACCTCTGGGCCAACACCTCACAGGACCCCGTCACTGACACCTGCATTGACCACTTGGAAGGATTAGGTCTGCAGCAACTGGTATGTGGACCCACATGTTTCAGGTCACACTCTTGATCTTATCTTCAAACAAGATATGGATATCAACACACTGGAAAATGAGCTCCTACCCTGGACAGATCACCATGCAATCAAATTCAAAATCACTATAAACGCCCCCTTAAGAAAAACGACAAACCCGTCAACAACACACTGGACAAGATCCCAGAAGAAGCTCCATTCGGAACTCTTCAAAACTACATTATGGAACTAAAAAAACAATAGAACAAGGTCAAACGGCAGCAGAAATGCTTAACTCCATCAACAAAGCTTCTATTACAGACAGCAGACATAGTAGCTCTGAAACGCAAAACGCTCATCCGGAAAAACAACTCCGGTTGGTTCAACGACGACCTCACGTTGCTGAAACAAGAACGCAGAAGAGCGGAAGCAGCCTGGAGAAGAAACTTAACCGAGGGAAACCACATAATTTACAAATGAATCACCAAGAAATATCACAAAGAAATCTCTAAAGCAAAAAAAAATAGTTTTTCTAATATCCTCGCCAAAGCCCACAACCGTCCCCGCAAACTGTTCAATTTAGTTGCTCAGACCATGAATCCAGCCTGCCTAGAGGCTCCAAATTTTGAATCACAAAACTTTAAATCACAAAATTTTTGCAACGAATTATTGGATTATTTCATTAACAAAATTGAAAATATCCATGAAATTATTCAGCAAAAAAAAACCTCTACCCACCCCCCTTTAAACCAAAAGGCAATATTAATACAAATATGCCACAATCGACGAAATTCACACTAAAATCAATCTCCATCGACACCACCAAAAATATCGTTGGTGCCCTACGCGACAGTATATCAGCTAATGATATCATTCCCACTAAACTGTTGAAAGAATGTGCCGATATTTTGGCACCGGCTATCACGCACCTCATAAACCAATCTTTTAAGGAAGGCATGGTGCCGCCCTCCTTGACACAAGGCATAATCAAACCTATCTTAAAAAAAACAGGGCTCGACCCCAAAGACCCAAACCATCGGCGACCCATAACAGGTCTAAACATCTTCTCCAAGGTAATGGAGAAAGCAGTAGTGCAACAGCTACAACACCATTTAGATACCTACAAACTACTGGATACATTTCAAATCGGGTTTCCGTCCTGGTCATGGAACGGAAACAGCACTTCTCAAAATTTGGGATGATGCTCACGAAGTTGCAGATGATGGAGAATCTTGTTGCCTGGTACTGTTGGACCCGAGTGCAGCTTTTGATACAGTAGACCACAAATTGCTGCTGACCCGCCTAGCTGAAGTTGCTAGAGTGGCAGACTCGGATCTACCCTGGTTCTCCTCCTTTTTGGAAAACCGATTACAGATAGTGAACCTAGGTTATTTTACTTCTGAAAAATGCATGGTGTCATGCGGAGTCCCTCAGGGGTCACCCTTGTCGCCCGTACTATTCAATATTTATCTCCGCCCTCTCCTCGAACTCATCAGTAACCAGAATCTACTCTACCATTCCTACGCGGATGACACCCGACTCTATTTCCGTATCAGCAACAAAAAGGATCATTATCTCGGACTAGAGAAATGCCTTACTCTGATAGAGAATTGGATGACAGATAGTTATCTTAAACTCAATGGCTCAAAAACAGAACTCCTTCTGTTCCACGCCAACTGGAAAAGACTCGCTACAACAACATGGATGCCCCCGCTCATTTTGGGACAAACCATCACTCCTAGCACCAAAGTCAAAAGTCTTAGGCCTCGTACACACGATCAAATCTGTCCGCTGGAAACGGTCTGCTGGACCGTTTCAGCAGACAGATTCGATCGTGCCGACGGATTTGGCCACCCGACGGATTTGGCCACCCGACAGATTTCAAAGCATGCTTTGAAATCTATCGGGTGGGAATCCGTCCGCCCGACATGTCTGCTGGTTAGTACACTTACCAGCAGACATGTCGTCCCGCACCGCCGCCGAATGGATTCGGCGCATGCGCGGAAGTGTTTTACTTCCTGGTGCGATGATGTGGCGGCGTCAACGTCACCGCCACGTCACCGACACGTCAGCGCGCCGTCTGCTGGCGGGAATTTTGGTTTGCTTGTGTGTACACGCGAGCAAACCAAAATCCCAGCAGACAGATTTGTTCAAGTCTGTTGGACAGACAGATTTGAACAAATCTGTCTGCTCGTGTGTACGAGGCCTTAGAGTCACTTTTGACTCCGACATGACAATGGATGCACAAATAAGTTCAGTAGTCAGCGGATCCCACCATCTGCTGCGCCTACTACGTAGACGTATTCCCTTTATCCCAAAAGAAGACATAACAGTTGTGGTGGGAACCATAATCAACGCCAGACTCGACAATGCAAACGCCCTTTACCTCGGACTCCCAAAATACCAAATTGCGCGTCTATAAGTCGTCTAGAATACGGCGACACGACTTGTAACAGGAAAAAAATTATGGGAATCAATTGCTCCTTCCCTTAGGTCCCTTCACTGGCTGCCCGTAAAAGATCGAATCACGTTTAAGGCACTCTGACTGATGCACAAATGTGTACAAAACAGTGCACCTCAATATCTGTGCGAAAAATTAAAATGTCATAACCCAAACCGCGTCCTCCGATCTACCAACCAAAATCTACTCCAAATACCCAAGGCCTGATACAAGTCCAAAAGAGGAAGATGACTTGCAGTCCAAGGACCACGACTATGGAACGCTTTACCAACCTGCATCCGAATGGAAGGAAATCATCAAGCCTTCAGAAAAAAACTCAAAACCCATCTATTCTGAAGGCATAAAATAGTAGGAAATGGATACCAAGCGCCTTGAGGCGATTCAGTTTGCATATGTAGCGCTATACAAGTTTCTCACTCACTCACTCACTCAGAAACAGACAGCTCCCGGTCCTGTCAGGGGGAGAAATTACTGTTCGTCTGTTCATACAATGTATGAACAGAGATCTATCATTTCCCCTAGTCAGTCCCACCCCCCTTCATTTATAACACACCTAGGAATCATAATTAACCCCTTCCTCGCCCCCTAGTGTTAACCCCTTTCCTGCCAGTGACATTTTTACAGTAATCAATGCATTTTTATAGCACTGATCGCTATAAAAATGCCAATGGTCCCAAAAATGTGTCAAAAATGTCCGAAATGTCCACCATAAGGTCGCAGCACCGATAAAAACCGCTGATCGCCGCCTTTACTAGTAAAAAAATGTTTTTATAAAAATGCCATAAAACTATCACCTATTTTGTAGACGCTATGGGCCTGGAGTATCAGGAGCTGCGCCAGCGCAATTGGAAATATGCGCCTTCGTGTCTATGCGCCGTATCCACAAAACGATATGCGCCAGAAATCTATTTTTTTAGGAACGGCGTAGTTTCGATAGACCAGCGCATTGTGCTCACAAAAACTGCGCTAGACACACCATTGATTTTCTAGGCAAATATGCAAATGAGGGAGTTACGCCGATCCACAAAAGTAAGTTGGTGCAGCGCAGGCTACGGGCTGTGCGCATCAGCTGCATGTCCTGTCTAAAATTAGGCAATATAAAAGCTTACTTAAAATTAGACAATCCGTCTACATGTCAGCTAAAGCAACACTGTTAGGGACGAGCTGAGCAGCCACACTTGCAGGACAACAATCTGTATGCCAACATGCCAGGGGCATCCTTGCTCATAGCTATACTACTGACTTTAGATGAGTGCAGAAGGAGGAGGGCACGGAGGAGGGCACAGGAGAGGATATATCGCACACGCATAGACATCTTTGGCATGAGTGATTCTGAGGTGTCTCGCATCTTCAGATTCACCCCTGCTGCCATCATGGAATTAACCACAACCCTGCAGGAGGACATCACCAGCCCAACACACCGCTCACATGCATTGCAGCCACTGGTCAAGGTCCTGGCAACACTCAATTTCCTTGCCACTGGCTCTTTTCAAAGAACAAGTGGAGTGGTGGCTGGGATGTAACAATTCTCCATGAGCAGATGTGTGCACCAGGTTATCCCTGCAATCCTCAGACGCATGGCCAACCAAATCATCAAACCCACCCAGGAGGACCTGCGGCAGAAGGCAATGACAGATTTCTACAGAATTGACAGATTCCCACGCACCGTGGGGGCCATTGATTGCACACATGTGGCACTCCAGCCCCCCCGTGAGACAGAGCACATATACCGCAATCGGAAGCACTGGCATTCCATCAACGTACAGGTGATAGTCGATGCCAAATGCCTCATATGGCACGTCCAAGCCAAACACCCCGGATCCAGCCATGACAGCTACATACTGTATACAATCAGAGCCCCATCCCAATGGAATTCGAACAGAACATGTATGGGGACAGCTGGCTGGTTGGTGAGTGACATGGGTGGCAGGCATGACTGTCCCCCCCCCCCCCCATGATGAACACATCACAAGGGGCACATGCACTACTAACATCCTCCTGTCTTTTCCATTCCAGGTGACTCTGCATATGCACTGGGACCCCATCTCATGACTCCTATCCGGAACCCCCAAACCCCAGGAGAGGAAAGTTACAATGAAGCACACGCCAAAACCCGTGCAGTCGTGGAGCGCACCTTTGGCCTCCTGAAGTCATGTTTCCGATGCCTGGATAAGTCTGGGGGTACCCTGTTGTATTCCTCCAACTTTGTATGTCAGATCATCGGTGCATGTTGTATGCTGCACAACTTCGCAGTGAGAAAGGGCCTGGAGATTGACATATGTGATGACCTGACCCCCGAACCAGACAATACCCCGTCTTCTGAGGGAAGAGCAGCCAGGAGACAGCTCACATTAGGCATCTTTGCACGTTAAACACACACATTAATCATGGCACAATGAGAATGCATGCATGCACACCACTGTGGTCCCTAGCACAGACACATCACATCCTCATCAAATTGGATTGGCACAAGCCCACCATGCAGGACTTGTGAGCAGCAACGCCACGCCACGGCTCCAATTATGTCACTGTACATTCATACACCATTCACACGGACCTGGGGATCACTTCTCCCTGGTCCTGGGGAACCCTTCTCCACCACAAATGAGGGTGACACCCCTTTTCCGGCAGGAATGTCACCCCCACAATCAGAAATTATTCACAACCCAAAAAAAAAAAAATTGTCCAGCACCCAAAAAAATTACCAGCAAAAAAAAAAAAAACTGTAAAAAAAAATAAAAACTACCGCCGCTGGCGTGACCCACACCTGGGGCGCCCACGGCCACGGCCCCTCTGGGCCAACTCATGGGGGGGGGGTAATCTAGGGAAGGAGGAGCATCCCCTGGTCTCTGCCCACCTGGAGGCCTGCCCAGGCCACGGCAATTGGAGTGAGGCCATCATTGAGCGTTCCCGTATTGGCCTGGATAGCCTGGATGAGGGCCCTCACATCCTGACCGAGGGCCCTCACATCGTGACCAACACCTGCTGTGTTAGCCTGCTGGTCATTTAGGCAATTGATCAGGGCCAGGGAGTTGCAGGCCATGTCCCCAAGTGTATCCTTTATGGAGGACAGGCTCTCCTCCATCTGCCCCAAACTCTGGCGGACCTGTCCCAGATGGCTGGTCTGAAGTCTGAAGGACCTGATCCCTTCTCAGGTTGGCGGGCAGAAACTCGGCCACCCCCCTACTTTTGTGGGTTGCTTTCCTGCCTCCAGATGAGGCTTGTGGCCGGGGAGAAGGGGAGCCCCTTGGGAGGGGAGCCCTGTTGGGGGAGGAGTGGGAGGGGCTACCCCGGATGGAGGCCTGGCTGCTGCCAGCCATAGGGGAAGCCTCCTACAAAAATAATTCATTCATTCCCTGACATGACCTCCTCCTCCAACTCAAACTCCTCCTTCTCAACCTCCTCCGAGGACTCCGGCCTTGTCTGGGGTTCTTCAGCAGGCTGCTGTCCCGGGGGTGGTGAGGTCAGGCCAGATGGCCCAGCACCCTCCTGCACATCTGTGGATGACACAAAACATTCACAGGTTGGAGGATTCACACACTTGCCTCATATTCCCTCCCCCCCCCCCACACATGCTACACAACAGATTTAAAAAAAAAAAACGTACCTGTCCTCACGGCCTCCTGACTGGAGTCAAAGCCAGGCAGCCCCTCCACTTGCTGCCTGTTGAAGGTCTGGGCCACCGCACGCTCCTCCTCAGTCAGCCTAACAGGGCATGGTGGGCCCCCTCCAGTGCCCCTGGCATGGGCGGCAATCTTGGCCAGCTTCCCACGGACCACACGCCGGAGGTCATTAATCTTCTTGGTGATCCCCTGGCGTGTCCGGGTCTCCCCCCCCCCAACGTGTTGACCTGGTCAGTAATTTCCTGCAATATCTGTGCCTTCCTGGCCGGGGTGGTGTTGGCACTTTCGGGGCCGTGCAGAAAACGGCCATATTGTATAATGGCCCTGGCAAGAATGCCCTTCTCCCCCAAAGAAAAATTCAACTTTCGCTTCCTTTCACTCATGTTCTCACAAACTGGAACAAAAACAGACACCAAAAATCAGTTAGCAAAAATCAGACAGCAAAAAACAAACAGCAAAAAACAGACAGCAAATAAGTATCAAAAACAGTCACCAAACAACACTCTGAAAACCACTATCAAAAACACTATACTAAACAGTCAAGAAATAGATTAAACACAAGTCACAAACCGACAAACGCGAACACACAACAGAACAAAAGCACCTTGCTGTATATGGAGGGATACAAAGGGATGTACTTTTGCAAAGGAAGTGCGTTTGTCTCTGTCTATTTAAGCTCTCTGCGTAGCTCACTAAGTTGACCGGGCCAAGTTCCAATCTCACTGATTGTGCCGTTCCCGAGTTGTGAGCATGCGCAGAGAGGTGCTGACCATGGTCTGCTTCATGTGCGCATGCGCAATCCGGCCGGCCATTCATTTGCATGGGGTCACGGCTCATTTCAATGTAACACACCCACGTCCTTCCCAATTTGAATTACTCCACCTTACGCCTCGGAAATTACGTTGCACCGGCGCAAAATTCTGCGCAAATACTACGAGGATACGGTAATTGCGCCTCTACATTGCGCCGGTCTAGCGTAAAAGAGGTGCGTTACTCCGGTCAAAATATGCGCCAATGTACCTGAATCAATAAACGCTTATTGTGATTTTTGTTTACGAAAAATATGTAGAAGAATACATATCGGCCTAAACAGAGGAAATTTTTTTTTTTTATATATATATTTTTGGGGGATATTTATTACAGCAAAAAGTAAAAAATATTAATATTTTTTTCCAAATTGTCGCTCTATTTTTATTTATAGCGCAAAAAATAAAAACCGCAGAGGTGATCAAATACCACCAAAAGAAAGCTCTATTTGTGGGAAAAAATGGACGCCAATTTTGTTTGGGAGCCACGTCCATGCACACTATGCATGTGGCACCTGGCCAGGCATTGCTGCACCTGTTGCTGCGCTTATTGTATATGCACATATTACGTGTTTTCAATACAAAGTAATGTCCTCTATTTGAAATACATATGTTTTCATTTACATGTTTTTCTGTATGTTGATGTATGCTTGCATTCCCATTAATAAATTTGTACCTTTATACTATCCCCACCTTGTCTGCAGCCTCGCTAAAAGTCCCAATTTTTTCCCTTTCCAGTTTTTCTATCTCCTAAACCAGGGATGGAGGTGCTATACTCATACACCTCATTTAAAGTCCCACATGTCCCCCTTCCTATATTTCTTGTCCAGGGATGGAGGTGTGCCAGACAGGTTTGGCAGTGTTCCCCTGCCATCCACACGGTGGATGATCTAGTTTGGGACAGGTTGGATTACCTGTCCCAGACATAGCTCACTCAGGACATCTCCTGAAATTAACAATGTTGTAGCGGGATGCCATGGGTCTGGTAATTTTACTATGGTCACTGTATGTCCATTGCCTTAATCTGTCTGCAACTCGGGAGCTGCGACGCGCGTTATGCACTGCCCCCTCCCGTCCTTCTCCCCGCCCTCCTTGGGTGGAGGGTTGCCCGGTGGTGGGGTCCGTTCGCATCTCGCGTCGGCGCCATGTGTCCCGCCCAGCTCGTGACGTCAGTGCTGGCGTCACCACGCTGGATGCGGTTTCCATCTCAGCGGGCGCTACCCGGACAGATGAGTAGACGCCGTGGGCAGTCCCGCCCACTCTGTCGCTCTTCCAGATTTTCGTCCCGCCCACATGACGTTGACGGCTTACTAGCGTCCACGTGTGTAGGGCGGCTGTATAAATGCCCTCCCTTAGATCCCTTTGGTTACTAGCTTGCTAGGTTTTGCTACACCATATTTTTGCTGGATGTCAGAGGAGCCCTGGACGCCACTATCAGGTTATTTTACCTACCCCTATGTTTGGGTTGGCTGTCTTCGGTTTGACCCCAATACTTATTTATTTATTTTCTATCTATTTTTTATCTCGTTGTTTTTTAGACTCCAGCTGGCCACCTGCTTTGGTTTATATACCATATGCACACCTGATCCTGCACTTATTTTGCCTGGGAGGTCTCCTGCTGTCCCTGTCCCGTGTGTGCTGTAATGCCGCCACAGCTCCCTGGTGGACATATCCTTTCGGCTATGGCTCCATACATCCCATATCTTTTTGCCTTAGATCCTATGTGAGTACTCTAGGTGGATATTCTTCCCACCCCACACTGGTTATCCATTTATGAACTATTCATTAATTATGCTCTACCTGTTCTAGATAATTCAAGCATCCCGCCCCTGAAGAGTGCCCATAGACACGAAACGCGTCGGGCTAGTATGGATGCTATACATATCCTGGGCTAGTATGGATGCTATACATATTCTATGTTATTATATTTTAGCATTGGTATTTTTTATATGCTTTTTACCAGTTCCTCACATGTGTAACCTTTTCGCTATAATTGTTAATATGCCTTCTGTACATATATTGTCATTGGATTCATCCATCTATCCATGCACACTAGCGTTTGGCACCTGGCCAGGCATTGCTGCACCTGTTGCTGCGCTTATTGTATATGCACATATTACGTGTTTTCAATACAAAGTAATGTCCTCTATTTGAAATACATATGTTTTCATTTACATGTTGTTCTGTATGTTGATGTATGCTTGCATTCCCATGAATAAATTTGTACTTTTATACTATCCCCACCTTGTCTGCAGCCTCGCTAAAAGTCCCAATTTTTTCCCTTTCCAGTTTTTCTATTTATGAGCCTCTGTCACGTACCTGGTCGGAGTCTGATATGACGAGATCGGCCTCCCTTGTATCTCCTACCCAAGACCAACTGAAGGTGGAACAGATGGTAGCTAGGGATAGGAGGGACACGAGTGCCAGGGAATGTTGCTTGCAGAACTTGCGATGAGAGTTGTAGACTCAGTAGTACAAGCAGGACAGCAGGTAAGTAGCTAGGATAAAGCTCATAAGATCGGCTGGTATTAAGGAGGAACTCCAACCCACTCGCAGGTTCAGGCCTGGTGGCTTGCCAGTAATTTCTGCGGTCAGGAGACAGGAGTTTACTGGACTCAGAGGAGCTGAGATGATGCAAAGCTAGCACAAGTTCCCAAAGGTAGTGTCAGAGCTGGACAGCCGATGGAAGCAGGATCGTGAGGGAAGCTGGGTTCGGTAACAGGCAGACTGCAAGGTACAAGTCATAAACAGGAGCGAAGTCAGGTGGAAGCCAGAGTCAGGAACCAAGAATCAGGGTATGTCAGAGTTCAAAAAGCAGAGTCAAGGAAGCCGATCGGGATCAGTAATGGGTATTAAGCAGGTATAGCAGAGTTCAGAGAATCAGGGCACAGACTGACCAATCAGCACTGAAGAGAGTCTGAAAGCCCCTTAAATAGGCTGTCTGGCGCCAACTGGCATTAGGGACTGGCTCCTGTGCTGTTCGTTGCGCATGCGCACTGGAAGTCTGTTGTCTGGGAATGTGCGCACCAGACATGAATTAACAGTTCCCTTACCGGAGAGGCTGCTTTTGAGAAAGAGCTCCTTAGAAGAGACTGACACATTTGTAGATGATCTCTTAAAGCATTGTGACGCAGAGTGAGAACCTGCACAATAACTTTATATACTTGCATAAATTGGACCATTAAAGTGGATGTCACAATGTGTAGAGTATAATATTTCCTATCATTTGTGCCCAGTCTTGCCACACAGAGTTAATCCAGCGCTGAGTAATCCTCTTTTATGTTCAGTGAAAACGAACAGCCTTCCAGATAAAACCCTGCCTAAATCAAAAAGTCCGGAATCTCTCTTCTTGCTTTGAGTGAGAGGTTATTTACAAATATAGCTAGGACATGTTTATCATAAGTTATGCTTTGTTTATCATAACATGAGGTGATATAACATCATAACCCATCCTAGTAATATACAATGAACTTTGGATCACCTCTTGTTATGATAAACATGTCCACGCTATATTTGTAAATAACCTGTTACTGAAAGCAATAACAGAGAAACGGACTTAACCTAATTTGGCAGGTTTTTATCTGAAGTCCGGTTAATTTGCACTGGACTTTAAAAGAGGATTACTCAGCGCTGGATTAACTCTGTGTGGCAAGACTGGGCACAGATGATAGGAAATCTTATACTCTACATTGTGACATAAAAAAAAAAATTTGGGTTTACATCCACTTTAACATTGCCCATGTTAGGACCTGGGCTTGAACCTGGGACCTCTGGTGTATCTCGTGGTGACTCTGCTTGCTGAGTCACCTGGAATGCTGGACAGCTCCTTGGATAGTTCCTTGACAATTCCTTGAATTATCTTGTCTTGAATCTTGTTTGCCTTAAACCTTGAACCCTTTGCTCCTCCCATGAACTTCCTGATTTAAGCTATGTCCCTGCACTTCCTGGTTGCCAGAATATTGTGCTTTCACCAGCCAATATCTTACTCCTGTCTCTCCTGCTGCCAACCGTATCTTCGCTGCCGACATTTGACTCGTTCCCTGACTACATTTCTGCTGAATCCCAACGTGCAACTGTTTGTTACCGACTTTTGGCTCGTTCCCCGACTACGCTTCTGCTTGATCCCTACCTGTTATATCTGCTTCCAGACCCCGGCTAGCTCACCTCCTGGTGGGGCTATCCTGAGGACCGCAACCTGGCACTAACACGCAACAAAGCCCATCTCCACCATTAGGAGCTCTGGTGAATACCGGTTAGTGCTTAAACCCCACACCTCAGGTTAACCTGTGTCATCATCCAGGGTGACATGTGTGAATACCTGCTCTGCTGCTATAGCTACTGGCCTCTGAGCCTAACTCCAGACCATCACAGAATATTCTGTCCCAAAACATGGAGGCCATAGCAGATGCTGTTGCTCCTCTCAGGGTGGAAATTGTTGAGTTATAGACGTTTGGTGTTAACTACCGGGAAAAATGTTCTGAGTTACAAATTGAAGCAAAAGTACTACAAGAGGAAATCCTTGATCTTAATAAACAATTATGGGACTTTCGTGGCCGAGATACTGCTGCTGTAGATACTAAGGCACAAATGCCTCTACCACTTAAGTTTAACAGAGACCGCCACCATTATAGAGGGTTCCTTAATCAATGTTGTGTATACTTTCAGATGCAACCTGCTGCATTTACTTCTGACAGGAAAAAGGTGCTGTTCATTATAAACCTCCTGACTGAGGAAGCTTTAGTCTGGGCCTTCCTTTATGTGGAGCAAGAAGATGTCGTCCTGGATGATTTAGATTCTTTTGTGATTGCGATGAACCAAGTTTTAGATGATCATAACCGCTGCGCTACTGCTGAGGCAAAATTGCACAATTTACGGCAGGGTAGACGCTTTGTTGCAGAGTATACAAATCAATTCTGACGTTGGATCTCAGATACCAATTGGAATCCAGCTGCACAAATGGGTCAGTTCTATCAAGGACTCTCGGAACAAGTAAAAGATGAGCTTGCCAGAGTAGAAAGTCCTGACGACCTCGAGGCTTTTATTAAATTATGTATTCAAATTGATCAGAGACTTACTGAAAGGAGAGACTGGGAATCCCAGGGCAGTAATGGTGGCATGCGTTTTTCTACTACTCGGTATCCTCCTAAGGGTCCAAGAGTTTTTCCTGATTCTGACACTCCTGAACCTATGCAGGTGGATGCTATTAAAAGATCTATTACTAGTACTCAGGAGAAAGAAAGACGACGTTCAGAGAACTTATGTCTTTATTGTGGAGACTCTGGACATTATGCAGTTAATTGTCCCAATAAATGTAAAAGAACAATTGCAGCAACAGATGTTTCAGTATCTGAACAAATAAACTCAATTTTTTAGTCCGTCTCTCCTTTGATTTAGGAAGCAAATAAAGTTAATTCTTTATCAACGCATTTTGTCATCCCATAAAGCTTATCGTCGAAAGCAATGAAATACCTTGCTCTGCTATGCTGGACTCAGGGGCCTGGTGAAACTTCAAAGACTTCGAATTTGCTTAAAGTAATAACATTCAAATAAGAAATAAACTCACCCCTATCGATATGGAAACTGTGGATGGCTCTCCTTTGTCTTTAGGACCAGTTACCCACGAGACCATCCCGCTTAAACTCCTAATTGAGACTGACCATCAGGAGACTATCAGCTTTGAGCTGATCACATCACCCAAGTTCCCTATTATTCTAGGCATTCCTTGGTTCTCTATCCATAATCCCTCCATCAACTAGACATGTGCATTCGTTTTCGTTAGAAAGCATTTTCGTCCGAAAATCGGGTATTTTCGTTATCGTTTTAACGAACGAAAACGAAAGCGCAAGAAACGAAAACCGTAAGATCTGACATAAAAAATGCTATATTTTCATTTTAGTTCAGATCCGACGATTTTCGATGCTTTGTCGCATTTTCGTCATTCAATTCATACCTATTCAATGTATTCAGTGAATACAGTGAATATAGGTAGGAATTGAACGACGAAAATTCGACAAAGCATCGAAAATCGTCAAATTTTCGTTGTTCAATTTCTACCTATTCACTGTATTCAGAACGACAAAAATTCGACAAAGCATCGAAAATCAATTTATTTTCCAAACGAAAATGAAAAAACGAAACAAAATATTCCAGTCTGCACATGTCTACCATCAACTGGGAGACATGTTCTTAAAGCTTTACATCTGACCATTGCAAAAAACATTGCAAAGAATCTTATCAAATAAGCTCAAATAAGCCCTCCACCAACCCAAGATTTGCAAGCAGTTTTGGCAACTATCAAGTTATATGACAAGCTATCTCCACAATATCTCGAGTTTCGGGGCGTTTGTGATAAAAAGAGCGCAAATCAGCTGCCTCCTCATCGCTCTTATGATTGTCCCATTGAATTGCTTCCAGGGGCAGAAATACCATTTTGGCGCCTTTATTCTTTATCAGAACCTGAACTGAAGGTGCTCAGGGAGTGGATTAATGAGAATACAGAACAGGATTTTATCAGACACTCAACCTCTCCTGCTAGGGCAGCCTTATTCTTCATGGTGAAAAAGGAATCTGCGTCCGTATATTGGCTACAGAGATTTAAATAGGATCACAATTAAGAATCGCTATCCACTCCCACCGATTCCAGAAATGCTTTAGAGACTCCGCTCCGCCAAGCTCTTTACCAAATTAGATTTACGGGGGGCATACAACCTTGTCCGCATTTGTTCCGGAGACGAATGGAAAACAGCTTTCCGAACCAGATATGGACATTTTGAGTCTTTGGTCATGCCCTTTGGGCTTTGCAATGCTCCTGCAACTTTTTAAAATTGTATTAATGATGCTTTTAGAGATTTGCTTGATCAGTTTGTAATAGCATATTTGGATAACATTTTAATTTTCTCTGATACTTTGGAAGTACACCGCAACCATGTTTTCTAGAGATTAATGCGGAATCAACTTTACATTAAACTAGAGAAATGCAATGTAACGGCTACCCAAGTTGGGGGAGAGTATACGCCGTTGGTGACGTCCTTTTCCCTGGCAAGTTGCTATGCAAGTAAGTGCAGTATAAGCCCATCCATGAGAGCCAAAGGGAGAGTCAGGTCCAGTTGTAAGAGGCACAGAATAAATCCCATCGCATTCCCTTCCATAAACGAGACAGGCTACGTTTGAAGGGTCAAGTAGACTCAGCTTTAATGGTACATTTCTCAGTTTATATCTTAGTTACAAACTGGTGAGTGCTCAAGGAACAATGAAAGTCTCCCCCCCCCCTCCCTCCACAGGGGGGCCCCAAGTTAGACACACTGTCACCAGGTCAAAAGAAACCACATTTCTTTCTCAATAGACTACAATCACAGATAATCCCATCAGTGGATAAGCATTTCGGCACTGCAAAGCCTGACAAGTTCTTATGAACACAAATGACATGCTAATTCAATACACAGACAGGAGACTGTTAATTTGTAATACAATGCACAAAAGAGAGAAGAGACATTTAGCATTCAGCAGTGAAAGAGTTACTGTACAATTAACCTTCTAAATTCAGAACTAACAAATCCAAAACAGCCCTCCAGATATCTCAGGATATAATGTGGATAATCCATATCTCAGGTAGTCCCAGATATCATTCATCCTATTGTAACACGTCCTTCGGTTCCTTGTATGTCCCACTGCATGATTATTATAGATGTACAGGCAGAATACATAGTTCCGTTACATGCGAGTTTGAACAAACTCAGATCCAGTTCTTGGGATACATAATCTTTTCTGAAGGGGTAAGAATCGATCCTGATAAGAGGGAGCATTCCTCTATTTACCTCGCTTCTGTAGATGGAGGAATCTTTTTTTTTATCAGCCCGTTGGCCATAGATAATTTCAACATGGATTTGGACAATTGATATCTGGGTGTGCTCGGATTGCTTGTGCCAGTGATTCAATCACGAGTGCAAATATTAGGGGGACAAGGGGCATGCCTGTGAGGTCCCCTTGGTGATGGGGAAAGGGGTGGATAACATTCCCGATGTGAGAACTCTTGCACTCGGCGCAGAATAGAGACCTAGGGTGGCTTGGAGTTAGGGGCAATGAATGCCAAACTTCTGAAGGCCTGAGTCTACGTATAACCAATTAATCCTATCAAACGCCTTTTCTGCGTCAAGAGAGATTATCAGAGAAGGCGTTCGGTGATGCTCTGCCCAGTGGATAAGGTCTAAAAACCTGCCATTGCCATCTGACGCTAATAGCTAATAATGAGGGAATGAAGCCCACTTGATCTGGGTGGACCAGATTAGGCATGTAGGTCGCTAATAATTTTGTATAGAGCTTGAGATCGTTGTTAAAGGAACACTAAAGGCAAATGTTTTTTTTTTAAATAACAAACATGTTATACTTACCTCCACTGTGCAGCTCGTTTTGCACAGAGTGTCCCCGAATCCTGTCTTCTGGGGTCCCTAGGCGGCTGTCTTGGCTTCTCCTCGCAAAAGCTTTCCACCTTAATGCGAGCGAGCTCGCTTGGTGGAAAGCTTTTGTGGGCGCGCTCCCGTGATACAGCGGCGTACATAGCCACCGACTGTATCACTCGGCCCCGCCCCCCGGGTCATCCGATGTGATTGACAGCAGTGCCAGCCAATGGCTGTGCTGCTATCAATCCATCCAGCCTAACCAATCAACGGCCAGGCTGGGAACCGAAGAGGATTACGAGGACGCGCGCGGGACTTTCGAGGGGTGAGGTAAGTAAAACGGGGGTTCGGGGGGCGGTACAGTCGGATGTTTTTTCACCTTAATGCATAGGATGCATTAGGCTCCTTACACACGGAGCGGTCCGTTTTTCGGTCCGCTCCGTGTGTCCGTCAGCTCAGCGGGGGGTCTCCGCTGAGCTGTCGGGCGGACAGGGCGGTCCCCGCACACTGTGCAGGGACCGCCCCGTCTCTCCTCCGCTCTCCCCTATGGAGAGTCGGATGGAAACAGACCGTCTGTCCGTTTGCATCCAATCCGTTTGGCCGGACGGAAGAAAAAATCAGAGTTAGTCTTACCGGAAACTCTGTTTCCAGGAGTCTTCCAGGACAGCCCTTGAGAGATGGAGCTCCTCCCTGGACAGGAAACACATCACCTCCAGCTCTTTAAAAGGCGGTCCCTCAGGCATCTGGTCAGTTTTACTCCAAGAACCGAAGGACAGAGCTGAAAAACAGTTAATGACATACATACATATTATCCATGCATATATACATACCCACATAAATACCTACCTTAAGCATAGGGTGGGAACGTGCTGTCCTGGAAGACTCCTGGAAACAGAGTTTCCGGTAAGACTAACTCTGATTTTCCCAAGGCGTCTTCCAGGACAGCCCTTGAGAGGATGAGCAAGCACTCACCAGATTAGGGTGGGACTACCGCCTGCAGGACTTTCCTCCCAAAGGCCTGATCTTGGCTACTTAGGACGTCCAGTCGGTAATGTCTAATGAACGTGGACATGCTTGACCACGTAGCGGCCTTACATATTTGTTCCGGGGTAGCGCCGGCTCTCTCTGCCCAGGACGTGGCTAACGCCCTTGTAGAGTGAGCTTTCAAACCTTGCGGAGGATCCAAGTGTAGGGCTTTATACCCTTCCAAGATGGCCAATTTAATCCATCTGGCTAGAGTCCCTTTTGAAGCTTGTTTTCCTTTTCGATTACCAGAAAAAAGAACAAACAATGCATCTGATTTTCTAAAGCCTTTAGTTGCTTCCAAATAGACTAAAATACATCTTCTGACGTCCAGCCAGTGTAGCTGTTCTTCTTTGCTATTTCTTGGTTTATTGCAAAAAGAAGGAAGTATAATGTCCTGACTCTTGTGGAAGGCAGAGGCGACTTTTGGCACAAAGGACTGATCTGTCTTTAGAATAACCTTATCCTCCAAAATTTGCATGTACGGATCCCTAATTGAGAGAGCCTGAAGTTCGCTGATTCTGCGGGCAGAAGTCATAGCGATCAAAAAAATTGTCTTTAAAGTAACCAGCTTTAAGGATGCCTCTGATATCGGCTCAAAAGGCTCTTTAATGATTGCTTTCAACACCAGAGATAGGTCCCACGTCGGTATCTTACGGCATGGGGCCGGGCGTTGTTTGGCAATTGCTTTGCAAAATCGACTAATAAGCGGGTCTTCTTGTAGGGAGCGCTGAACATAAACTGAAAGGGCAGCAATTTGAACCTTAATCGTGCTTAAGGCCAGTTTCTTGTCGATGCCTTCTTGTAAGAACTCCAAAATCGTTGGGGAATCATGTTCCCTCTTTCCATTCTCTTTTAGCCAGAGATTGAATTTTTTCCAGTGTTTCAGATAAATCGCTCTGGTAACTGGTTTGCGACTCTGTAACAGAGTTCTGATCACTCTATCTGATAGACCCTTAGACTTCAGGATGTCTATCTCAGAAACCAGGCCGCTAGATTCAGAAAGGCCGGATTGGGGTGCCGAACCGGACCTTGAGTCAACAGATCTTGACTGCACGGCAACATCCATGGTGGACGATCCGCTAACGCTAGTAGAAGCGAAAACCACGCCCTTTTTGGCCAAAAAGGGGCTATCAGGATAAGGGAAGTCTTTTCCATCCTGTACTTGGCCAGGACCTTCGGTAAGAGGTGCAGAGGTGGGAAAGCATATGTCAGGGAGAATGACTGCCACCGGCCGATCCCTGGGGTTCAGTGAGAAAAACTCTGGAAGCTTGGTATTCCTCCTGTTGGCGAACAAGTCGACCTCCGGAAGACCCCATTTGGACACTATCTTGGCAAAGACTGTCGGATCCAGAGACCATTCTTCTTGAGAGACTGATTGTCTGCTCAAAAAATCGGCTAGACTGTTTTGCGTACCCTTGAGATGGACAGCTGAAAGTGACTCGAGATTCTCTTCTGCCCAAACAAAGACTTCTTTTGTTATGCCCATCAGGGCGGGATTCCTGGTCCCTCCTTGTTTGTTCAAATACGCTACAGTAGTTGTATTGTCCGACCTGATCTGTAGATGTTGATGCTTGAGCCGCCCCTGGAATGCTGCGATCCCTTTGGCTACGGCTTTTAACTCCCGATAATTTGAGGAGCGTTTCTTTTCTAGATGATTCCAGGTGCCTTGTGCCATCTGACCTTCTAGGTGGGCTCCCCAACCTTGGTTGCTGGCGTACGTGGTCAAGATGCGTGTCACAGGTGGGTTCCACAGTAGACCTTTGTTCAGGTGGTTTTGGTCTCTCCACCACCAGAGAGCCTGCTTTGTTTTTTCTGGCAGGTATATCTTCTCCTCTAAGTCTTTTCCTGTGAGATTTTGAAGGAGAAAAGACTGGAGTGGCCTTTGGTGGAACCTGGCCCATCTGACTGCTGGGATGGAGGCTGTCATGAGGCCTAAGACTGACATTATCTCCCTTACTGTGACCGGGAGATTTGTCTGCAACCGAGCTACTCGTTGATTTAGGTGATCGATTTTTTCTTGTGGGAGAAAGGTCCTTTGTTCTGTAGAATCTACTATGTAGCCCAGGAACAGGATTTCCTGTGTGGGAATGAGGATTGACTTTTCCCTGTTGACTATCCAGCCTAACTGAGTCAACCACTGCTGAACGACCACTAGGTCCTCGAGTAGCTTTTGTTTTGTGGGGTGCCAGGAACAACAGGTCGTCCAAGTAGGGGACAACTGTTATTCCTTGGAGTCTTAGAGGGGCCAACGTTTCCGCAAGGATTTTGGTAAAGATCCTCGGAGACGAGGAGAGACCAAAGGGGAGGGCTTGGCTCTGATAGTGGAAAATCTTTTCCCCTATCCGGACAGCTATGCGAAGGAACCTTTGGGAGCTTAGTCTGATAGGAATGTGGAGGTAGGCATCCTTCAGATCTATCTTTGCCATGAAGCAGTTTCTCTGAAGTAAATTCTTGACAGAATAAATGGATTCCATCTGGAATTTTTTGTATCGAATGACTGTATTCAGTGGTTTCAGGTTGAAAATCAGGCGATACTTCCCTGATGGTTTTCGTACCAGAAAGACGTGCGAGTAAAAACCCTGGCCTTCTTCTTGTTTGGGGACTGGTATTAGGACTTTTTGATCTACAAATTCTCCTATGAGAAGTTGTAGTGCCTGTGCCTTTACCGGGTCCTTTGCCAGCTGTGTAACCAAGAATCTTGTTGGTGGCAACTGACTGAACTCCAGGGCATAACCCTTTCCTATGACTCCCCTGACAAAGTTGTTGGAGGTCAACTTCATCCATTGTGGAAGGAAATCCCCCAGTCTTCCTCCCACTTGGATCCTGGCCTCATTGAGATTTGGGGTTTTTATCAGGAGGGTTAAAGAGCACTTTTGCTTTTTGCTTTCCTCCTTGCGCCCCCCAGGGTCTATTTGGCTTGCCTTTCTCTTGAGTCTTCTTTTGCCCCTTAAAGGAACGAAAAAACTTCCTATTAAAAGGCTTTTTCTTTTCAGGAAAAGTCCTCTTTTTATCCGCCGTGCGTTCTAATGCTTCATCTAGCGGAGTGCCAAATAAAAGGTTACCTGAGAAAGGAACGCTACAAAGACGTAATTTAGATGTGGTGTCTCCTGGCCAAGTTTTGAGCCAAAGAGTTCTCCTCGCTGCGACTGATAGTGAAGCTGACCTGGCTGACAGTTTTACCGATTCTGCCGACGCATCTGCGATAAAACCGACTGCCTTAAACAGCATTGGAAGAGATTTCAATAAATCCTCTCTAGGAGTACCCGCTGTCAGGTGTTCCTGTAGCTGTTTGAGCCAAAACTCTAAATTACGGGCTACACATGAAGTTGCCAGGGCTGGCTTAAGATTAGCCATGGCTGCGTCCCAGGATCTTTTGAGGATAACATCTCCCCTCTTGTCCATGGGGTCTGCTAAATGTCCCATGTCCTCAAACACTAAGTCTGAGTGTTTGGAGACTTTTGACAGGGGGGCATCCAGTTTTGGGGACTGGTTCCAGACTGCCTTAGGGTCTTCCTCAAAGGGAAATCTTCTTTTCAAACCGCTAGAAAAGAAAGGCCTTTTGTCAGGTTCCTCCCATTCCCTAAGCACCAGGTCTGACATCAGCTTGTGCACCGGAAAAACTTTTTGTTTTTTCTTGCTTAACCCCTGATACATTTTATCATGACGTGAGAGAGAAGTTTTTTCTTCCTTCATCTCTAACGTTTCATGAATAGCCCCAATTAATTCATCTACCTCTTCCTGGGAGAGCTTGAATCTAGTGGGTGTGCGGGAGTCATTCTGATCATCTTCCTGCCCAGAATCTGAATGGGAGGAATCTGAATCAGGAATTCTAAGGGAAATCTCCTCATTCTCCACAGGATCACCTGCTCCTGATGCCACCGGAGTGGGAGAGGTGGGCACCTCTTGCTGTGTGGTGGCTGGCGTTGGGATTTGCGAATCAGCAATAAGTTTCCTAAAGGACTGAAAAGTTGCTTTCATCTCCTCTTTAAAAGAACCCAAAAATTTGTTAAGTGGGGAATCCTCTTCACTGCTTATCACAGTAGAAATACAGGGTCCTAAGTTTTATTTTTTTTGTTTGTGTTTTGTTTTTCTTTTGAACAGTGTTCTTTTCAGTGATGCAGTACCTTTTAGTATTATACCCTGTGGGGAGTGGCTCGGTGCATTGACTATGGTTGGGGGGTGGTGTGCCTCCGGGTGGGACTGCCCCTGTGTCTCCTGCATTGGATGGGGTGGGGGTGGTGGCCTGCCGCTGTATCCTAAAGTACGATCCATTTTTCTTATCACCATGTCCATGCACACTATAGTTTCCTGGAATGTTAGGGGCCTCAACTCCTCTGTGAAACGCTCCTTAGTATTTAATTACCTTAAAAAATATTCACCCCATATAGTTGTGCTTCAGGAGACTCATTTGGTGGGGTCTAGGATCCTGGGTCTTAGGAGGGCATGGGTGGGGGCACACTATCATGCTACTTATTCCAGTTATTCCAGGGGGGTCAGTGTGCTGGTCCATAGGGGGTTACCTTTCCGGCTCCTGGATCTACAGACTGACCCAGGGGGTAGATATGTCATCCTACATGCCCTTATTTCCAACGCTCCCCTGGTGCTTGTGGGCATCTATCTGCCTCCCCCGGCTGACGTGTTAGTGCTTGATGAAGTCATGAGGAAGGCCCTGGTATATGGTGTGGATGACATTTTGCTCCTGGGGGATTTTAATATGACCCCATCCCCTGATCTGGATAGGCTCCCCCCTGCCTCTCGGTGGGCCCCTGGGCTGGCTCAGTGGATGGGCGCGTTCGACCTGATGGATGTTTGGCGCCACTTTCATCCTAATGATAGGGGATTTACCTGTCATTCGGCATCCTTCCGGACGTTCTCGCGCATTGACTTGGCATTGGCCTCCCGATCCATGATGCGCCGGATCTCCGAGACCAGTATGCTCCCACGGGGGGTCTCGGATCATGCTCCGCTGCGGGTCGGGTTGGCTGCCGGGCCGCTGGGGGAACGGGTTTGGCGCTTGTCAAGATTCTGGATTGAGAACCCTGATATTCAGGACAGTGTGCAGGAGGGAGTTTGTCACTATTGGCTTAACAATGGGGTATCTACTGCACCTGGGACTACTTGGGACGCCTTTAAGGCCTGGACTCGGGGTGCTTATATCTCCCGCATAGCGGCTGCACGTAAGGCCTTGGCGCAATCTCTGACTGAACTGGAGAGGGAGGTTGCTCAGAAGGAATCGGCCTATGTGGCCAATCCTAACCCTGCTGCATATGGGGCCTGGCAGGCTGCATTGCAGCAGTTGTCCCTTTTGCGCATCGATACGACCCACAAATCCCGTTTGCACCAGGCACAGAAAATCTTTGAATTTGGGAATAAAAATGGCAAGCTACTGGCATGGCTGGCTAAGGGGCAGTTTGCGGGGACAACTATTAGTGGTATTGGGGGTCAATCTGGTGTGGTGCTGCGTACTCCCTCTGAAATTAATGACTGCTTTCTCCTTTACTATAAACAGTTATATTCTACCAAGGTTTCTTATCCTGCTGTGGACCTGCAGACATATCTAGATAGGGTTGACTTTCCTAGACTCGAGGATGTGACCCGCTTGGACTTAGAGAGGGATATAGGTTTGGAGGAGGTTCAGAGGGCCATTGCCCAACTCCGACCGGGTAAAACGCCTGGGTTGGATGGACTGCCCGTGGAGTTCTACTCGCAACATGTGGAGCTCCTTGCCCCTAGGCTCACCTCTCTTTTCGGAGAATTTCAGAAGGTAGGGGCGCTGCCGGATTCTATGTATGAGGCGATGGTGGTGTTGGTGCCTAAGCCCGGCCGGAATCCTGAGGATTGTGCCTCCTATAGGCCGATCTCTCTACTTAATGTTGATGCCAAGATACTGGCCAAGGTACTGGCGAACCGACTTTCAACGGTGCTAGAGAGCATTATCCATGCTGACCAGACTGGATTCATCCCGGGCAAGGGCACTGACATTAACCTCCGCCGCCTCTTTCTGAACCTTTCAGTTGCCCACTTTAACAGCGGCACCAGAGTCATAGCCTCTCTCGACGCCGAGAAGGCTTTTGACTCGGTTGAGTGGGGGTTTTTGTGGGAGGTTCTTGGTAGATTTGGGTTTGGGCCCCGTTTCATCCGTTGGATCCAGTTGTTATATGCCTCCCCCAGGGCCAGGATCCGTACGAATGGACACTTGTCTGCCGCCTTTCCCTTGCAGCGGGGTACTAGGCAGGGTTGCCCGCTCTCCCCTTCCCTATTTGCTCTTGCCCTTGAGCCTTTGGCGATCCTCATCAGAGACTCGGCTCAGGTCAAGGGTCTTAGGATAGGCCAGTTGGAGGAGAAGATCTCCTTGTATGCGGACGACGCACTGCTCTATCTCCAGGATGCGGGCGGCTCGCTTGAGGCAGCCCTTCATCTCTTTAATGAATTTGGGGGCTACTCCGGGGGTGCGCATAAATTGGGAGAAGTCTATGCTGTTCCCCCTTGATCCGGCTGCGCGAACCTCTGCCCGGGAAGTCAGCTGCTGTGGGTGGAGCAATTTAAATACTTGGGCATCCGGGTCGATGGGAATCTAGTGGGATACTCAAATCTCAATGTGTTACCCATCCTTGCTCAGCTAAAAGAAAGGTGCCAATCTTGGGCTTCGTTGCCTTTGAATTTGATGGGTAGGATTAGCCTTCTCAAGATGGTTTTCCTCCCCAAGTTTCTTTATGCTTTCCGCAACTGCCCGACCTGGCTGCCCAACTCTTTTTTTAAAGAGGTTGAACAGTGTATGAGTAGATTTATCTGGGGGGGTGCATTACCTAGGATAGCCAACTCTGCTTTGGTTCTCCCGGTGCGGTGTGGGGGTTTGGCACTTCCGGACCTACGGGTCTACTTCTGGGCTGCGATCCTGGTAACTGTCCGCTGGTGGCTCATGCGCTCGAAGTCCAACGCTGCGGTGTGTCTCGAAGCTGCTATCATTGGGTCCCTACAGGAACTGGGGAATCTGATCTACCGAGGCCCCCGGGCGTATGATGCACTGCCCTTCTCCACTAGGACCACACTTCGAGTTTGGGGGGGGTGGCGAGGAAGCGGTTTTCCTGTCCTGATAGATGGTCACCTGTTACCCCGCTTTGGGGTAACCCGAACCTCCCACACCTCCGGACCGTCCCTGATCCTCAGGTGTGGGCTAGGTATGGGATTAAGACTTTGGGGGATGTCCTTACAGCTGGCAGATTCCTTTCCCTGATGGAACTTAGGGCCCGCTTCCACCTGCCTGGATGGATGACGTTTCGCTACCTCCAGTTGCGCCACGCTGTGCGAGCTCAGTTCCCTTCTCCACTGACGTTGAAAATGGATCCAGTTGAGGGTGAGCTGGCGGTTGAGCAGCTGGCGCAACCCCTGTCTACCTTATATTTTGTCCTGCAATCCTGCCATTCCCCCCGGATGGAGCGCCTCTGGGTGAAATGGAGTGAGGATGTGCCGGGATTGGACAGGGAGGATTGGGATGACTGTCTTGGTGAGAGCGCACAGGTGCTGATCTCTTCCAGGGATAGGTTGATTCAGGTCAAGTATTTACATAGAATCTACTTTACACCGCAGAGGCTACATGCTATTTATCCTGATAGATCGCCACTTTGCACCAGGTGCGGTGGGGCGGTGGGCACATTCCTGCACATGTTCTGGAGCTGCCCTAGGGTGGCTCAGTTCTGGACTGAAGTGGTTGAGCTCATTAACTATCGGCTTCATCTAGACTTGCCATTCTCCCCTACTCTTCTGCTTCTCAGCATTCATGATGATGACCAGAGGCCCAGGTATACCAAAATACTTTTATGCTTCCTTTTCTTTTATGCTAGGAGGGAAATTATTCTGAAATGGAAGTCCCGGTCCCCCCCCTCTGTGGGTTCGTGGGAAAGGGCTATTAGCTCAGCTTTACCTATGTATAAAATGACTTATATAAATCGGAAATGCCCTGAGAAATATGATAGGGTCTGGCAGCCCTGGACTGCCTGAGAACATGTTTGTGTCCTTTTGGTTCTCCCCCTTTTTCTTTTGTTTTGTTTTCTCTCTCCCTTTTGATGCACTTCCATATTGCTATGTATGTCTTTGATGCTGTTGCCAGACTCCCTACATGTGACTGTTTCTCTTCCATGATTTAAACATTATTCTGTACTGCCTGTTTTTTTTTGTAACCTTTATATTTTTCTTCAATAAAAGAACATTCTGTTCACGTTAAAAAAAAAAAAAAGAAATACAGGGTCCACATAGGCTCTTGGTATAACCTGATGCTAATCTTGCATTACAAGTGGCACACTTCTTTTTGCTAGAAGGGACTTTAACACTGTGGTCTTTTGGATCTTTCTGGTAGGAAACAAAAGAAAGAGATATCCTCCTTTAAGAAAAGGTATCTCCAGCCTGCCATCCTAAGGTGCCCACTGAGCTAAACATAGGCAAACATTCCTATCTAGCTCCCCTTCTAAAACAGGTGAAATACACAGGAAAAAAGAGCTCTGGCACAGCCAGCCTACCTGTGAAGAGCCGGCGCTAGACTCCCCTGGCGCGTGTACAGCGTCCATCTTGTGTCTGTATACAGGCAGCGTTCAGCCCACGCTTGCTGCCTTTTAAACGCCGGCTCGGCCTTCCAAACTTCCCGCGCCAGAAACCGGAACCACAGCTTCCGGCGCTCAGTGATGACGCGCATCCTGGCCTGGAAGTTACGCCCAGCGACTTCCGGGTCACGGCGTCCACCGCAAGGAAAGAATTCCTTCGCCGCTAACGCCGCCGCCTGATGCGCGCCATCACCGCCAACTCCCTCGCCGGCACCGGGGGAAGGAGGAAACGGGGAACTCCAGACCCAGTCGGAGGGAACCCGCGGCCAAAGGAGGAGAGATCGATTGGGTCAGTACAGCCCAGCTGTCTTCCCTCAGCCCCTGGAGATGGACTCCCTCCCGGATCCATCCCCCAGCAAAAGACGGTTCCCAGGTGACATGTCTCCTCCGACTGAGGAAACACATAAAACTGACCAGATGCCTGAGGGACCGCCTTTTAAAGAGCTGGAGGTGATGTGTTTCCTGTCCAGGGAGGAGCTCCATCTCTCAAGGGCTGTCCTGGAAGACGCCTTGGGAAATAGGACATTCTTCCGTCCGCAAAAACGGATGCGGATCGAGCGGACATTAGCGGATGCATCATCCGCTAACGGATCCGCTCCCATAGGGAAGCATTACAAGTCCGTTAACGGACTTGTAATTAGCGGACCGTTCGTCCGCTAGTGTGAAAGGGCCCTTAAGGTGAAAAAACATTTACCTTTACAACTCCTTTAAGCAGAGATATGGGGCGATAATTGGCCGGGTCGTGGAAGGGCTTGCTGGGTTTGTGTATGGTGGTTATCACCGCTTCAAGGGATTCAGATGGAATCTCACTAGTTGATAATTATCTATTGAAAGTGTTACATAGGTGAGGTACTATTTGATCTGCATATGATTTATAATATTCATTGATAAAACCATCCAGTCCTGGGGCTTTGTGGGGGCGGGGGGGAATCTTTAACCGTTGGCTAGTTGGAGACCTATTCAAAGCCGGCATTGGCATTTGTCATCACTTCTGGTTTGCCAACATGTTAACGGCGCCAATTTTGGAAAAGTGAAAGTATTCAAAAATGCTGATCTTAGTGTTTTGAATGCTTTCAAGTGCAAAGGACCCCAGATCCCTCCATAAAGAGTACATGTTACCTGCCTATTACTGTCACAGGGTAAAAAAAAAGTGCCCTTTTCCCCTCATGCTAGAGTGCATAGACAAATGCATGTGTCGGTCACACACACGCAAACAGTGATCATCCCACAAGTGAGGTATCGCTACGAATGTTGGATCATGGATAGTAATTCTAGCACCAGACTTCCTCTACAGCAGGGATATGCAATTAGCGGACCTCCAGCTGTTGGAGAACTACAAGTCCCATGAGGCATGGCAAGACTCTTGACAGCCACAAGCATGACACCCAGAGGCATGATGGGACTTGTAGTTTTGCAATGGCTGGAGGTCCGCTAATTGCATATCTCTGCTCTATAGCAAAAAAGGGTAACATTTAGACCCCTTTCACACTGAGGCAGTTTTTATGCGTTTTAGCGCTAAAAAAAGCACCTGTAAAACGCATAAAACTTCCTTCCCAGTGTAAAGTCTGAATGCTTTTAAACTGGGGCGGTGCGCTTGCTGGACGGAAAAAATAAGTCTTGTAAGCAGCATCTTTTGGGTGGTGTTGGAGCGCTGTAAACAGTGCTCCTACACTGCCCTGCCCTGGAATGAATGGGCAGCGCTTCCGAAGCGCCTGTAAAGGGTTTTGGAAGCGCCGCAACGCGGGTGGTTTTAACCCTTTCTTTGCACGCTAACGGGGGTTAAAAGTGCCCTGCGAGCAGCTGAAAAGCACTGCTCAAACGACGGTAAAGCGCAGCTAAAACTTTAACAGACCAGCTGCCCCAGTATGAAAGGGGTTGGAATGGCTTTTAAAGCGTCGCCTATGGCTGGTAAAATGTACGTGGTTTGTCGATGTTGGGCGGGCTTGAGTCAATTTAAAGCGTGATATGTTTGTTATCTATTTACTCTGCGTGACATCATCTTTTATACTTTACAAAAATATTGGGCTTTGTATTGTTTTTTTTTTAACATTAAAGCGGAGGTCCAAACACTAACGGAACCTCTGCTTTTCGGAACCCTCCGGTGTCACATTTGGCACCTTTCAGGGGGGTGCAGATACCTGTATAATACAGGTATTTGCACCCACTTCCGGGCATAGACCCCCACAGGGGTCACACCACTTCCCGTTAGGCTCCCTCCGTTGTCTTCTGGGAAACACACATGTCCCAGAAGACAGCAGGGACCAGTGAGGACGCGCAGCGCGATTCGCGCAGTAGGGAACCAAATAGTAAAGCAGCAACGCTTAACTTCCAGATTACCTCACCGAGCATGGCGGCGGGGCAGCCGAGAGCGGAGTGATTCATGTGCTTTAGCTGCCAACTTCGCGGGCACCCTGGACAGGTAAGTGTCCATTTATTAAAAGTCAGCAGCTGCAGTATTTGTAACGGCTGGCTTTTAATATATATATATTTTAGGCGGACCTCCACTTTAAAATGTAAAAAAATATTATTTTTTCCCCAAAAATTACATTTAAAAAAACGCTGTGCAAATACTGTGTGACATAAAAAAATTGCAAAACCCACCAATGTATTCTAGAGCCTCTGCTTTACAAACTATTTAATGGCTGAAAATTCCCAGTCTTTAAGTGGTTATTAGACAGGCAGAGGGGCTCAGGAGCAAGCCTGCACAAGTGCCCCCATAGGAAGGGGCATCCTATGGTCAGCACTAGCAGAAAAGAAGTCAGGAGTGGTGGCTGTGGACCCCAGAAGAGGGGGATCGTGCAGACAGCAGGTAAGGGTAACATTTAGTATTTTATTTAAAAAAACAAAGCTTTCCAATCACTTAAGGTCAGGAGAGCAGCCCAGGGTGACAACTCTGCTATTTCATAGATAAAGCATCCTGTGTTGTCACCTTGAGTCAGGAAGTAGATTACTGGCAGGCTCACAATGTTAAAATAAAGGTAATCAATAATAATGCAGCAGCCATCAGATATGAGGAAGTGTAAGCAGCAATATTTTGCATGCAGTACAGAGAGAGTAGAGTCAGACAGTGTGCGGGCTTCCCAGGCAGGCAGCAGACACTTGGTGAGCTCACATGTATTGACGCGCACACACAGTCCCATCCCCTATGAGGTGACTACTTCTACTCCGATCTTATTGGACAAGAGCAGCAACCCAATCCGGCTCCTCCTTCCCTGGGGAATCCCTTTGATTGACGCAAGCCTCTAACCAATCAGCGGACAAGAGCGGCAAACCCCGCCCTTCTAACTTGGCCAGGAGCTGAGCCCCGAAGACAGCTGCACTTTAAATAATTCCGTATATTTCTAGCTACCCGCTTGTGACCCGCCCACCTACTTTCATCTCGTTCGTTGACAGGCCAAGGGCAATGACGCCACCGAGAATTCCTGGCGCTATTGGTCAGTGGTGCCGGGGAAATGGGCGGTACCTCCGGCTACTCCACTTCCTCTGACTACTACCGCCACCTGGTGGTACGTCGGGGGTGAAGGGAGGATCGGCGTGAAGCAGCCGCAGCCTGTCCGGCTAGCCGGGGTATGGGCTGAGCGCAGCCTTGTACCGCTCGAGCCGCCCTGTGTGTCAGTGTATGTGTGTGGTATCGCGGAAGAGGCGGAGCCCGCGGTGAGGAGGGGGCGGCTTCCGCTGTGCGTTCCCCTCTGACACGGAACATTTCCCTCCAGTGTAATGTGTGTGTGAGCGAGCGCCCTCCTCCTACTCCCTCCTCCTTCTCTGGCCATCTTTATTACATTCATTACCGCAAAGGAAGAGCGAGCCGGCCCTGCCTCTACCGAGCAACATTACCGTCCGATCACCTGCACCGGAGGGAGGAGAGGCGGAGCCCCCACCAACCATCATCACACGGCTCTACGTCAGTGGCGGGATCTCCGGCTATGATCTGGCCCGGACCTGTGATCTGACTTCCTAGGTGGGTGACTGATCGCAAGAAGGGGGAGGGGGGCAGGAAGTGGGGGAG
Source organism: Rana kukunoris (assembly GCA_029574335.1). Taxonomy (NCBI): domain Eukaryota; kingdom Metazoa; phylum Chordata; class Amphibia; order Anura; family Ranidae; genus Rana; species Rana kukunoris. The sequence continues at coordinate 161,299,931 of CM056049.1, forward strand.
CCGCTGGTGTCACCATCTTATCCATGCTGGAGCCCTCAGGGCAGAGGATCCTGCCACAGCAGATGGGCCTGCTGGGGGCTGGGCACACATGGATGGGGTGGGGGAGAACCTGGGGGGTCACTGTCAGGTCACAGTGTCTGCACTTCAATGGATCCCCCAATGGCTGCCCCTCAACACTACAGGACCCTACCAGACACCACAACACCCACACACAGGAACAATGATGGCCCACACATAGATCCCTCATCTACAGTCCCACAACACCTACACCCAGGGGGAACAATGATGGCCCACACATGGATCCCTCATCTACAGTCCCACAACACCCACACACAGGAACAATGATGGCCCACACATAGATCCATCATCTACAGTCCCACAACACCTACACCCAGGGGGAACAATGATGGCCCACACACGGATCCCTCATCTACAGTCCCACAACACCCACACACAGGAACAATGATGGCCCACACATAGATCCATCATCTACAGTCCCACAACACCTACACCCAGGGGGAACAATGATGGCCCACAACACCCACACACAGGAACAATGATGGCCCACACATAGATCCCTCATCTACAGTCCCGCAACACCTACACACAGGAACAACGATGGCCCACACATAGATCCATCATCTACAGTCCCACAACACCCACACACAGGAACAATGATGGCCCACACATAGATCCATCATCTACAGTCCCACAACACCTACACCCAGGAGGAACAATGATGGCCCACACATAGATCCCTCATCTATAGTCCCGCAACACCTACACACAGGAACAACGATGGCCCACACATAGATCCCTCATCTATAGTCCCGCAACACCTACACACAGGAACAATGATGGCCCACACATAGATCCATCATCTACAGTCCCACAACACCTACACCCAGGAGGAACAATGATGGCCCACACATAGATCCCTCATCTATAGTCCCGCAACACCTACACACAGGAACAACGATGGCCCACACATAGATCCCTCATCTATAGTCCCGCAACACCTACACACAGGAACAATGATGGCCCACACATAGATCCCTCATCTACACTCCCACAACACCTACACACAGGAACAATGATGGCCCACACATAGATCCCTCATCTACAGTCCCACAACACCTACACCCAGGAGGAACAATGATGGCCCACACATAGATCCCTCATCTACACTCCCACAACACCTACACACAGGAACAATGATGGCCCACACATAGATCCCTCATCACCTACACACAGGAACAATGATGGCCCACACATAGATCCCTCATCTACAGTCCCACAACACCTACACCCAGGAGGAACAATGATGGCCCACACATAGATCCCTCATCTACAGTCCCACAACACCTACACCCAGGAGGAACAATGATGGCCCACACATAGATCCCTCATCTACAGTCCCACAACACCTACACCCAGGAGGAACAATGATGGCCCACACATAGATCCCTCATCTACAGTCCCACAACACCTACACCCAGGAGGAACAATGATGGCCCACACATAGATCCCTCATCTACAGTCCCACAACACCTACACACAGGAACAATGATGGCCCACACATAGATCCCTCATCTACAGTCCCACAACACCTACACCCCGGATGAACAATGATGGCCCACACATAGATCCCTCATCTACAGTCCCACAACACCTACACACAGAAACAATGATGGCCCACAGATAGATCCCTCATCTACAGTCCCACAACACCTACACCCAGGAGGAACAATGATGGCCCACACATAGATCCCTCATCTACAGTCCCACAACACCTACACCCAGGGGGAACAATGATGGCCCACACATAGATCCCTCATCTACAGTCCCACAACACCTACACCCAGGGGGAACAACGATGGCCCACACATAGATCCCTCATCTACAGTCCCACAACACCTACACACAGGAACAATGATGGCCCTCACATAGATCCCTCATCTACAGTCCCACAACACCTACACCCAGGAGGAACAATGATGGCCCACACATAGATCCCTCATCTACAGTCCCACAACACCTACACCCAGGGGGAACAATGATGGCCCACACATAGATCCCTCATCTACAGTCCCACAACACCTACACCAGGGGGAACAACGATGGCCCACACATAGATCCCTCATCTACAGTCCCACAACACCTACACCCAGGAACAATGATGGCCCACACATAGATCCCTCATTTACAGTCCCACAACACCTACACCCAGGAACAATGATGGCCCACACATAGATCCCTCATTTACAGTCCCACAACACCTACACACAGGAACAATGATGGCCCACACATAGATCCCTCATTTACAGTCCCACAACACCTACACACAGGAACAATGATGGCCCACACATAGATCCCTCATCTACAGTCCCACAACACCTACACACAGGAACAATGATGGCCCACACATAGATCCCTCATCTACAGTCCCACAACACCTACACACAGGAACAATGATGGCACACACATAGATCCCTCATCTACTCTCCCACAACACCTACGCCCAGGAGGAACAATGATGACCCAGACGTAGATCCCTCATCTACAGTCCCACTACTCCTACGCCCAGGAACGACTATGGTCCAAGCATAGATCTTTCACCTACAGTCCCACAATTTCTACATCCCGGAACAATGATGGTCCAGGTATAGATTTCCTATCTACAGCCCACCAACAATCGGGAACAATGATGGCGCTCACACATAATCTCCTATCTACAGTCCACCAACACCCACACATATATCGCTCATCTACAGTCCACCAACACCCACACATATATCGCTCATCTACAGTCCACCAACACCCACACATATATCGCTCATCTACAGTCCACCAACACCCACACATATATCGCTCATCTACAGTCCACCAACACCCACACATATATCGCTCATCTACAGTACACCAACACCCACACATATATCGCTCATCTACAGTCCACCAACACCCACACATATATCGCTCATCTACAGTCCACCAACACCCACACATATATCGCTCATCTACAGTCCACCAACACCCACACATATATCGCTCATCTACAGTACACCAACACCCACACATATATCGCTCATCTACAGTCCACCAACACCCACACATATATCGCTCATCTACAGTCCACCAACACCCACACATATATCGCTCATCTACAGTCCACCAACACCCACACATATATCGCTCATCTACAGTCCACCAACACCCACACATATATCGCTCATCTACAGTCCACCAACACCCACACATATATCGCTCATCTACAGTCCACCAACACCCACACATATATCGCTCATCTACAGTCCACCAACACCCACACATATATCGCTCATCTACAGTACACCAACAATCAGGACGAATTATCTTTCTTACATAGATCCCTCATAAACAGTTCAACACACACACATAGATCTCCTATCTATAGGCCACCAACAAGGAACAATGATGACCCTCATAGATCTATCTACAGTCTAACAGCTGCACATCTCCTTTCTATTGGCCACCAACGCCCACACATAGATCGCTCATCTACAGTCCACCAACAGCTAGGAACAATGATGGCGCACACACAGATCCCTCATATACGGTCCAACACCCACACATAGATCACCAACAATCGGGGGAGCGTCCACACACATCTCTCACCTACAGTCCACCCACAACCAGGACCAATGATGACTCTTAGGCCGCGTACACACGATCAGTCAAAACCGATGAAAACGGACTGAAGGACCGTTTCATTGGATGGACTGATCGTGTGTACGCAGCCTCACTTGGACCTCTTCACACTGAGGGGTTTAAAAACTGCCCATAAAACATTAGGCACTTTTGCATTGTTAGCGGTGCACTTTGTTTTAACGTCGCGTTACAAAGTGACCTAAAAAGAAAAAAGTGTTTTTGTAATGCTTTTAAAGCGTTTCCCTTTCAATTCATTGGACATACTTTTTTAAGGAGTTTTTTTTAAAGCGCTCCAAACATTCCCCTAAAGATGCTGCTTGCAGGACTTTTTGCACCGCTCTTGCAAGTGCACTGCCCCCATGTGAAAGCTTCCATTGAAATGAATGGGACACAGTTTTCAGGCGCTATTTTTAGCGCAAAAGCACTTGAAAAGCACCTCAGTGTGAAAGGGGTCTCAGATCTACTATCTACAGTCCACCGACACATACATCCCTCACCTACAGTCCACCCAACAACCAGGACCAATGATGTCCCTCCTATCTACAGTCCACCAACACCCACACATACATCGCTCATTTACACTCCGCCAACGATGGCCCACAAATAGATCCCTCATATACAGTCCACCAAAGATGGCCCACAAATAGATCCCTCGTATACAGTCCACCAACACCCACACATGCATCACTCAGTCCACCAACGCTGGCCCACAAATGGATCCCTCGTATACAGCCCACCAACACCCACACAAGGATCTTCTATCTACAGGCTACAAGCAATCGCAAACAATGATGACCTACACACTGATCTCTTATACACACTTCACTAACACCCAGGTATAGAGATGACCCACACATAGCTCTCAGTCAGGAACAATATTGAGCCAAACTCATACCTCCTAACTGTAGTCCACCAGCTCCTTCAGTCGGGAACAATAGTGGCCTACACATAGATCTCACATTGGTAGTCCACCAACTCTGATGAAGTTGAGATGGGCCTCTCACTCAATGTAGTAGGTGAATGGACTGATCACTATCTGACAGTGTTGTGGTTTAATGTGGACTTTTTTTATCTATCTGGTGTCCTAGTTGTGCTTTGTATTCCTATCTGTGGCTGACATTATGCCATCTGCTCACTGCCAGCAGCCTGTCAAAATCAATGACGGGCTAAAAAATGCATCATATTTGCATACAGGGATGTATGAGCTGGCCCAGATGCAGACCCAAATGCTTCTTGGATGTGGAAATATCTGCACACAGATGCCGTGTATTTCAGCCTGTCATTGGGGGCAAAGAATTCTACCTAAATGTATACGCTATGTTTCTGTGCAAGCAGATTCACTCTGACATGCCTGACTAATGTTAATGGGGATGAAAGTGATAAGAAATCCACACTTACCAGTAGTCACCAGAACAACAATACTGTGAATCTTCCAATGGGGACAGTTGTTCCGGTGACAGCTGTCAAATAGAGGATTTCCCTTTATACTGGAAAGATTCTCTCACTTCCTGTGGTGTCTGTAGGACAGGAAGTGATCAGACATCTGCCTATTGAGATACAGGTGGCAATATCACCTGACCACAGTTTTAACCCTCCCCCACTCTGTCCAAATGTAAAAAAGATATCTCTCTCTATATATCTATAATCACAATGTTTAGTATTGATGTGTGTTGCAGACTTGCTGAATGTCAGGCTTTTAAGTAAAGGTGTAGCCAACTTTTTTTGTAGAGTGGGCAAAGTTTAAAGTCTGTCGCCTTATTTTATTTTTTGCCACCTGTATCCTGTTGGGGAAATTTCTACACACTTCCTGTGCTGCAAAGGAAACAGGACGTGAAAGTAAACAATGGGTATGAAATGAGGGAACACAGAAGATTTATCCTCATCACTTGCTCAGGATGAGCATTTTGTGCTTCCCGTTACTTTTGTCTCGGTCACAATGGTCACCAGGACAATGAAAGAGGTTTTGGAAATATTCCTCAGATTTTGAACCACATTGACATGATGGCATCACACAATTGCTGCAGATTTGTTGGCTGGACATCCGTGATTGGGATGATATTCTGCATACCTTGGTTGGAAAGAGTGGTTAATCACTGTTGCTTATCGTCTCAAACCAGTCTGCCCATTCTCCTCTGACATTAACAAGGCATTTTTGTCCACACAACTGGACATTTTCTTTTTTTGGACCATTATCTGTAAACTCTAGAGATGGTTATATGTGAAATTCCCAGTAAATTAACATTTTTTGAAATACTCAGACCAGCCCGTCTGGCTCCAAATACCATGCCACATTCATAGTCCCTCAAATCCTCATTCTAAAGCTCGGTTTGAAGTTCAGTAAGTCGTGTTCACCATGTCTGGATGCCTAAATGTATTTAGTTGCTGCCATGTGATGGGCTGATTAGCAATTTGTGTTACCAAGCAATTGGACAGGTGAAGTGGCATGTGTGTACACACACCCCTTACCGCCAGCCCTTTGAGAGGTTCTTTAAGGCCGAGTTCCACCCAAAAATGGAACTTCCACTTTTTGGAATCCCCCTCCGGTGTCACATTTGGCACCTTTTCAGGGGGAGGAGGGAGTAGATACCCGTGTAATACAGGTATTTGCACCCACTTCCTGGCATAGAACGCTCCGGTGACCTTCGCCACTTCCTGCGCTTACACTGTCCTCCCCCGCTTTCTTCTGGGAGACACAGGTCCCAGAAGACAGCAGGGACAAGTGAGGGCGCGACTCGCACATGCGCAGTAGGGAACCAGGAAGTGAATTCAATCACAGAGGATGGCGGTGATAGGAGCAGAGCAATGCTTCGGCTGCAGACATCGCAGGTGCCCTGGACAGGTGAGTGTCCATGTATTAAGTCAGCAGCTGCAGTATTTGTAGCTTCTGGCTATTATTAATAATAATAATAATAATAATATTGTTAATTTTTTGTGTGTTTTTTTTTTTTGCGGACTTCCGTTTTAAGCTAGAGGCCAGTAGGTGGGCTTCAAACTTGCGTTCACTATGATTGGCTGTCACAGTGATCATGTGATTGGGAGCCTATCCTACTAGCTGTAAACAATGACTAGGAGGTGTGGGTCACAGTGCTGAGCGAAGTGTACATTTTCCATGCAAAGAACAGAGGCACATATATGGTAGCACAGTGTTCAAGCCCACCGCCGTGCTGCCATGCATATGACCATGGGCATAGGTGAAGTACATTTATTGCTTTGTGATCTGATGAGACGTTGTGTGTCCGTTGCCTTTAGCACTCAGGCACTTTATTTACCTGGCTTTGTTTCCATCTTGTGAATGCCTGTGACCTCATCAGACCTGTTAAGTCACAATGTTATCGGCTCGTTGTCATGTACGGTCTGTTGATGGCTGTTCGTGAGCTACACAAGTACTTTGATGACTAAGATGTTTTTCCATGGCGAATGTTGTATATTACATTGATGGCGTCACACAGTATTCTATTTCTATGCTTTTGTTTGGCATAACAGGAGGTTGTTTAATGGAAGACCTGTTGGCGTTTGTTGAAATGATCCAACCTTCAAGAGCGTGCTAGGGAATTCCTGATTATGCATACTGTACATGTTTAGCTCAAAGAGAGGGCATTTTGGAAAAAGCTCATACCATGGTCATTGTTTGGGCACGGTATTATGTGTCATCTTTACATTATACTATACAGCATGCTTGTGTATTTGTGTTGTAAAGTATTGGCTTATTTTTTCTCTTTTTACTATAATAGAAAATCCATTACACTGATTGGAATAGCAACACTTAGATTTGCCATGTAGTGTTTCATCATCTAACCCCCCCCAGGGTTTTATTGCTGTGTGTATCACCTGCTCTGTTAGGCCTGGTGGCAGTTGTCATAATGACGACACTCATTCCACTGATTTGGTGTACACAGAGCATTCCTCTTTGTAGAGATTTCTGCTCACTTCCTGTTATCTCAAATGGGATATTTGCAGACAAATCTCCACCAAAACAAAACAACTCCATGCAAGAAGCCAACTAAACCGATGAGACACATCTGTGGAAGTACTAAGTGCAACATTTTGCCTATCCCATCTGCATTCAGAAGGAAGATAAACTATAATCCTTGGTTCACATGTAAAATCTGCGGCATTTGCCGGAAATGGCACCATCCTAATCGGTGCGATGGCGCATCTGCGGCGCTGCACCGATTTCAAAAGGTGGTTTCTGTACTACTTTTTGCAATTTCAGGCCACGATTCACCTGCAGAGACGTCTCTGTAATCGTGGCCGAAATCGGGACTGACAGGCGGGAGTAAATTTGTGCGAGTTCAGCTGAACCTGGGCTTAAAGCGGTTGTAGACTGCTGGATGTTTGTTTTACCCTGCACAGTAAAGGCATAATGTGCTAGCATTGCATACTAGCACATCATGTGAAACTTGCCTTAAAACAAAGCCCTCCCATGTCAAAATGTCAGATCTGGAGGCCTCTTCCATCTTCACCTGTCTTGCTTCCTGGTTCACAGGCCTCCATGTCTGTGACTGGCCAAAGCCAAGATGACTCTGCCGGTCACGGGTCTCTGAACAAACGGGCATTCCTTACGAGTACATGTGCCAGTGATGTCTATAGCTGTATGTACAGTAGATGTGAACCATTTAGAAGATATTTACATTACCTAATAGGTAAGCCGCCTTATAAGCTTACCTATAGATAAGTCATGCATTGAAGGTAACTTCCACTTTTAAAGTGTTACCAAACCCACAACGGAAAAATCAGTCTGTATATGCAGTAAAGCATGCTTGTAATGCCGCGTACACACGATCATTTTTCGGGTTGTAAAAAAACGTTTTTCAGGCTCTAGAAAAACAAAGTTTTTTTTTTTTCCAACTTCATCATTAAAACGGCCTTGCCTACACATGATTGTAAAAAAAAAAAAAAAAAAATGCTCTAGCAAAGCGTGGTGACATATAACGGCACTATAAAGGGGAAGTCCCATTCGGATGACGCCACCCTTTGGGCTGATTTTGTGTTAGTAAATGACGATTCACGCTTTTCTGTCTGTTACAGCGTGATGAATGTGCTTACTCCATTACCAGAACGAGCGCTCCCGTCTCATAATTTGCTTCTCAGCATGTGTGGGTTTTTCACGTCGTTTAAGCCCACACACGATAATTTTTACAACACGAAAAACGACATAGTTTAAAACGTTGTGAAAAAATAGAGCATGTTTGAATATTTTTTTTATGTCATTTTTCAGAACCCGAAAAATGCTCTGAAGCCCACACACAATCGTTTTAAATGACATTTTGAAAAAACATAGTTTTTTACAACCCGAAAAATGATCGTGTGTGTGTACGCGGCATCATAGTGTGGAATCTAAGGGGTTAATCCTGCGCATTGTGTGAAAAGGCTATTTGATCCTGACTTCTCTGATTCTCATCTTCTTCCACAACAGTCCCCAATTCATCTCCTGATAGTACAGAGCCTTGGGGGCACTCTGCACATGCTCAGTTTGGTGTGCATTGCTGGAGAATTGTTATTTTGAGTTTACATGTGATCAGCACAGGACCAATACACTGCTTGCATTTAACGACATGCCAACTGCTCACAGTAAATATACTGCAAGCAGGCAGCAGGTACTGGCCTCGAAATGTACATTGACAGCTTTCTTTCAGGTTTGGGGCACTCTTGTGTACCCCCTGCTGTGATCACATGAGAATTAGCAAATTTTAGCTAAGGCACATTTCACCACACTTGTGCCACCTGAAAATCGCGCGCATTTATTTTTGTGCAATTTTCTACCGTGATTTTGACATGAGTTGAAGCAATGCCTGTGTAACCTTGGCCTATTTACCAAGTGGCATCAAAGTCGGACCAAAGTAGTGCAGGGACTACTTTTTAAGTTGCACATATATATGAATGATTCTCATTGGAAATCAGGGGTACAACTTGTCATGCGACTTTGCAGTCCCAAATTGCACAAAGGTGAAGGGACTAAAACTTGCTCATCAGCTGTATCCAATCTTGCACACAGTTCTGTGTTAACAAACACACACAATTCTGTGTACAGAGATCTGGCTGTTTCTTCTCCCTGAAAAGCAGGAAGAAAAAACAGCCGGATCAGTAAGTAAAAAGCAGCACACATTACACAGTTAATCCCTTCTCAGCCAGTCATTAGTACAGTGTATAGTATCATCACTGTATTAGTGTCGCTAGCGACTTCAGTGTCCCTCCCAGCTATTTTCGTTAGCGCCAGATTGCTTGTCACTTTCTAAGTTGATAATCATTGGCATTACAGTATAGTGTCTATAGCTGTGTGTATTATATCATTGTTTGTAGACTCTAATAATTTCGCACATAAGCGAGTACACCCCTCACATTTTTGTTTTTATTTTATTCTATCTTTTTGTGACAACACTGAAGAAATTACACTTTGCTACAATGTAAAGTAGTGAGTGTGGAGCTTGTATAACAGTGTAAATTTGCTGCCCCCTCAAAATAAATCATTACACAGCCATTAATATCTAAACCACTGGCAACAAAAAAGTGAGTACACCCCTAAGTGAAAATGTCCAAATTGGGCCCAATTAGCTATTTTCCCTCCCCGGTGTCATGTGACTCATTAGTGTTATAAGCAGGGTTTGACAAATTTGCTTGGAATCTAGGAGCCAGCTAAAAAAGTTAGGAGCCAGAGAACGCACCCCGTCGAGCTCACGCACAGAAGCGAACACATACGTGAGTAGCGACTGCATATGTAAACGGTATTCAAACCACACATGTGAGGTATCGCCGCGATCATTAGAGCAATAATTCTAGCCCTAGACCTCCTCTGTAACTCAAAACATGCTACCTGTAGATTTTTCTAAATGTCGCCTATGGAGATTTTAAAGGGTAAAAGTTTGTCGCCATTCCACGAGCAGACGCAATTTTGAAGCGTGACATGTTGGGTATCAATTTACTCGGCGTAACATTATCTTTCACAATATTAAAAAAAAAAATGGTATACTTTACTGTTGTCTTATTTTTTTTAATTAAAAAAAGTGTAATTTTTTTTTCCCCAAAAAGTGCGCTTGTAAGGTCCCTTTCACATGAGCGGACCGTTCGTCCGCTTATTACAAGTCCGTTTACGGACTTGTAATGGGCCCCTATGGGATCGCGTCCGTTAGCGGATGATGCATCCGCTAACGTCCACCTAAGATCCGCGTCCGTCTGGATCCGTTTTTTGGACGGAAGAAACCCCTATTTTTCTTCCGTCCAAACGGACCGCTCCGTGTGAAAGAGGCTTGAGACTTTACAAGGCCGCAAAGCCACGGCCTCAATTTCTCTCTCTCCCTCTCTCTCTCTCTCTCTCTCTCTCTCTCTCTCTCTCTCTCTCTCTCTCTCTCTCTCTCTCTCTCTCTCTCTCTCTTTTCTCTCTCTCTCTCTTTTCTCTCTCTCTCTCTTTTCTCTCTCTCTCTTTTCTCTCTCTCTTCATGGCAAAGAACTCCCTGGGAATCTGAAAAAAATAATTGTTGCTTTACATAAAGATGGCCTAGGCTATAAGAAGATTTCCAAGACCCTGAAACTGAGCTACAGCGGATTAACAGGACAGGTTCCACTCAGAACAGGCCTCGCCATGGTCGACCAAAGAGGTTGAGTCATATCCATAGGTTGTCTTTGGCAAATGGACGTATGAGTACTGCCAGCATTGCTGTAGAGGTTGAAGGGGTGGGGTCAGCCTGTCAGTGCTCAGACCATACGCCACACACTGCATCAAATTGGCAGCCTCTTCTGAAGATAATGCACAAGAAAGCCAGGTAACTGTTTCCTGAAGACAAGCAGACTAAGGACATGGATTGCTGGAACCATGTCCTGTGGTCTGATGAGACCAAGATAAGCTTATTTGGTTCAGATTGTGTCAAGTGTGTGTGGCAGCAACCAGATGAGGAGTACAAAGACAAGCGTGTCTTACAGTCAAGCATGGTGGTGGGAGTGTCATGGTCTGGGGTTGCATGAGTGCTGCCGACACTGGGGAGCTACAGTTCATTGAAGGAACCACGAATGCCAACATGTACTGTGACATTCTGAAGCAGAGCACGGGCCACAGGGCAATATTCCAACATAACGACCTCAAACACACCTCTATTATGACCACTGTCTTGCTAAAGAAGCTGAGGGTAAAGGTGATGGACTGGCCCAGCGTGTCTCTAGACCTAAACCCTATTGAGCATCTGTGGGGAATCCTCCTATGGAAGGTGGAAGAGCACAAGGTCTCTAACATCCACCAGCTCTGTGATGTCATCATGGAGAGTGGAAGAGGACTCCAGTGGCAACCTGTGAAGCTCTGGGGAACTAATGATGGACACACAAAATATTGACACTTTGCACCCAATTTGGACATTTTCACTTTTGTAATCACTATTGTTGCCAGCGGATTAGGCATTATTGGCTGTGTGTTGAATTTTTTTGAGGGGACAGCAAGTTTACACTGTTATACAAGCTGTACACTCACTACATTACACTGTAGCAAAGTGTCATTTCTTCAGTGTTATCACATCAAAAGATAGAATAAAATATTTACAAAAAATGTGAGGGTTGTATTCACTTTTATAAAATACTGTGTGTGTGTGTGTGTGTTTTATTTTGAACTCTGCCAGCTCCCCACCTTTCTTACCTAGGCAGGAATGACCTACCTGTAGTGACCTGAAGCCTTCTGTCATGGAGATGCTTGCATCATATATCCCAGGAGGCTTGGGTGTGATCTATGGATACTGTGCAGGTGTTGAAGTGCCATCAGGGGTTAGCTGCTAGAACATAGAAGGGACAGCTAGCTTCTGATAACGTGAGAAACGAAGATGGCAGCTCAGGAAGCCATATGTGGTGGTGGATCACAGTAGGACACGCTGCATGTGTATGTGTTTTGGGAATGATCCAGAGAAGTACATAGAACAGGTGATGAAGTTCCTTTCTAAGCTCTTTGCATGGGCATAACAAATTTAAAAAAAAAAAATTATATTTTTTTATATATGTATATGTATATCTATATAATATATATATATATATATATATATATATCAGGGAGGTTGTGTCTTAATGCCTAGCTGCTGCATGTATGTGTCCACGGAGCTCTGAGGTTCTATATCTGGCCACTAAATGCTTTTGGGTGGCAGCAAGTCGGGCACGCGACGGCCGGTAATTGAGGCCACGGCTTTGCGAAGTGCCAAACTTCGGCCTCAATTACTGGTGGGCACGGGCGATGGGTCACAATTTCTTGTTGTAATTGCGACCTGGCGCCCGGATTTTGTTGAGCCATGCTTTTAAGACCCTTTTCACACACGAGCAGTTTGCAGACGCTATTGTGCTAAAAATAGCGCCTGCAAACCGACCCTTAACAGCCGCTGCTGTGTCTCCAGTGTGAAAGCCCACACTGGAGCGGTGCTCTAGCAGGATGGTAAAAAAAAATCCTGCTAGCCGCATCTTTGGAGCGGTGAAGCAGTGCTGTGTATACCGCTGCTCCACTGCTCCTGCCCATTCATATCAATGGGACATCACAGCTATACTGCCGGCAATGGGCCTTTCGGCCGCTAGCGGGGGTAAAACCGCCCGCTAGCGGCTGAATAGCGCAGCGGTATTGGTAAAGCGCTGCTAAAAATAGTGGCGATTTACCGCCGACACCACCCATGCCTGAACCCAAAGCCGATTAAAAAATCGGCCACGGTAAGGCCATCGCTGGATAGGTAAGTGTCTAGGTAAAGTCACTATGGCAAAGCGTAATGAGTTTTGCTGCAGGAAAATGTAGACATGCTGCATTTTTAAGCAGCAAACTACCTTTAAGGCATTGTGTGAACAAGACACATGGAAAAAAAATATAAAAAGAATAGCTTGGCTTAATGCAGATGATGTAAGTGAGCCCTAAATGCACCTGAATATGTAAGAAACATCAGAAGATGGGAAAGAATAATTCGGAATGTTGTGAAAAGCTTTATCCGGCTGGATTTATTGACCACTTGCGGCCCGCACTGTAGCCGTCGGACCTGAATATCTAAGCCGCCGTCAATTGATGGCCGCCCCTTAAGGCGTTACCCGAGCGCGCTCCAGAGCGCCCAGCGGGGGAGCCCTGTGTTGGCCGTGTCCCTTGGACACAGCCAATCACAGATCGCGGCGAACGACCAATCAGAGTGGCCGTTCGCTATGCGATCTGCGCGGCCAATGAGAGATGATCACATATGAGATCATCTCTCACTGCCGTTTTACACAGAGGCAGCGTCCTTTCTCTGGAGAGGAGGAGACCGATCTGTGTCCCTGTCAAGTGTCCTCCATATTGTCGCAGTACCGACAAAAATCGCTGATCGCCGCCATTACTAGTAAAAAATATTAATAAAAATGCCATAAAACTACCCCCTATTTTGTAAACGCTATAACTTTTTTTTATATATTTTTGGAGGATATTTATTATGGTAAAAAGTAAAAAATATAATATTTTTTTCAAAATTGCCGCTGTATTTTTGTTTATAGCGCAAAAACAAACAGCAGAGGTGATCAAATACCATTAAAAGAAAGCTCTATTTGTGGGAAAAAAAAGGACGGCAATTTTTTTTGGGAGCAACGTCGCACGACCGCACAATTGTCAGTTAAAGCGACGCAGTGCTGAATCGCAAAAAGTGCTCTTGTCTTTGTCTATATATATATATATATATATATATATATATATATATATATATATATATATATAATATGTGTGTGTGTGTATATATATATATATATATATATATATATATATATATATATATATATATATATATATATATATATATATTACCTAATTTCAAACTCGGTCTGGTCACGTGATCCCTCATCTCAGTCTCCCATTGTTAGTCAGCAGTGGCTGCAGGGAAGAAGAGGGAGTGGTGGTAGTGGCTGGCACATGGCAGCTTATGGGTGACCTTGCTTATCCTGGAATTCCCAGCTGTTAAGCTTTCCTTCCTCTCCCCTGTAGCTGCCGCTAACTGAATTGGGGGGGGGGGGGATCAGCTGAGAATATTTAAGTAAAGGTTTTTTTTTTGTTGGCTGCGGCACCATGGGTCGAAGGGAGAAAGACATTTTTAAACCTTGTTGGGATCTCCACTTTAAGTGTGATACAGTTTGCTTTTGTTTTGAATGGCACTTCCAATGCACCCAGACAATGTGGCTCATGGTTCACTTTCTGTGCACTGCCCTGAAAAAAGTAGTGCGTTTGCAGCTCATTTAAAATTGATGGGATGCCTTAACGCCACTTACAATGGTGTAAGGCAGGGGTGTCAAACAGGCGGCCCTCCAGCTGTTGCAAAACTACAAGTCCCATGAGGCATTGCAAGGCTAACAGTTACAAGCATGACTCCCACAGGCAGAGGCATGATGTGACTTGTAGTTTCGGAACAGCTGGAGGGCCGCCAGTTTGACACCCCTGGTGTAAGGTATTGTAATGTTTGTCAATGCGTTAAACCAGCACAAGTTGTCCTTAAAAGACAACGGGTCATGTGTTACTGAAATAATGAATCCTTCACTGGACCAAGAAGTAGTTCTGGTAATACGGAAGGAAGATTTCCCAGGTTTCTTGATTTATTTATCTTCTTATTGATTTTTCCCTTTTCAGTTGTGAGTCAGGTGGTCAATTGACAGTGGATGTCTGTGCACTTCATTGGACATCCCTGTAGGAGTGCAGTGTAATTTGATTTGTAAGCTTTATAAATTCTTAATGAGCTTTTACTCTGCTTTCAAATTCACAGATTTTAAAGAATTGAGCTGGCTTCTGTAGCTGGAGGTTTTGGCTAAAGGCTAGAAAAACTCACAAATTTACCATTACTAGATTTTTTTTATTTTTATTTTTTCTGTGGAAGTTTAACCAATTCAGCCCCGGAAAGATTTACCCCCTCCCTGACCAGGCTGTTTTTTTGCAGTACAGTGTGGGCATTTTGGGTATTTCTGCCCTCTAATAATAATCTTTATGATTTATTACCTAACACCGGTCAGTTGAGCACTGGCTAATACTTTTTCTCACTTTAGTTTATGATGTAGTTTCCTTATTCCCCACTAGGGGGTACACACAGCAGCCCGATTAATTGTGGGTGCTTATACACATTTTTGGCCATCTCATATTGCTGAATAATCTTTGAGACACTATTTTTCTTTCTTATTAAATATATTTTTTTATGTTTGTTACAATAAAGCAATCACACCTTTATTCCCGCTGACCCCTGTTTTAAACTTGATGGTTGGTCTAAAGGCACTCAATATGGAGTTTTTTTATTTTATTTCCGGTTCCTGGTAACCAAAGCGAGGCTTGGATGGAGATTTTATATATATATATATATATATATATATATATATATATATATATATATATATATATATATATATATATATATATATATATAAAATCGGTGGATCACTGCAGAGCCCATCCCTATTGAAAACGTCAATCTATCTCCGAGCTGTGGTGGCTCAACGTGATTGGCAATGCGCTGACAAGCCGTTCACCTCTGCAGCCAAGGGTTCGGATCCCGGTCTCGGCTACATGTGAATTGAGTTTGGTGGTCTCAGCCCGGCTCCAGGTGGGTGTGCTATGCAAGGTACGCCTGTGCTTAGTACGGCCAACCCCCCCCCCCCCCACAAAAACCACTACACTTGCACGCACACAAAATTGGTTTAAAAACACACGCACTTTGGCCATGCGGTCTCCTAAAATAAAGAGAGGCGAAGGACCTACGGGGCTGGCTGGGTGGGCTAGGCCCCCTCACTCCCTCATAGGGGGAGTCCCTCTGCCCCATTGGGGTACCGTTGGGCCCCAGTTGGGCTCCCAAGAGGAGCAGGTAGGGTGGGGTGAGTGGGAGGCCACCCCTCACACCCGCCATTGCCACCAGGGGCATGGAGAAGGATGGCGATTGCCTCCGGGGGGAGGGTCTGCCTACTCCCAACTCCTGCAGTCTGGCTCCTCTCTCTCGAGTTCACGCACAAAAATACACTTTAAAAAAATAAAAAAAATAAAAGAAAACGTCAATCTATGACGAAACGCGTCTGGGACTACGGCGTGCAGTGACGTCACCGCGTTCTACGCTAGGAGAAAGGGCTCCTGTTCATTTCGGCCGGCATTTGTTTTATCGCCTGATTAACACTTCTGTGTGTAAGTAGGTTTTAACTTTTTATATTAAACTATCTGTATGGTACTACACTATGTTGCGGTTTCCTTTATTGCATATGATATGCAGATGGGCTGCATGATACGGCTATTGGGGAACACTTCCATGATTGTGGTTCCTGGATCCATCCCACGCTTCTGGCTGATACCTGTCTGTGATCTTGGATTAATCCTGTGCTGTGAATACATACCCCTGGGATATCCCACTGTGGATTTCGTTCTTTGCTGGTACAAAGCTACCTTTTGGTAAGCCTCAGTCCATGTGGTGGTGGTTCACAAGTTTTCAAGAGCACCTGGGTACTGTTTGTCCTACCTACATACTTATTGGACATTTCATTTATTTCATATTTTTTATTTACAAGGACTTGATTGTTTCTCATTTAGTTGGCGCAGTTTTTTTTGTTCTTACATATTTGTGTTAATTTCACATGATTGCTGCCTTCTGGAATTTATTTAACATTATATATAATTTTTTGGTTTAGCGCAATTTTTCTTTTTCTATATACAGAACTGTTGCTTGAACTGACAATTGCACGGTCGTGCGACATTGTACCCAAACAAAATTGTCCTTTTTCCCCACAAATAGAACTTTCTTTTTGTATTTGATTATCTCTGCTTTTTATAAAGCCAAAAAAAAAAAGAGTAACAGTTTTGGGAAAAAAATTATATTTTTTTAATTTCTGCTATAAGAACCCTTTTCACACTGGGGCGTTTTTCAGGCGCTTTAGCATGTAAAGCGCCTGAAAGAAGCTGCGCCTGCAATCCCAATGTGAAAGCCCGAGTGGTTTCACACTAAAGCGCCTGAAAAACGCCCCAGGGGCTAATGCATATCCAAAAAAATATATAAAACAAATGTATTCATCAGTTAAGGCCAATATGTGCTACATATTTCTGGTAATTTTTTTGGCAAAAAGCATATATTGATGTTTGCACAAAAGTTATAACGTCTACAAAATAGGGGAATGATTTAGGGACTTTTTTTTTTTTAATGACTGCGACATTACGGCAGACAAATCTGACACTAAGGCCCTTTTCACAGTGGGGCAAGGGGCAGTGGCGGTATAGCGCCGCTAAAATAGCGGCGCTATACCGTTGGATTTGCCGCGGGATTCGGCCGCTAGCAGTGCGGTATTAACCCCTGCTAGCGGCCGATAAAGTGTTAATACCGCCCGCAATGTGCCTCTGCAGAGGCGCATTGTGGGCGGTATTGCCGCGGTTTCCCATTGTTTTAAATGGTAAGGAGCGGTATACATACCGCTCCTCTCACCACTCTTAAGATGCTGCTAGCAGGAGATTTTTTCTCTCTCCTGCCAGCCCATCGCCTCAGTGTGAAAGCCCTCCGGCTTTCACATTGAGGTTGCTGGGCAGGAGTTTTTCAGGCGGTATAGCAGCGCTATTTTTAGCGCTGTACCGCCTGAAAAACTCCTCAGTGTGAAAGGGGTCTAAAAAAGAAAGTCCCCTTTCACACTTTATATGACTTGTCGCATCATTTTGGGCTGCAAAATAGCATGACAAGTCATTCTCCATGATTTTCATATTGGCACGACTTTAAGGCCCCTTTCACATGGGGCTGTGGAGGTGCGGTGACGTTATAGCGGCACAATTTTTTGCAACGCTATACCATCGTATTTACTGCGATATTCGGCCGCTAGTGGTGCCGTTTTAACCCCTGGGAGCGTCCGAAAAAAGGTTAATACCGCCCACAATGCGCCTCTGTAGTGGCGCATTGCGGGCGGTATTACCGCGGTTTCCCATTGATTTCAATGGGAAGAAGCGGTATAGGAGCGGTAGACACCCCGCTCCTATAACGTTCCAAAAGATGTGGCTAGCAGGCTTTTGGAGCGTTCCTGCTAGCGCACCGCTTCATTGTGAAAGCATTCTGCCTTTAACATTGAAGCCTGCAGGGCATGATTTTTTCAGCGCTATTTTTAGCACTGAACCGCCTGAAAAACTTGTCGGTGTGAAAGGGGTCTAATTCATGCCGACTGCAAAGTAGTCCCTGCACTACGTTGGTCCAACTTCCATGCGAGTTAATGTCCATAGACCTCAATGTTTAACCACTTTAGCCCCGGGCCTGTTTTTGAGATTCGGTGTTTACGAGACTAAAACATTTTTTTTTGCTATAAAATTACTTAAAACCCCCAAACATTATATATTTTTTTTTCTAACACCCTAGAGAATAAAATGGCGGTCATTGCAATACTTTTTGTTACACCGTATTTGCGCAGCAGTCTTACAAGCGCACTTTTTTTGGAAAAAATTCACTTTTTTAAATAAAAAAATAAGACAACAATAAATTTGGCCCAATTTTTTTACATATTGTGAAAGATAATGTTACGCCGAGTAAAATGATACCCAACATGTCACGCTTAAAAATTGCGCCCGCTCGTGGCATGGCGTCAAACTTTTACCCTTAAAAATCTCGATAGGCGATGTTTAAAAAATTCTACAGGTTGCATTTTTTGAGATACAGAGGAGGTCTAGGGCTAGAATTATTGCTCTCGCTCTAACGATCGCGGCGATACCTCACTTGTGTGGTTTGAACACCGTTTTCATATGCGGGCGCTACTCGCGTATGCGTTCGCTTCTGCGCGCGAGCTCGTCGTGAAGGGGCGATTTTAATTTTTTTTTTTTTTGTTTTCGGATTTATTTGTATTTATTTTACCAATTTTTAACACTAAAATAAAAAAAATATCACTTTTATTCCTATTACAAGGAATGTAAACATCCCTTGCAATAGAAAAAAGCATGACAGGTCCTCTTAAATATGAGATCTGGGGTCAAAAAGACCTCAGATCTCATATTTAGGCTAAAATGCAAAAAAAATACCAAAAATTTTAAATGTCTTTTTTCAAATGACATTTTAAAAAAAAATGTCTCTTTAAGACGCTGTTTGGAACTGCTGTTTGACGTCATTTCCGCCCAGCAGAGCTACGGGGATGGACGAGGGAAATTTTTTCCCTCACTCGCATCCCCGCTGAACAGACGAGCGCACCCGATCGCCTCCGCCGCTACCGATGGCTCCGGTAAGCGGCGGAGGGGGGGGGGACGCTCGCCCGCCACCGATAACGGCGATTCCGCCGCGGAGACCGCCATTTTCGTTTACCCGACCGCCCACAGAAGAGATGGATATCTCGGTTGTGGCAGCAGCTGCTGCCGTTACCAAGATATCCATCTTCAAAGTGCCGACGTATACCTGCGGTGGGCGGTCGGGAAGTGGTTAACCCTCAAGTAGCATGCAAATCGTGCCTGAATAATATAGACATGATTTCAGTATGACTTTGTAAGCACAAGCAGCTTTTTGACCCTTGTCCCACCCAATCCAAACTGATAAGAGGCATGGAGGAGCTCAGCTATGAGGAAAGATTAGAGGAACTGAATTTATTCACTCTTGAGAAGAGGAGAATAAGGGGGGATATAATCAACATGTACAAATATATAAGGGGTCCATATAGTGAACTTGGTGTTGAGTTATTCACTTTAAGGTCAACACTGAGGACAAGGGGGCACTCTTTACGTCTGGAGGAAAAGAGATTTCACCTCCAAATACGGAAACGTTTCTTCACAGTACGAGCTGTGAAAATGTGGAACAGACTCCCTCCAGAGGTGGTTCTGGCCAGCTCAGTAGATTGCTTTAAGAGAGGCCTGGATTCTTTCCTAAATGCACATAATATAACTGAGTACTAAGTTTTGTAGGTAAAGTTGATCCGGGGTAAATCCGATTGCCTTTCGGGGGATCAGGAAGGAATTTTTTCCCCTCCGGTAGCAAATTGGATCATCGCTCTGCTGGGGTTTTTTGCCTTCCTCTGGATCAACTGTGGGTATGGAGTTGGGTGTATGGGAGGATGTACTGTGTTTTACTTTGTTTTATTTTTATTTTTTTTATGGTTGAACTGGATGGACTTGTGTCTTTTTTCAACCTGACTAACTATGTAACTATGTAATCCTTTCAACATAGTAGCCCCTCCGAAGAACATTTTTTCTAGCACACATTCACTTCCTGGTTATTCCCTCAGGAACAATGTACTCCAAACAGTACCAAAAAAAAGATGTCCTTGTCCTCTGCTTCTCCTCTCCTTCTTCCTCATGCACTGCTGCTGTGGCAATATATCGAGTAGCAAACATTTTCTGTCACACCACACCAACCAAGAAGCAAGCAGGAACTGGAAATGACCATGGCAGGAAAAGGAATTACCTCACACCATGTATGTTTTCATTGGTTAATGCCAAAGTTGTGGCAAAGTAGCACTGATCCAAAATCGCGCAAAATTGCGGTAAAATTGCACGATTTTGAAGTCGTACAAGTGTGCAAGGGGCCTTAATTACAGTTTTTGGAGACCAGTGACATCAATCGGCTATAAAAATGCATTGTTCTCTGTGTAAATGGCACTGGCAAGGAAGGGGTTATCAAGGGGGTTAACCTTGTTCCCTGTGAGGTGTTTCTAACTGTGTGGGGGATGGGCTGCCTGGGAGAAAGATCACTAGGAACAGCTGATCGTTCTCCTCCCCTGCCAGAACGGGGATCTGTTTACTTTGACAGATCCCTCAGTGGCGCTCTGGTTGCCTTTTAGGCACAATGTTGAGATGTTGCCATGGAAATCAAAGCTGTAATGTGTCACATTGCACAAACAGCGTGATTTTGGCGAAATTGATTTCACCTTCACATCACCTTTTTAGAAATGTAAAATAATCTCAGTTTAGCACTGCTTAGGCACAATTTTCTTAGAGGGGGGGGGGGGGACATTTTATCTTTAGGAAAACCTTTTTTATGTTTTTTTACCAGCCCCTTACCGCCACACCTTGCAGCCAGTCTATAAATAACCTTTCCCACCCTTTTATAGGCCAGGCTTCTTGCATTTACCTCTTGTGGTTTAGAGTTTAGTGGCTGCTAAAAGCCTGTTAGGGGGAGCATGGAGATGGTGATTAGTCAGTTTTAGGTGGACAGTGTGGCAACAACACGTAACCCTTTCTGTACTTATTATGTAGAAGTGGTCAGCGTGTGGGACAGCAACTTTTTGTTGGCCATGCTGTTAAGATTTGGGAATTCTTTTACAAAACACACTGTTCAGGACTAACAGTACAGTTGTGTGCATTCTGGTGTGTGTCTGTGTGTGTTGTTGTGTTTTTTTTTTTTTTTTTTTTTTTTTTTGTGTTTGGTTTGTTTTTTTTTTGGTTTGTTTTTTCTGTTTTGGGGGGGGGATTTAATTTTTTCATTTGATCCTTGTATTTAGCCACCCTGGCGGTATGATTGTCATATTTTTGCATCTCAAAGCAGTACATTGTTTTGCATAGAAAGTTGGCATTTTATATTGTAGGTTTGTAATGATGCATTTAAATCTATCCAGACAAGAGTCTAGTTTACATCTCGGGTATGATGACGTTTTTGAAACACACAATTGTAATAACTATTATAATTATAAAAAAAAATAAAAAAATTCCCCACGATTCACTATCGCTCTGCCATTGTTCTAACTTACTATTGCTGTTTTCTAGCTGGTCTAAAACACTTCTTGGTTGCCATGGACAATCTCAAGTTTCCAGGCAGAAAGAACAGTTTATATAATATAAAAGTCCATGCAGGGCACTGGACAAACCATTAAGGACACAAGGGAGGTGAAATCATTTGGTACAGTACACTATAATCTTACAGATTACATTACTGTATGTGTTTTTTTTTTTTTTTTGTGTACTTTTAAAATGTTGCCGCCGGACTCCGCCCCGGATCCTGGTGTGGCTCGTGGTTACTGCTAATGGTACTGAAATGCAACTCCGAGCCACACTCGGGAACACCGCCAGGGAGGTTAACAAAATGATATCTATTTGCAAATAAACATACACATCCTTTACATTGTTTCCCTGTTTTGGCATTTGTAAAGCTTTCATAAGGGTCCTTTCACACGGAGCGGACCGTTTTTCGATCTGCTCCGTGTGTGTCCGTCGGCTCAGCGAGGATCCCTGCTGAACTGTCGGCGGACAGGGCGATCCCCGCACACTGTGCAGGGACCGCCCTGTCTCTCCTCAGCTCTCCCCTATGGGGAATCGGTTGAATACGGACCCTGTGTCCGTATTCGATCCGATTCTTCAGACGGAAGAAAAATGGGGTTTTCTTCCGTCTGAAAAACCGGATCTTTGCGGAGGCGGGTCATTACGGACATTAGCGGATGCTCATCCGCTAACGGCCGTGATCACATAGGGCACAGGTGTCAAACACAAGGCCCGCGGGCCAAATCCGGCCCTCCAGGCCATTAGATGTGGCCCTCACACCTCTCCTGCAGCTGCAGAAGAACTCCAGCCCTCCTCTGGTCCTTACTTTCTGCTTTCAAGCAATGCATGCAGCTCATTTCCCAGCAGCAGCATAGGGAAGGGGGTGTGCACTGTGATGTAAGGGGGAGTGGGGAACTCAACTTCTGATGGTGGGATGACTCTTGACATCTAATGTAAGGTAAGGGGCTGGACATCTAATCTTACAGTTACAACCGGCCCTTTTGAGGGCAATCATTATGCTGATGCGACCCACGATGAAATTGAGTTTGACACCCCTGACATAGGGTATCATTACAAGTCCGTAAACGGACTTGTAATAAACGGTCGAACGGTCCGCCTGTGTGAAAGGACCCTAAGGGATTTCTCCTAACCTCTATTGTTTCAGTGTAGAGAGAGTAAAAAAGCTCACTACTGC
Source organism: Rana kukunoris (assembly GCA_029574335.1). NCBI lineage: Eukaryota > Metazoa > Chordata > Amphibia > Anura > Ranidae > Rana > Rana kukunoris. Next base: position 161,323,414 of record CM056049.1, read on the forward strand.
CTTAAAGCGGAGCTCCACTCAAAAGGCAAAGTTCCTCTTTAACCACTTAAGACCCGGACCAAAATGCAGGTAAAGGACCTTGCCCCTTTTTGCGATTCGGCACTGCGTCGTTTTAACTGACAATTGCGCGGTCATGCGACGTGGCTCCCAAACAAAATTGGCGTCCTTTTTTCCCCACAAATAGAGCTTTCTTTTGGTGGCATTTGATCACCTCTGCGTTTTTTATTTTTTGCGCTATAAACAAAAATGGAGCGACAATTTAAAAAAAAAAATGCAATATTTTTTACTTTTTTGCTATAATAAATATCCCCCAAAAATATATAAAAAAAACATTTTTTTCCTCAGTTTAGGCCGATACGATTCTTCTACCTATTTTTGGTAAAAAAAAATCGCAATAAGCGTTTATCGGTTGGTTTTCGCAAAATTTATAGCGTTAACAAAATAAGGGATAGTTTTATTGCATTTTTATAAATTATTTTTTTTTTTACTACTAATTGCGGCGATCAGCGATTTTTTTTTTTATTTTATTTTTTTATTTTATTTTTTCGTGACTGCGATGGCGGTCACTTCGGACAATTTTGACACATTTTTGGGACAATTGTCATTTTCACAGCCAAAAGGCATTTAAATTGCATTGTTTACTGTGGAAATGACAGTTGCAGTTTGGGAGTTAACCACAGGGGGCGCTGTGACTTTGAGTGTTCCCTGTGTGTGTTTACAACTGTAGGGGGGTGTGGCTGTAGGTGTGATGTCATCGATCGCGTCCCCCTATAACAGGGATGACGCGATCGATGCTACGGCCACAGTGAAGCCGTGTTTACACACGGCTCTCCCCGTTCTTCAGCTCCAGGGATGGATCGCCGCACTGCAGCGGCGATCGGGTCCGCGAGTCCCGCGGTCCCGGAGCTTCGGACCAGGTCACGGGAGCGTGCCGCGGGCGCGCGCCCGTGACCCACGGCTGGGTACTAAAACCAACGTATATATACGTTGATGTGCCATTCTGCCGACGTATATGTGCAGTAGGCGGTCCTTAAGTGGTTAAGCACTCCTCCACCTCCCCCCATGCAACATTTGGTATGTCATTGTTTTGGGGGGAACTTCCGCTTGGATCGCCAACCCCCCCCCCCTCCCTGCAATCTTCTGGGACACATGTTGTGCATGCACAGCGCACACCCGACTGTGAAGAGGAGATGGAGGGAGTCAAGGCTTGCAGGCGGCCACGTCGCTGGATCCTGGGACAGGTGATTGTGTGCTTAGTCACTTTTTTTTATAGCTGCTGACTTTTTTAATAAACACAAAGATGAACTCTGCTTTAAGCCTGGTACACACTATTTTTTTTTTTTTTCGTTCGATCCAGCAGACAGGACGAAAACACAAACCCTGAAGCACTCAGGAGGAGCCGCTGTACTAGCATCCCATGCAGCGCTCAGGAGGAGCCGCTGTACTAGCATCCCATGCAGCGCTCAGGAAGAGCCGCTGTACTAGCATCCCATGCAATCTCCCCTGCTGAGCTCATGTGTTCTGAAAGGGGGATGGCTCCCCACTAGCACACACCAGTCGGCACTCTCAGTCACCATTGGCTGAGAGCGCTGACCAGATGCCAGCCGGCGGACCTTTTTCGGTCAACAGAAACCAGACATTCGGCCGCCTTTTGATGGACGTTGTCGGACATTTAAAATTGAACCTGTCGATACCACCCATGTATACAGGGTTTTAGGCTAGTTTTAAAAATTAAGCCTCTGTGAACCTCCATTTCCAATCCTCCGTGAGGCAAACTTAGAGGTGTGCTGCTTTTTAGCACTTCTGGGTTCACGGCTCTATGTACAGCAATGGTTTTCTAAGGCTCCATTCACACCTAGGCGAAGCTACAATACGCCGGAGGGTCGAATTTACATTGTTCTCTATGGAGACTGTTCACATCTCCTAACGCAGAACGTCGTACGTCGATAGAACGCCGAACGACGATTTTCAAACAAGTCCCAGACCCTGTTTCGATGCGCGTATCGGGCGGCTTCTGCGTTCGGCATAGCCGACAATGACTGGGAAAAAACGTGTGTTAATACACGCAAATCGCGGGACAAAACGCCTATTTTTTGTCGCCGCAAATCGCCTATGCAAAGGTGTGAATGCAGTCTCAGTTCTGGTTACTGTAAAAATCCTCCTAGTGATACCAGCTGTAACAGTGATGGATCACACCTTCCCCTCTGCACCTCTCCACTATTCACAAAATTTCTTGTATTTTCGCAGAATACTAAAAGGGGGGGGGGAGTGGATGAATGATAGAATCCCCCCCCCCCCCACATTCAGAATGCGTGGGGCATACCATGATATCTGGTTGCCGTGCACTTCCTTTGGTGGTATTTGAGCCCATTCAGCCCTTGTTCACGCCTTGTTCAAGTTGTCATCAGTTTTGCGTGTTTATGCAATTTTTTTATAAGCACGTTGACTTCATTTTTCGCATGTGTATGTTTTTTTTTTTTTTTATGCAGTTAGGATGGATTCACACCTATGCAATTGTGCTTTTTGCAGATTTGCACTACAGAGCATGTTCCATAGGAAACCATGTTATATGGACTGTAGTGCAAATCTGCAAAAAGCACTGAAAATGCATAGGTGTGAATCCATCCTTGGACCTCACACTTTCTCTTCTGACCTGATCACATCACAATGTTGATGACCTGTCTTTTTTTTTTTTTTTTTTTTTCTGTGTAGAAAACTGCATACATATTTCAGAGAAGAAAAAAAATCTGTACATGATACTAGTGTTGTGAACAGGGCACTTGGAGAACAATTGTTTCTGCTTTTGCACATGGTGTGAAGGGGCTTCAAATCACATTGCACTGAATCGCATGTGAATTGCACAGGAATGTGTGCGCATTCCTGTGCGATTGGTAGTGTAAACCTTGCTGAACTTCAGTCTAAATTTTAGGAAGCCTTCTCAGAAAAGCGATTGTAGATGGGCCTGGACATGTTGCTAGAAATGATTCTTAGCCAAGCATTGAGGATATGGCTATTTTTCTTGACTCTTTGTAATAAAACCAATCTTTATTTACTTAATAAACTTGAACTAAAATAATGGCTAAATTCCTATTACTTATGTTTTTTTTTCTCTGAACCGGTTGTCATTTCTGTTCTGTATAATTTGCTTTACCCCCCCCCTGCACTTATCCAAAACCTCAGTGCAGTCTGTCTGTCTACCTTAATGCCAAATTGTATGCTGTATTTTTAATGCAGTGTTGGCAGGCAATGCTGAATGCACAGTGGGCGTGTACATGGTTCTTCTCAGGTCAGCTTCACTGACCTTCAGTGTTCTGTACTTGTAGAGGAACATAATTACTATGGACTCAAAAATATGATGCACAATTTCTTCAGTTTATACTTCAACCGCTTATATGTGGTTTTCAGAGGATCATCTATAACTCTTGAAACTATAAATTGCAGGAAATGGGATAACTTGCTGCAAACATCAAAAATGGAAGGACAGTAGTCGCAATGATCTATTGATGCATCCCATTACTGTGTATCTCCAGGAAAACTTTTTTTTTTAATTGCTCTCTTGGTTAAAAAATCCATAATTTTAGCGTTTGTCCCCAGAAGCAGAGGTAGGAGGAAGTCTTCCAATGGTAACATCAGTTGCAAATTCCCCTCATATAGAGGAAGTCTTCTGAGATTATAGATGCACTTAAAGCAGGGTTCCAACCACAATTAGCATTTTTTAAATGTATGTCCTTTGTCCTTTTTTTTTAATATAAATCCGGTCACTTACTATTTTTTTTACAATCCGCCGCCTTTCCGCATAGTTATTCAAAAAAGATAGTTTATAAAACTGTCCACACCGTTGTCATTTTGCTTGTGGGCATTGTGAAGCCCACAAGCACTTCCTTGGGGAGTGATAATTGGGTAGCGCACTGCATCCTGGGAATTGATGACACACATTTCCTAGGAGTATTAGAGGGAGATGTCAGAATCCTAGGTGATTCCAAAGGCAGATTTTGTGGGACAGCATAGCAACAGGCATTTCCAGATGAGTAAAACATTTTTTTTTTTCTTTTCTTTTTTAGGTCTAATAATGAGAATAAATTTGGGGTGGAAACTCCACTTTAACAAAGCTACAGTAGTTTGCCGAGTGTCTGCGTGACTACGTAATATAAAGTTATCAGTTTTAGAGTAGACTACATCAGCCCTCAAAATTTCCACTCGCCTACTAGCATTTGGCGAGTAGATTTAAGCTGGGGGCAAGTGATGACAGGGCTGCATAACCAATCTCCCTCCAATCTGTGCCTACACTTAAGAGTCCCGATGAGATTGGCGGCCAAAGAGGAGAAAGGTGCATGCTCAGGAAAAGTAGTCTGGTGAGCCGCGCACAGGCAGAGCAGTACACAGGTACTGTACACAGGTACTGTCCTTACAGTTCTCATTAAGCCATGGGACCTAACAGTATGACCTCTCTGAGCCTTCCCCCCCCCCCATTCCCCCCGACCAATGTAGCTGGAGAGCAGAAAGTAATGAGTGAAGTGGAGGAATGCGAAAATGACCACTCCGGTGCAGCGCTCACTGAAAGTTGCCCTGACATGAAAGCGGCAGCCTTCCAGTTTGTGCAGATTTCTTCTCCTTGTGCTCTATGTAAGGTGTCTAACAGTTCAACCTGAGCACTGCGAACAGACTGGTCTCAATGTGTGCTGTGCAGTGTCAGTGTGCGCTGTGCTATGGTGTCAATGGCTGTGCAGTTGTGTGGATCTCAGCGCTGGATTGTACTCCCCCCCCCCCCCCCCCGCTGTGCTGCAGCTCCTCTCCTCACTGCCAGCCTGAATAAAAGGGGGAAGTGGGGACATGCAAGCGTGGAGCCGCGCACACAAGCTCCTGATGATGAGATGAATAGGAGAGGGAGAGAGAGGATGGATGGATGGGAGTTGCAGAGGAGACAGCAAGAGAATGGGGAAGAGACCCAGTTCTTGTGCCCCGTCCCTCTGGTCTGCCCCCAGTGCCCTGTCCCATTTTGTTAAAGTAGTTGTTGCTAATATTTAATTTTGTAACTTGATTCTGCATAAAACATTTAACAGTGTCATTCCATGAGATAATCTACGAGGGCGTGTTTACGGGTGCAATTAGGCGCAGGGCAGTGTATGAATTAGGTTGGGCAACTGGTGGCGAGTAACTCTTGAGGCCTGGCTAGTAGCTCAGGACTTGAAATTTTGAGCCCTGGACTATATGACTTTCTGATCAAATTAACCTTGATACTTGATTCCATACCGGGCCTATTTTGGTACTTCTCTCCTACATGCATGTCATGGACCATGAAATACTGAAGTGTTTCTACGTGAAATCCCAATTCATGTATTACAGGAGATTTTATTCTGAACCCCAGCCAGGTCAATAGACTCAGAAGAGATACTCATTGTCCATTGTGTGATAACCCTATCTAAAACCTTTTGATTATCAGGTTAAATGACTTCTGCCCTGTCTCAACTCTCCAGACAGTTCCATTGTTCTGGGGCTTTTGTCTGAATACACATCAGTCTTTCTATTCAAACTCTTGCTGACCAATCTCTGCTGTGTCATTTTCAAGTCCTCATTTGCATGGAAGGTGGACCTGAGGGGGAACTGATGGGACTGTAAAAAGGACCAATAAGAAAGCGGTTGTTGGGGGCGGGAGGTTCCAAATCCTGTATAAAAGTGTGCTGTGTACTTTCAATAAAGTGTGTCCTGTTTACATCCAGTGTTAAGCCTTGGCTCATGTATGGATTATTCTGTGATTCCAGGGATATTCCTACTCGTGGAATATTGGGTGATTTTCTTTTAAACCAGAAGAAGGGAGAGGATGACGGGGATATGTTCTACGACTGTCACAATGCATAAATCATAATTTTTTTGTTATAAAATTACTCAGAACCCCCAAACACTATATGTTTTTTTTAGCGGACACCCTAGGGAATAAAATGCCGGCCATTGCAACTTTTTATCTCGCACAGTATTTACGCAATCATTTTTCGAACGTCTTTTTTTGGGGGGAAAAAATGGTTTTGTGAATTAAAAAATAACAGAACCGTAAAGTTAGCCCAATTTTTTTGTATAATGTGAAAGATGAAGTTACGCTGAGTAAATAGATACCTAACATGTCGCGCTTTAACATTGCGCACACTCATGGAATGGCGCCAAATGTCAGTACTTAAAAATCTCCATAGGCATCACTTATTTTTTTTTTTACAAGTTACAAATTTAGAGTTACAGAGGAGGTCTAGTGCTAGAATTGTTACTGGCGCTCTAACGCACGCGGCGATACCTCACGTGTGGTTTGAACGACGTTTACATATGTGGGCGGGACTTGCGCGTGTTTTCGCTTCTGAGCGCGAGCTACCGAGGATAGGGGCGTTTAAAAATGTTTTTTTTTTTATTATTTTTTTTTTTATTTTACTTTCTCTTATTTTCACACTTTTTTTTTTTTTTTTTATTTTTTTTGATCACTTTTATTCCTATTACAAGGAATGTAAACATCCCTTTGTAAGGCTGGGTTCACACTACGATTTTCCCGTCCGTCAGCCGCATACGATTTATATGAAAAAACGTATGCGGCTGAAACGGATTAAACCGTACGTAAACGTATGCGTTTATAAAACGTATACGGTTTCAAAAGTGCGTACGGTTTCATCCGGTTTTGATTAAAAAAACGCATACGTTTTTGGAATTAGTGTCATTTAATAAATAAAGATGTTCTTGTTTTGAAAATGTGCATGCGCAGACGAAAAACGCATACGGTTTATACGTATGGAACCGCACATATGTGCGTTTTTCCATTGACTTTAATGTTAAAAAAAAACGTATGCGTTTGCCATACGGTTTCAAAAACTGACTCAAAATCGTGGTCGAACACGGTTTTGTGTACTGTTAAAAAACGTTTTGCCAGCAAATCGTACGCACCCGGATGCATCGGAGTGCATACGATTTGCAATGCATTGTCTATGTATGTGTTTTCCTGTACGGGCCCGTACGTTTTCAAAACTGAAATCGTATGCGGCTGACGGACGGGAAAATCGTAGTGTGAACCCAGCCTAATAGGAATAGTTTGTGACAGGTACTCTTTATGGAGAGATGCAAGGTCAATAAGACCCCACATCTCTCCTCCAGGCTGGAAAGCATTAGATCGCGGCTGTGTTTACATTCCAGGACCCGGGTGTGACATCATAATATCGCGCCCGGGCTTCCGACGATCATAGAGATGACTACTCTATGGTTTCCATTCAGACGCCGGCGGATCGTTTCTCCGGGTCTCCGATGGCAAAGGAGAGCCCAGAGAAGCACCCGATGGTGCCTATAAGAACAATCAAGCGGCAGAACCGCTGCTATGATCGTTCTTATGGTGCACAGAATCGCTGGCATCAGGCATCATTCAGATATCCCCACTGAAAGTCCAGGACGTCATATGACATCCTTGGGCGGGAAGGGGTTAACTAGCATGTACTGTATATGTGTAGGCTTTTTTTTTTGCTCATGTATCAAGCCCTATTTTCTTATATTTTATATTTAGTCTCGTTTGGCATCTGAAACGTGGAAATCTTTGGCGTCTAAACGCAATTTTTTAGCTTTCGAAGACACGCTGTTAAACGCAACTGCCTAAACACGGCAATAAACAAGATTGTGTAGATGGTCACATAGGATAACATTAAATGAGTTCAGGGGCAGTTGAAATAAGCGTCCAACTGCCTCTGAACGTACGTTTAGCAGCGTCCCGTATACATGGGTCCTTATTAGTTCTGCAAGATGTGTAATGCTTGGATGCACATGATGTACACAATAAAGCTCCTCTTCCTTGGCAAGGAAAGTAGGTAGAAGGGTTTACTGCTTAGAATTTGACATTCTGCCTTCTATATAAGAAAAACATGTCTGTGTGTCTATAAATATAATATATTACACAGCTACTAAACAAATTGTTAAAGTGGTTCCAAAAGTGTGTGTGTGTTTTTTTTTTTTTTATCTTAACACCTGTGTGCATAAGCCCCCTATTACTTACCTGAACCCCATCTCAATCCAGCAATGTTGCACGAAGGGCTTGTCTGTCCAGGGCTCTCCTCCTGATTGGCTGAGACACACATTGGGCGCCATTGGCTCCTGCTGCTGTCTATCAAAGTCAGCGGTGTAGCACTGCTCATACAATAGAGTTCCACAAAACAATAAATCTGTGAAAAAATAAGTCCACCAATCATAATTCTTAATGAGTCCATGTACCCCAAAAATACACCATCTTCTAAACAATTCTTGACTTAAAGTGCTTCCATTAGTGTATCTCACACATGTGAATTAAATCCTAAACCGTGGTGTAGTGGGTAGCACTCTCGCCTAGCAGTAAAAAGGGTCACTGGTTTGATTCTCAACCACAACACTACCTGCCTGAAGTTTGCATGTTCTACCTGTGCCTGCGTGGGTTTCCTCTGGGTACTCCGGTTTCCTTCCACACTCCAAAGACATTCTGGTAGGTTAAAGGAGTATTCCGAAGCAAAGTTTTCCTAGGGGAAAAAGAGCATCATACAAATTTATAATACATTTAAATGTACTCACGTTTTCCTTGTGGTCTTCTTCCCGGTCTTCTTCTCCTTTTTCTCTCCGGCCAGAAGCTGTCTTTTGATGACGCTCGACTTACTTTTCTTCTTCATCCGTCGCCATCTTAGCCCGGTGACTCATCAATCCCAGGAGTCACCGCGGGCTGCGCCGGCCTCCCCGCCCGGAGTCGAATACTCCCCCTTACTTAATTTATTCATGTATGCGCTGAGCTGAGCTGCCATTGGCTCAGCACAGCAAACGCCTATTGGTGCGCTGTACGTGCTTACATTGCTAGATGCACGCTGGGGGGGGCCAAAAGATCATTGGAGCTCGGCTATCCAATAGAAGAGGACGCTTTTTAGGAGGCAGGGATAGGGAAATAGGTGCGAGAGAAGGGGCGTGAAATATTATAATTTAGGGAGGGGTCCGAGCGGGGGAGTTACAGGGGGAGGGAAGGAGATTACAGGAAGAGAGGAGCAGGCATGCTGGGAGAGGCAGTTTTATCATGGTGGCCGTGGAAGAGAACCAGGAAGTAAAGAAAACTAACAGAGGGAATAAAAGAAGAACTGCTGGGACGATTTTCATGAGTGACTTCTTTTAAAAGGTATTTTTATTGGCTACAATCTGGCATGTTGTGGAATGTGGCTTCAGACTACTCCTTTAATTGGATTCTGTTCTAAATTGGTTCTAGTATATGAATGTGAGTTGGGGACTTTAGATTGTAAGCGCCTTGAGGGTAGGGACAGATGTGAATGTACAATGTATATGTAAAGCACTGTGTAAATTGGCGGTGCTATATAGGTACCAAAAAAAAATAAAACATTTTAACCTCTTAAGGACCGCCTACTGTACATTTACGCCAGCAGAATGGCACGGCTGGGCACATCAACGTATATATACGTTGGTTCTAGTACCCAGCCGTGGGTCACGGGACTGGGACTCGCGGACCCGATCGCCGATGGAGTGCGGCGATCGGTCCCTGGAGCTGAAGAACGGGGAGAACCGTGTGTAAACACGGCTTCCCCGTGCTTCACTGTGGCCGCAGCATCGATCGCGTCATCTTTGTTATAGGGGGACGTGATCGATGACGTCACACCTACAGCCACACCCCCCTACAGTTGTAAACACACACAGGGAACACACAAATCCTACTGCCAAACTGCAACTGTCATTTTCACAGTAAAGAATGCAATTTAAATGCATTTTTTGCTGTGAAAATGACAATTGTCCCAAAAATGTGTCAAAATTGTCTGAAGTGTCCGCAATAATGTCGCAGTCACGAAAAAAATAGCTGATCGCCGCTTTTAGTAGTAAAAAAAAAAAAATTATTAATAAAAATGCAATAAAACTATCCCTTATTTTGTAAACGCTATAAATTTTGCGAAAACCAACCGATAAACGCTTATTGCGATTTTTATTTTATTTATTTATTTATTTTTTTACCCAAAAAATAGGTAGAAGAATACGTATCGGCCTAAACTGAGGGAAAAAAAAAATTATATTTTGGGGGGATATTTATTATAGCAAAAAGTAAAAAATATTGAATTTTTTTTCAAAATAGTCACTCTATTTTTGTTTATAGCGCAAAAAATAAAAACCGCAGAGGTGATCAAATACCACCAAAAGAAAGCTCTATTTGTGGGGAAAGAAGGACGCCAATTTTGTTTGGGAGCCGCCTCGCATGACCGCGCAATTGTCAGTTAAAACGACACAGTGCCAAATTGCAAAAAGGGGCAAGGTCCTTTACCTGCATTTTTGTCCGGGTCTTAAGTGGTTAAACAATAACACCCCATGCTTCCTCCAGGGTCCCAGAACTCTCACCTTCACTTAAAGGGGTGTTCCAGCCAAATTTGATGTTTATTAAAAGTCAGCAGCTACAAAAAGTGTAGCTGCTGCCTTTCAATAAACACACTTACCTGCTCCAGCATTCCAGCGACGCGCCGGCCTGGGCTCCGCTCCTCTCCCCCCCCCCCCCCGGCCGGTGTCTTCATTTGTACTGTGGGCACCCGCCGTGACAGCCTTCGGCTTCACGGCCGGGCACACACTGCGCATGCGCGCGCGGCTCGCCGCTGATTCGAAAGGCGATCGTCTAGGACCTGTCACGTGTCCTAGACGATCGCCTAGGGGAGGGGCTGCAGTAAGGTGATTAAGCTTAATCGCCTTACCAGCCCTCGGCAGAAGGAGGAAGTGGGACAGGAAGCCCCCACTCCCCCCCCCCCCCCAAAACAATTATGTATGCATGTAAGGGGGTGGGGAGTGGGTTAGGCGGAAGTTCCAAATTTGTGTGGAACTCCGCTTTAAGGGGTATACAGCTTATATTCGAAGACTCCATGGCTGTTTTAGGACCACTTCCACCTCTGTCCTCAGGGGTCTCCCGTAGAACACTGATAGTTACTACTCCTTTAAAGTGGTTGTAAACTTCCATTGATTATTTGTACCTATAGGCAGAGGTGTATTAAGGTTTTGTGCTGGACTAGGCCTGACTAAACTCGTGCACCCCCTAATTTAAATATGACCCACCCCTTCCTGTCACGGCCACACCCTGTGTTGTTTAAGACCAGCCCTGAAATTTTCGAGTGAGGACACTGGTTCTGAGGGCCTGGAGGGGGGGGGGATTTGGCAATGGATTTCCTTAATTTACTTAGATTTCCTTTTACTTCCTGGTTGCCCATAGAGCAGGAAGTGAAGGGAAATGGTAAAAGTGTTGCCTATAGTTCTACTTTAAGTAGATGGTGCAGCAGAAACCTATAACACAGTGAGGAAGGTTTGTGGTCCAGGATGACAAAACAGTCAAAATTGGAAGCGCCCCCACACCCCCCCCCCCCCCACAGTTGCGGAATGCCGGCCGCCCGCATACTAGAAGCAGCGCAGCCGCTTTATGGGGGCGCTAGACTAATTTTCCTAACAGTATATCGCAAGCCGGCGGGGACTCTTTTCATGCTGCTCCCCTGCAAAGTGCTGCCCTAGGCCTGGGCCTTGTTGGCCTAGGCCAGGATACAGCTCTGCCTATAGGTAAACCTTTAACGAGGCTTACCTATTGTTAGGATAATTCTTCCCCTGTGATCAGTCAACTTCAAGTGTTCCAGAAGCAAGATAATTTTATTTTCACATGTACTAGTACAAGTGGATGAGCTTACATGCTAAGAGAAAAAGCAAAAAGTCCCATACAGACACGAGGTGTGTGAAGACCTTTATAGGGTCAACAGGAAGAATACTATTGGCTAAAAGACCACCGGTGGCTCATGACGCAAACGAGCTTTATTGCCAGTCACAGTGCCTTTTTACAATTCTTAGCAAAGGTTGATTTAAAGAAGTAACACAAACAATAGAATTAGGCTAGGTAAAGCCACGTGTCCTTAGAATCCATTTTACATTTCTACAAATAGTCACACAATACACATTAAAAAAAACTTTTCCAACACCTATAGGTACTGTAAATCTCTTCTAAACATGCACCGTTTAGGAGATATTTAATGTATATATGATGTCACAACCACCCATGCCATTTCTTTAGAGCCCTGTGATGTCATGCGGTTCTGGCCAATTACACAGCCAGAGTCAGTGGACCCAGAACGAAGACTGGTGAAACTGGACGCGGCCTCCAGCGGTGACAACACATCAAAGGAGGGCTTTGTTTGCAGTTAAAGGTTTTGTAAAGGGAATTTTTTTGCAGTACTGTTTTCATGTCCTCATTGTTCGTTTTTGCTCTCAAGTTGCTGTAATTCTTCTCTGATCTCCACACTTCCTGGTTGTCTGTTTCCTGATCACCACAGTACTGGGAGCTTTCTCTCTGTGGTCACTAATCAAGGAGGTGTGACTTTCCTTTTCCGAACCTTCACTGCCCTGTATTGACTCTGTACAGCAGAGAAGCAGGAAACATGCAAACATGAAACTAGAGGTACATTATATGATTGATTTTTATCTATTTTTAATCGTTTTTAAAAGTAATCAGTTAACTAGTATGTCTCTATACCCCGTAAACAGTAATTTCAGCAAAAACTTTTTTTTCCTTTACAACTCCTTTAAGTTTCACATAATGTGCTAGTATGCAATCCACATTATGCCTTTTGCAGGTCAGGGAAAAAAAAGGGCAGAAAATAAAAATGGGGAGGTCGGCCATAGTTCCTCATTCCTTGTACAGTGATCTAGTAGGTGACATAGTGGTGTGATCCTCATACATGTAGGTATGTAGTGTGGAAGGGGTTTACAAGACTGGTCAATAAAAATGTTACTTTTATGTATTTAATATTGCAACTGGCTTTCTGCTTTAGGAATACATTATTTTAAAGTCTTTGTATTGAAATGATTCTCATTTTAGACTGTGTTGTCTTCCTGTACTTCACAAGACCATTTATTTCCTTACATTAATCTTTGTAATGCTGGTGAAAGGCAGCTCCAGAGGAAGCGGGCAGAGATCATTCACTTATAATGTGGGTTTAGGCTACTAATGATAGCTAGCGGTAATGGCACTATATGCATCTTCTAGCGGACATGCAGAAATGATGTGATGGATGAACTGTTCTCATTGCACAAAGCTATTCATGTACTTCCTTTTTATCCTGCTAGTGCAACTTTGGAAGAATCTGCTTTGGGCAACAAGTCGTTTTGGCATGCGTGGTGTATATCTCGGGAGTAATGTGCTGGGCATGAAGCACAGAATCGGAGAACCAAAGGAAGCTGTGCTTGTACTCCCAGAGGGGTGTGAATTGCAGGAATACAAATTTTGTATAATATAAAAAATAGTATTGTGTGTGTGTGTGTTTTTTATTTTTGTACAGTAGTTGCTTAACCTGGAAAATCTTTTGTTGGCATGTAACGTATCCTCTGTGCTGGGGAAAATGTAGTGGCTCGTATAGCTGACCTGTCTCCAAATGTTTGCCTGTCCTGATATTTTTTTTTTTGTTTAACTTCAATCCTTTTGTGTCTCTTACCCAGCAGATGCCAGAGTTTCATCAGATTAGGCGTCCGTTAGTGATGTTCCGTCGCCGCCATCTTGCTAGTCCCCCCACTCCTCCATAGTAAGGATACACTGAGAAGAGGCAAAGCGGACATCTTGTTGCACCCCCAGGAGTTTTGCATTGTACAGTTATTTTTAACAGTAAAGTGAGTTTATATAGTGAAATACAGCACTTAGAAGTCCATATGACTGGTTAGATTTTAAAAGCAGCAAACTGTCAGATTGGCAAACCTATGAGATGAGCAGGCTTGCCTCTGCTTTAAAAATTCAACATCTAATCAGTCAGGTGGACTAAGTACTGTATTTCACTATATAAACTCACTTTTTACTGTTAAAATAAGTGTAAAGTGCCAGATTCCGATGGATGTAACAAGATGTCCGCTTTCCCCCTCTGTGTATCCTCACTATGGAGTGCGGGCTGTAGCAAGATGGCGGCGGCGAAACGTCACTTTCACGTTCACACTGAGGCGTCAGCGGTAAAGTGGCAATATTTTTAGCGCCACTTTACAGTTTGCAGGCGGTTCGGCGGCGCTTTTAGGAGTGGTGTATACACCGCTCCTACACTGCCTCAAAGATGCGTCTAGCAGGACTTTTTTTACCATCCTGTCAGCGCACCACTCCAGTGTGAAAGAAGTCGGGCTTTCACATGGGAGTGAAAGGCTCTTTCAAGAAGCTTTGCGGGCGCTTTTTTAGCGCTATAGCGCCTCAGTATGGAAAAAGCTACACATTCTGACGGGTTGCCAAATCTGATGAAACACCTGGAAGTGTAGTCCATGTATGAGCTGCTTACTTATTCTGATTTAGTCACTCAACAGTAGCCAGTTGACATAGCAGCCTGCAAGCTAGGGGTTTTGGTAACGGGTCACCAGTGCCAGTCACCATATTACTTATGCCACTTACTGTCAGTTTAAGATCCAGCCCCCCCCCCCCCTTTTGGAAGTTTTATAGTGATACTGACCTAGGCCAAATGGTGCTTTAGGAACTAACAGGGCTGAAGGGCAGCCTTCTGCATTTGTCTTGCCTGAGTTTCAAGTTCAGCTCAGTCCCTGTGATCCGGTAAAGCACCCTTGGATCCTGGCCATGTCTGCCCAAATCAGGACAGAGCTTCACCCCTGTCCACACCAGCTGTCAAATATCAGAGTATCGTCTGCCAAGTTGAGGGTCCAATCTCCACTTGGTGGAAAGAAAAAGCCTCTTGTATAGCCTGGTGTTAGTATCCAAGGACTGACGCTGCTATTGTTTTGGGAAGGGAACTGCCGGTGCGATGAGGTCCTTTGAGTTTAGCAGCAATGTTGGCGTTTGTAAAGTCACTATGTGATTTTTTTTTTTTTTTACATGTGTGTCATGCAGATATGGGCCTGACTGTATCTCAGACTGATTTATATTGGACTTGAAACTGATTGGTGGCCAAGAAAACGTTGTCAGTGTTGATTTTTAGGGCTTTTCCATTTGGAAGGCAAGTGTAATTAAGTTTCAATCTCCCGATCCAGACACCTTTTTTCACTGGTGAAATTTTGGTAGTGTTCGGTTTGATGAAAATGGGTAACAGAAGTGCAAAACAGACAATTGGCTTAAGCCCGCTGATGTCAAAGCCGATCCGGGCTGGGGAAAGATCGCAACATATAGTCGGAATTCACCCAGGAGCCTGAACTGGCCATTGTCTCGGCCTCTTGGTGAGCTGCTGCTAGTCTGTGCCAGCTGCTTCCGCCCCTTCACAGCCCAGCGCTCATTTGGCTGATCATCACCAGCTCTGTACTCCATGGTGCACTGGGAACTGAGCGATCAGCAGTGTTGGATCACTCGGTTCTCAGTGTTAGAGCTGGTGGGGACAGATGCAGCATGGAACCGATGCTGTACCCACCTAGGCAAGTATGATTAAACCCCTCCCCCCCCCCAAAAAAAAAACGCTTTAAACCCCTTGTTAGGACAGATGGTGTTCAGATGTAGTTAACTAATGATGAGATCTACTGGCACAGCATAGACAGGGTTAATTGTGTCAAACGGAGAACCAAGTTGTGGCCCCCTCGTTTTACTTACCTGAGCCCCTTCACCTGCTGTGCTCGCCCTTGATGTCCTCTTCGCCGCTCAGCCTGACCGTTGATTGGCTAGAGTGAATGGATTAAAAGCAGCGCAGCCATTGGCTTGCACTGCTGTCAATCGCATCCAATGAGGCGGCGCGCTGGGGCCGAGTGATACAGTAAGCAGCTATAGCCACTGACTGTGTCATGGGAGCGCGTCTGCAAGAACTTACCACCATGCAAAAGAGCTCACATGAAGGGGGTTAGTTCTTGCGGGGAGGAGCCGAGACAGCCGCTGAGGGACCCCAGAAGACCAGGTTCTGTGCCACTCTGTGCAAACGAGTTGCACCGCTGCTGTTGATCAAATCCAATGACCCGGGGGGCGGTGCCGAGTCCTCCTTTCTTTGTCAATAGATGCAGGACTTGGGAGCGCGTCCACACAGGTGTCCCATAGGAGACGCTTCTCCGGGGAGGAGCTACTAGAAGGATCATTACCACTCTGTGCAAAATAAACTGCACAGTGGAGGCAAGTATAACATGTGTGTTTTTTTAGTAAGAGTCGGTTCACACTGGGGCGACACGACTTCCAGCACGACTTTCAGAAGCAACTTCAACATGACTTGAGCATGAACCACAGGGCGATCTGGGGCGATTTACAACGCGACTTGAAGTCCTTTTCAGGTCAGGAGACATTCCAGTGGCCAATAAAACAACAATCAGCTCTGAGAGAGGGAAGGGGAGGGAGGGGTTTGCCTGAGAAATGTATGTTATCTTGCTGAAAGGTCGCTTCAATTAAAACAGTGATCAGACTTGGAAGCGACTTCCATTGAAATCAATGGGTACAAATCGCCTAGAAGTCTGATTGAAGTAGTACAGGAACCTCTTCTGAAGTCGGAGCGACATGAGTAGTGTGTATTAACACCACTCCCATTCACTTACATTGCTTTTCTGGACAGCGCGACTTGGGACGACTTGAGACAACTTCAAGACGGATCCCAAGTCGCCCCAGTGTGAACCGACTCTAACCCTTTAACGTTTTTTTTGTTAAGTATTTCACTTTTCTGTAGCACACAAATCAATGTGCAGATTATATATAAGTGGTTAAGGCTGTGTTTTGCATATGAGAATCCAATGCAGTGTGTTTTTCAGACAGAGATCCACCAGAGACTGAACTGTTGGAAGAAGCAATCGAAAGCTGTAGACAGCCGTGTCTCACTTGCTAGACACCTTTATGTGTGAATTGAGCTCTTTTCCTGTCAAGCTTCCCCTTACAGCCGCAGTGTGAGCAAACCCAAAATCTTTGCATTGTAAGAGATTAAACTTGCCTGTCTGCAGACAGAATCTGTATGGCCTGCTGGTGTCATTTGTTGGACTGTATTTATCTAGCACAGATACTTGAGAGGGAAATAATGCATACAAATGCGTGCCGTGGACTGACTAGACTGACTACATTCCCAGTTTACCTCTGAAGTGTGTGAAACAAGGTGCTTCTTCTGTAGGGTGCGAGATTCCTGCACTATAAGTCATTTCTCTGCTCCTTTGTTGAGCCCCCATTCACACCTGAGCATTTTATAGTGTTCTCCTACGCCTGGCTACACTTAAAGGGGTAATTCCCCCAAAAAACTTTTTTTAACATTGATTGAGGCTCGTTATGTCAAGGGGAATCGGGTGGTTTTTTATTAGAAACGAAGCAATACTTACCGTTTTACAGATGCATTGTCTCCGTCGCTTCCGGGTATGATCGTCTGGTCTGGGCGTGCCTATTTGATTGACAGGCTTCCGACGGTCGCATACATCGCGTCACGAGTAGCCGAAAGAAGCCGAGCGACGGTGCGGCTCTATACTGCGCCTGCGCACCGTCGTTCGGCTACTTTCGGAAAATCGTGACGCGATGTATGCGACCTCGGAAGCCTGTCAATCAAATAGGCACGCCTATAGTCGGAGCCCATACCCGGAAGCGTCGGAGACGATGCATCTCTAAAACGGTAAGTACTGCTTCATTTCTAAAAAAAAAAAACCTGATTCCCCTTGACATAACGAGCCTGAATAAATGTTAAAAAAAAGGTTTTTGGGGGAACTACCCCTTTAATATGCCAAATCCTATTTTGCTCATTCACACTCCAGCGCTCAGTCGCTAGTTCAACCCCATATGCTCAGACGTACGTGAGCCGCTTTCTGAGCGTAATCGGGCATTTCTGGTCCTATTGATGTCAATGGGAAGGCCTGTAAACAAGTGACACGCATTTTTATGTCCTCTCCTTTCCCAGCCCAGGAAACAAACGCTTGATGCACATGTGTTTTTATATATATATATATATACGCAACAGAATTCAGCAGGGATCAGTTGCATTTTAATCCTCCTACCGATTGACTTCTCTTCAACCAGCCTATCAGATTTTTTTGCTCGATCAGCACTGCTGGCTATAGCCTGCAACACTGATCAGTGTGTTCTGATGCTGTCAGAATACAGTGGTTCAGCTTCTAGTCCTTTTCATTTTTCCCATCTACCTGCTGTTTGAGAAATAAAATGCTTATCTATCCACTTCCATACCAGGCACCTACGCACCTTCCCGCCCAAGCCAATTTTCAGCTTTCAGCACTGTCGCAATTTGAATGACAATTGCGCGGTCATGCTACACTGCACCCAAACAAAATTTGCGTCCTTTTTTCCCCACAAATAGAGCTTTCTTTTGGTGGTATTTGATCACCTCTGGGATTTTTTTTTTTTGCGCAACAACTAAAAATAGAGCGAAGATTTTGAAAAAAAAATAAAGTTTTTATTTTTTTCTGTTAATTTTTTTGTAAATGAGTATGTTTTCTCTTTCAATTACGGGCACTGATATGGTGGCGCTGATGGGCACTGATGAGGTGGCACTGATGGGCACCGATGAGGTAGTTCTGATGGGCACTCATAGGCGGCGCTGGTATGGGGCACTGATGGGCACTCATGGGCGGCACTGATGGGCACTCATGGGCGGCACTGATGGGCACTCATGGGCGGCACTGGTGGGCACTCATGGGCGGCACTGGTGGGCACTCATAGGCGGCACTGGTGGGCACTGATAGGTGGCACAGGTGGGCACTGATAGGTGGCACAGGTGGACACTGATAGGTGGCGCAGGTGGACACTGATAGGTGGGCACTGGGCATGGATTGGCACTGTGGGGTGGCACTGACAGACACTGGGGTGGCACTGATGATCACTGAGGGGTGGCACTGATGGATCAATGTTGCCAATCAGTGCCCATGTGTGGGCACTGATTGGCATCATTTTTTTTACTGCCCCCTTTTTTTTTTCCTTGCTGACTTTTTTTTTTGTTTGTCCTTTTTTTTTTCCTAAGTTCCCTGGTGGTCTAGTGTGGGCACTCCCTGGTGGTCCGTGTGGCGATCCGAGGGGGGGCTGCGCTGATAAACAATCAGCGCGAACCCCCCCTGTCAGGAGAGCCGCTGATCGGCTCTCCTGTACTCGCGTCTGTCAGACGCGAGTGAGGAAGAGCCGTCGGCGGCTCTTCCTGTTTACATCGTGATTGGACATGGCTGATTACGTGGTAACGAGGCTCCGCCGGATACTCGTTACCGAGATCGGAGGTGCAGGGTGTCAGACTGACACCCCACATCACCGATCGCCGCGCGGCATGAAATCGTGCTAGACGTTTGAGAACGTCTAGTCACGATTTCATAACCACTTCCCGGCCGTAAATCGGCTATTGGCCGGGCGGGAAGTGGCTATAGACTGCTTGAAGGAGAAGTCCAGACTGAGCTTTTTAGGCTGGGCTTCTCCTAAGGGTCACAGGAGTGCAATTGGTTTTGCACTCCTGTGACCCATTTTTAGCAGAGAGTGGTCTGAAGTCCTCTCTCCGCTCACATCACCATGATTGGGTCTGTGATATATCGCTGTATATTGCAGGCAATAGGTCCGTGCAATATATTGATGTATATTGCAGGCAATGGGTCCGTGATATATTGAGGAGGCACAAAGTAATACACACTTGTCATTGGTTGAATGTTTAAACGAGTTGGCTGCCTGAGTTTTGTTTCTTTGATCTTCCTTGTACAGCTCTTCCTTCTGCAGCCGGTTTAGCTTTTCTTTTGACCTTCATTAAGTCGTTGTGACCCTCATTATCTCTGTTTAGGATTTGTGTGGTGCTGCGCTTTGGTTAATTCCTTCTCTTTAACTTTCCCTGCCGGTATCTCAAGTCTCACTAAATCAGTATTTTGCTCTCAAACAAGTCAGGGCATATTTCAACAAAGCAATGGCTGAAGCGCGTTCAGAAAATCAATTTACATGTGTCTGAATGGATACTTTGCTTGGAGAAGAGAAGGCTGCAGATTAGTGTCAGCTTTTTGTAGTAGGATGATGAGCTGTGCTACTTGCACTGGTCCTGTTGAAAGCTATCCAGGCATTTATACTCGCCGTCTGCACTTGGATGACCATTTTGGGTGCAACAAAAATTGCATGCAGAGCAGCCATATTTCTTCACAAAGTCAAAGTAGATGTTTACTATATGTAATGTTCAAAGCGGACCTTCACTCCCTTTTCAGTGAGGTGTCTAAACCTCTTCTCTCCTTTTTTTTATTTTTATCTGCGGATAGTTTGTGTGTGTTCTCAGTATTAGTATTGGGACAACCCTAACTGTAAAGGTAAGATGTCGAACTTGCCTCTACTAAGGGCACTCCAACCAAATGATTGGCTCCCAGTGCCGGCTTCAATGTAGAGGAGGGACAACCGACAATGGATTCCCCATAGTAGGCCTATGGGTGAGGTCCTCTCATAGGCTTTGCAGCCATTCTTAAAGCTAGATGCTGGAGAGATCAAGGGACTTGACTGGAGCACCCTCAGTAGAGATAAATATAGACCACTCTCCTTTACAGGGTAGTTTAAAGCGGAGTTCCACCCAAAAATGGAACTTCCGCTTATTCCACTCCTCGCCCCCTTACATGCCACATTTGGCATGTAATTTTTTTGGGGGGGGAGTGGGGGCTTCAGGAGTGGGACTTCCTATCCCACTTCCTCCTTCCACCGAAGGGCTGGTTAGGCGATTAAGCTTAATCGCCTACAGCATCCCCTCCCTGTAAGCGATCGCATGGGACACATGACAGGTCCCATGCGATCGCCTGTCCAATCAGTGCCGCTCGCGCATGCGCAGTGGGTGCCCGGCCATGAAGCTGAGGGTTATCGCAGCCGGATGTCCACAGTTGCGATGAGGACGCCAGCCGGGGAGGGGGGGAGAGGAGCGGAGCCCCGGCCGGCGCGTCGCTGGAACGCTGGAGCAGGTTAGTGATTGTTTGTTAAAAGCCAGCAGCTACACTTTTTGTAGCTGCTGACTTTTAATAAACACAAATATTGGCTGGAACACCCCTTTAAAATAGGCTTAGAATGGGGATGGGAGAAAGTTTTAAAGGCTAAGTTCACCCTTTTTTACTTTTTTTATTTTTTTTATACTTATTTACTTTTTTTTCCCTCTAAATTCCAAAAAAATAGAATTGAATACGTCCAGGTGCGATTTAGCGCAGCTATATGCACTTAACCGCAGGTAATCGCAGTCTTTTGTGTCAACTGCGGATAGCAGCGTGAGAAAAAAAAAACCAGGAAGCACATCATAATCAAAAAATAATAAAAAGGGTTGCTATGGAAATGACTACCGCAGCTAAATGCGGCTGCATGTAACTGCACGT
The DNA here is from genome assembly GCA_029574335.1 of Rana kukunoris. NCBI lineage: Eukaryota > Metazoa > Chordata > Amphibia > Anura > Ranidae > Rana > Rana kukunoris. The sequence goes on from CM056049.1 coordinate 161,344,597, forward strand.
AATCGCAGTGTACAAATGCAGCTAATCGCAGTGCCCAGAGCCTTGAATTTCACTGAAAAAGTACATGCTTTTAATTGCAGCAAAACTGCCGTCCGTCTGAAAGGGGCCTTAAAGAGGAATTGCAGTCTGCTCACATAATATGTAATAGCTTCTATAGCTTCCCTCTAACCACTTTGCATATTTATATCTACTGTGATTCTTTACTTGCCAAATATGCTGCAGAAAGCTCCCTCCGCTGAGTCTGGCTGCAATCATTTGAACTGTGATAAACGTATTGGGTGTCACGCGTGTGTGGCGGCAACCAGTTGAGGCGTACAAAGAAAGACAAGTGTGTCTTGCCTACAATCAAGCATGGTGGTGGGAGTGTCATGGTCTGGGGCTGCACAAGTGCCCTGGGGAGCTACAGTTTGAGGAATCCATGAATGCCAACATGTACTGTGACATACTGAAGCAGAGCATGATTCCCTCCCTTCGGAGACTGGGCCGCAGGGCAGTATTCCAACGTGACCCCCCACATGTCCAAGATGAATACTGCCTTGCTAAAGAAGCTGAGGGACTAGCCAAGCATGTTTTCGGGCCTAAGCCTTATTGAGCATCTGTGGGGCATTATCAAATGAAAGGTTGAGTCCACCAGTTTTGTGATGTCATCATGGGGGAGTGGAAGAGGACTCCAGTGGCAACCTGTGAAGCTCTGGGGAACTCCATGCCCAAGAGGGTTAAGGCAGTGCTGGAAAATAATGGTGGCCACAAAAAAAATATTGACACTTTGCACCCAATTTGGACATTTTCACTTAGGGGTGTACTCCTTTTTGTTGCCAGCGGTTTAGACATTAATGACTGTGAGTTGAGTTATTTTGAGGGGATAGCAAATTTACACTGTTATACAAGCTGTACACTCACTACATTACACTGTAGCAATGTGTAATTTCTTCAGAGGCGGTTCACACAGAGGCGACATGACTTCGGGGGCAAGTCGTCCTGAAGATGACTTCAGAGGCAACTTGCAAAATGACTTTTGTATAGAAGTCAATGCAGGTTGCCCCGAGCCGCCCCCCAAAGTCATGCAAGAACCTTTTTCTAAGTTGGAGCGACTTGCATCGCTCCTATTAGAACGGTTCTATTGCACAGAATGGGACGGGACTGTACCTGTACCTCTGAATGGCCTTCCAAAGGATGCAAACTGACCACACTAATATTGATCAGCTTCTGTGCTTTGTGTGGTCATTTTAGACACAGGATAAAGGTGCCTGGCAGGATCAACCAGGTACTTCAGACAGAAGACGTACATGAAAAAGATAAGACTATGATTTATAAAATGCGCGCGCACACATGTGCAAAGTAGATCTGTTCTCTGGTGGTCACTAAACAGCGCGCTTCTTACACACGTCAGATTTTCAGGCGAAAAACTGAGCCATGGGCACACACAAGATCCTGAGACCTATGTATTTATACTTTTTGGCAGCGTCTTTCTTTCTTACAAAGTAGTCATTTAGTTTTATGCGTCCTAAAAGCCATACACCAATTGCTATAGAAAACTACATATGTGGCTTTCCTTGCCCCATCTCTCCCCTACAGTCTGGCTACATACTCTGATGACATCGCCGCAGTTTTCTGACCGCACAGTCATATTCAGATGGCCTATTGCTGCTCGTGTCTGAGTGTTAAAGCTCTACTGGTCTTCTGAAATGCAGTGGGGTCATTGTAATATCTTCTATCTATATAATGCCGGATTGCTGGTTCTGCTTTGTACCTAATGACATTGGAAAGCTATGACCGGCCAGTCAGTCAAATGAATCGGCTTTGAGAGAGTAAGGCTGGGTTCACAATAGCGGGAGATTATGAATGGTTCTCTATGGAGCCGGTTCACATATCTCCGATGTGGCTCCGGTGAGAATTTGCACAGGAGCCCTGTGCGTATTTTAGTCTGTTTCGGGTCCGAATTCAGGCTGACATCAGACCTGAAACCATGAACCAGGATGCACAGGACCCCTGCTGGGAGCCACATCGGCATCCTGTGTGAACTGAGCCTAAAGGATACCTGCAGGAGTGAAAAGTATTTGATCCTATTCCTACCCCTCTTCCAATAGCATTCAACCCATGTGGTGATGTGAGCGTGTTTGAGTTTTTTACATTGGAAAAACTCTGCCCAGGCTGGTGCTTTTTTATAGTTTTTTTTTTTTTTTTTTAAGTAAGATGAATCGGTATAATCTATTCTCCCTATTGTGATCCCTTGAATCCTTCCCACTATATGAGTTAGGTGGGAGGAGGGGGTACCTGAAATGTTTACTACAGCACTAGGCATGATGTGATTATTCTTAACCTAACCATTTAAAGTGGATGTAAACCAATATGTTATTTTTTTATGTCACAATGTACAGTATAAGATTTCCTATAATCCTGTTCCCAGTCTTGCCATACAGTTAATCCAGCTCTGAGCATTCCTCATTTATTGTTCAGTGAAATAAACGCACTTGCAGAGAAAAACCTTAGTCCATTCTGCCCCCTTGCTGTGAGTGACAGGTTATTTACATATCTCATGCACTAGCCTGGAGACGGGCATTTTTTTTTCATTCCCACCCCCACTCTTTTTCTGAAGTCATGTGGTTACTTTTCTGGAATTTGACTGGATGTTAGTGATCATAGCAGAATTTAGTGTAAGGGGAGTGTAGAGGTGGGTAGGGAGACTACTGACATCACGACTCCACCCACTGAGCTCCAGACAACAGATCCACCCACAGAATCTGCAGTTTTTCAGTTCTTATAACAGACAGAGGGGAGACATTTGACAGGTAAGGATACGTGCAGGAGACATCTACATCCTTATAGATCAGCACTATGGCAGTAGTTCAGAAAGAATGAGAGTGGGTTTACATCCACTTTAACACTGACAAGGCTTACAATGATCAGCATTTAGGCATTCACGTAAAACCTTTATCCCAAAAGAATAGAAAAAAAAACTTGCTGTAGCTGCTTAAACTGTTTAGCTGCAGTATGGCTTTACATTAAAGTCTCGTACACTATGGGTTGAACGGGGGAAACAAATTAACTGATGGCTCGGAGTCGCTGTACTAGCAATCCAATGTTAGTACAGTGATCTCTCCTGCTGTGCTATTTTTTGTTCTGACCATTTGCAGCCCCTCCAACAAAACGGTTCAGTCAACGCTGTCAGCCATTGGCTGAGTGTGCTGATCGGGAGATGGTCAACAGACCTTTTTCAGTCATGACAATTGGCCCATGTGTACTAGGCTTACGGCTGGTACACGAGTGACGAATATCAGCCGGTTCAACAGAAAACGTCCGACCTTCAACAGTGTGTATAGCAGCCTGTTCCAAAAAAGCTGGACGTTGGGCTGATCTGGCATGCTGAAAATGCAGCAGTGATCAGCATCAGATCTGCTCTTGCAGCCAATGGCTGCGAGCTCTGACCGGTGTGTTCTGGCAGGGTTGGGTCAGTGTCCCCCTGTCAGAACATGATAGCTTGGTGTGGAAATGGCTGTACTAACATTGCATAGATAGTGCATCGATCTCCTCGGTAGAAAATAGCTTGGGCGTGTTTGAGATTACACTTCTTTTTATTTTTTTACCAAAAATATGAGGGGGAAAAAAATGTGTGTGTGTGTATGTTTTTTATATAATAAATATACATATTTTTGGGGGGATATTTATTATAGCAAAAAGTAAATATATTTTTTTTTTCAAAGTTGTCGCTCTGTTTTTGTTTATAGTGCAAAAGGTGATCACATACCACCAAAAGAAAGCTCTATTTGTGGGGGGAAAAATAACCTCAATTGTCAGTTAAAGTGACGCAGTGCTGAATCGCAAAAAGTGGCCCAGTCTTTAACCTGCAAAATGGTTTGGGGATTAAGTGGTTAAGGTAGATTCTTCCTTTTGGCACTCATTTGAAGGATTAGGAAGGAAACTGGCTCTATATCGGTATATTTAGAACACAGGTAGGTACGGATTTGTGATATGTATAGGTGACCTGGATTTTATTTTTTTTCTCTCCTTCACGAAAGCTTGAGATTCACTTTTAATAATGCACTGTACAATTTGCGAGCTCTTTCATTGAAACGGTTCACTGCACAGCTAGACTGGGGTAACCGACTTTTTTGGTTTCTGTTTGAATGTCTTTTTATTGAAATATAATTATTTTTTCTTTTAAATCCTAGATGTGTAAGCTGAGGAAGGAAAATGTTTTCTTTATCCAAAGCAATAGCTTTCTGCTATATTTAGGCTGCATTCATACTATAGCATCTCATAAGCTTTTGTACAGTCACACAATTTTACGTATGTTTAGCAAATGCACAAAAAAGTGTGGTGCGGTTCATTATTTGCAACCTTGAAATGGTAAGCACTTATTTGTTTTCGAATGACGAACATAGCAAATGCATGGCTGAAAAAATGTGTGAAGCTCAAAAAGGCACACAAGCTACTTGGTCAAAAACGATCATATGCATGGGACCTGGCATTGTGCGTCAGTGTTAATGGAGTCCTACAGTTGCTAATAAGGTCTTCTAAACCTTTGGTATCTGTTACGTACCTGGGTGTGAGCCTGATGCATGGAGGGAGACCTCCCGTACAACCCCGGCTCAGAGACCACTGGAATGGGGACAGTGGTGGTAAGAGCACGGTGAGGTAAGGGTGCCTGTTCTGGTCCTTGTTGCTGGTGGAGCTGGAACTGCTGGGCAGGAAGCAGGAGATGCAGGTCAGCAGAGCCCATGGGTGCAGGTCAGCAGGATAACGGGTGCAGGTCAGCAAAGCAGCGTCTTTTATAGGCTGTCGGGCGCCAAAGGTGTGCGTCTAACACGTGCGCTTGCGCACAGGCGCGGGTTAAGGCCGTGATTTACGCACGCGCATAGGTGCGTGTGAGGTCCGTGGTTTGCGCATGCCTACGGAAGCGGGCAGAACGTCCCTGACCGTATTGTCGCAATGTACACTGACCTGCAGCAGTACTTTGCACACACACATGGCTTCTTGCTTTGGAAGACTCTTGTGATAAGTAGTTAGGTGGCATCTAATGTATAATGAGAAGGCATCAAGTCCAGCCCCTGACCCAGTGTGCACAATGAATAAAATCCCCCCCAGGTATGCTGTGGTTTTGAAAAGGTGTGTTAGTATGTATTTACAGTAAAACCTTGGTTTGAGAGTGCTTTGCAAGACGAGCGACATTTTAAAATACAATTTATATATACAAGCGATTTTTCTTGTACAAGTAGCGTCATGTCACAACTGAGTATAAAATAGAAGAGAGGCACGGCACCTCTAAGTGTAGCAATATGGTTACATTTAATGAAGGTACAACATTTAGAACCAAATTGCTACACTTGGACACCTCTCTTCTCTTTAACCACTTAAGGACCGCCTACTGCACATTTACGTCGGCAGAATGGCACGGCTGGGCACATCAACGTATATATACGTTGATTTTAGTACCCAGCCGTGGGTCACGGGCGTGCGCCCGCGACCCGGTCCGAAGCTCCGGGACCGCGGGATTCGCGGACCCGATCGCCGCTGGAGTGCGGCGATCCGTCCCTGTAGCGGAAGAACGGGGAGAGCCATGTGTACACACGGCTTCCCCGTGCTTCTCTGTGGCCGTAGCATCGATCGCGTCATCCCTGTAATCGGGGGACGCGATCGATGACGTCACACCTACAGCCACACCCCCCTACAGTTGTAAACGCACACATAGGCACACATCCCCTACAGCGCAACCTGTGGTTAACTCCCAAACTGCAACTGTCCTTTCCACAGCAAACAATGCAATTTAAATGCATTTTTTGCTGTGAAAATGACAATTGTCCCAAAAATTTGTCAAAATTGTCCGAAGTGTCCGCCATATTGTCGCAGTCACGAAAAAAATCGCTGATCGCCGCTATTAGTGGTAAAAAAAAAAAAAATTAATAAAAATGCAATAAAACTATCCCTTATTTTGTAAACGCTATAAATTTTGCGAAAACCAACCGATAAACGCTTATTGCGATTTTTTTTTTTACCAAAAATACGTAGAAGGATACGTATCGCCCTAAACTGAGGAAAAAAAATGTTTTTTTATATATTTTTGGGGGATATTTATTATAGCAAAAAGTAAAGAATATTGCATTTTTTTTAAAATTGTCGCTCTATTTTTGTTTATAGCGCAAAAAATAAAAACCACCTAGGTGATCAAATACCACCAAAAGAAAGCTCTATTTGTGGGGAAAAAAGGACGTCAATTTTGTTTGGGAGCCACGTCGCACGACCGCGCAATTGTCAGTTAAAACGACGCAGTGCCGAATCGCAAAAAGGGGCAAGGTCCTTTACCTACATTTTGGTCAGGGTCTTAAGTGGTTAAGGCTCCATGCACACTGAAGCTAATAAAAGCTATAAAAAAAACACCAGTAGCTTTGCAGGGAGCCTTGCAATGTTTTTTTTTAGCAAAAGCTTTAATCAGCGTTTTTCAGTGTAGCTTTTATCAGCTTTTTTTTTTTTTTTTTTAATGGAAAAAAAACGCAAAAAAAGCCCACTGGCGCCAGCGTTTTGGCATTTTTTATTTTTTTTTGCTTTTTTCAGTGTTTTGTGTTTTTTTCCGCCAAAAAACGACACTTTGAATGCAAATTTTGGGCGTTCAGAAAAAAGCCACTAAACTCCAAAGCTCATTAACACTGAAAAACACCCAGGTGTGCGTGGGCACATAGGCTAACATAGAGTTCAGTTTATGGGCTTTTGGGGGATATTTATTATAGCAAAAAGGAAAAAATATTGCATTTTTTTTCAAAATTGTCGCTCTATTTTTGTTTATAGCGAAAAAAATAAAAACCGCAGAGGTGATCAAATACCACCAAAAGAAAGCTCTATTAAAATTTTGAGAATCGTGATCTTCATTTTTTACAAAAGAATTGGGATTCTCATTTTCCCCAGAAACAGAAACCTGACATTTTAACAGGTGTGTGTAGACTTTTTATATCCATAGTATACTCTTGCCTGTTTGTGTCTATGTGGGATCTAATTACTGTATAGCTTTCACCTGCCACAGTGTTAGTGGTGGTAAAGTCACTTGAAATAAGTAAAGAAATGTGTCACCTGCAGGTTTAAATCGGTGTACCCATATGCATTGCGTTCTAGCACCTTATGACAGTTCTACTGGCACATTGAGCCATCCAGTGCTGTGTTGTCATGGCTCTCGCATGTCCCTGGCGCTTCCATGGTCTTCTGGCCTACCTTCTGTGTTTCCTATCCTCTGCCACTTGTTGAGCTGGGTTGACGTCAATCCTGCGCATGTGCACAGAAGTCGCATTGCTGTAGCACGTGCACAGCTCAGACCACTTTTCCCCACTAATAGCGTGTCTTCTGTTCTAAAAACCCTGCCTCAGTGAATTTTGTAATTGTGTGTTTTACTACCACTTTAAGGCCTATACACACAATAGGAAAATCGTATGAGCGTTTCAGTGTAAGGAAGGATCAGTCAGTTATTAGTATGGTGCTTTCGGACGCTGTTTCTGACAAAAAAAAGAAAGAAACTTGAGAAGCCGCTGTACAAACTACCTGACATTAGTACAGTGATCTGTCCTGCTGTTTTGTTTTCTGTTGGGGCATTGGCTGAGAGCGCTGATCAGAACTTTTATGGTCATGCCCCTTCATCAGAAGCCGGCTGAACAGACCAACTTCAGTACACATAAGCCGAATGTTGGCTGGTTTCTATTGAACCGACTGATGCCGCACGACATTCGTCCCGTGTGTACAGTAAAACCTTGGTTTGCAAGCATAATTTGTTCGAGAAACATGCTTGTAATTCAAAGCACTTGTCTATCAAATGTATTTTTTTTTACAGGGTATAAAAGAGAAGAGGCAACTCTAATGCCGCGTACACACGGTCGTTTTTTGCGATGAAAAAACCCGACATTTTCTGTTAAGTAAAAAACGACGTTTTGAAACGTCACTTTTCAAAGACAATTTTGCATACACACCATCGTTTTTTTCACAAAAAGCGAGGTTACGTTCACCACTCTTTTCCATTGAAGCTCGCTTCATAACTAGCTTCTGGGCATGCGCGGGTTGAAAAACGTTGTTTTAAAAGACGTTTTTGCTACACACGGTGACTTTTTGTGAAACAAAAAACGAAGTTTTGAAAAACGACACAAAAAATTCAAGCATGTTGGAATTTTTTTTTGGTCGTTTTTTTGAAGACAAAAAACGACGTTTTGCCCACACACGATCAATTTAAATGACGTTTTAAAAAACGTCGTTTTTTTTCATCGCAAAAAACGACCGTGTGTACGCGGCATTAGTGTAGCAATAAGTTGCTAAATGTTGTACCTTTTATTAAATGTAACCATATTGCTACACTTGGAGGCGTCTCTTCTTTTTTTTTTTTTGTTTATATATACTCAGTTGTGACATGATGCTACTCTTATATCAAGACATCGCTTGTATATCAAGGAAAGATGTATTAAAACATTTTGCTTGTCTTGAAAAACGCTCTCAAACCAAGTTACTCTCAAACCAAGGTTTTACTGTACTAGGCCTTAGGACTGTTTCATATATTGGTTCATTTTGCACTCATAGCTGCTCTATTCAATAATAAAATAGGAATGTATTGGAGAAGAGCCCCATTACATTGCGGGTCAGTAGGACGCCTTTACATTAGTAGCCAGTGGAAATAATGCCCTTTATATGAATGGTTAGTCGTTTCCTATCTGGGAGGCAACTTGCGTAAGACTCAACCCCCCAGTAACTCCTGGAGTAACCCTGGTTGAGAGAGGCTGGTCTTGGGCCTCCTCACTAGCATGGGTATTTTGTTTAAAGGGGAGTTCCACCCACAATTTCACTTTTTAAATATAAATACCCCTGTAATACACAAGCTTAATGTATTCTAGTAAAGTTAGTCTGTAAAATAAGGTCAGTTTTGTTAGGTTGTTACAGCATTTAGTTTATAATTTAGAAATCGACCGTGGCCATCTTAAGTGTGGGCATCATGAAGCCAGACTGTATGACTTCCTGGATTTCAGCTTTGCATATCTCGCACAGGCTCAGTGCTGCACAAGCAATGTAATAGGTTTCAGTCAGGTTTGCAAGGACTACTGGGAAACATGATGCCTATCCTAGAAGTCCCTGCAAATAGCCTTGTGACTTAATAGCCTAGGCTAATAAGGAGGAGGAAGTAATGAAGGACTACAAAATAAAGGTATTTACAAGCAACAAAATAAATAAAAATTGTCCATTCTGAACACTATGAGATTAGGGCACGCAGCACAGACAAACATAAAAAAATGTGTGGAACTCCACTTTAAGCATTACTGTGAACGTTTTAACCAGATATCATCATTTGTAGTTTCTTTCTCGTACATCACGGGACACAGAGCGGCATATTCATTACTATATGGGTTATATGGAGTACCTTCAGGTGTGTTATATGGAGTACCTTCAGGTGTGGACACTGGCAATGTCAAACAGGAAGTCCCCTCCCTATATAACCCCCTCCCCTAGAGGGAGTCCCTCAGTTTTTTCGCCAGTGTCTTAGGTGTTGGTCACGGAATAGCTTTGCTCCACATCCTTGGGATTAAGGGCGGGCTAACCGGATCTGTCCAAGGAGCCTCAGTGCCAAAGTGGACAGTACCCGGGCCCCAAACCGTGGGGTTTGCCTATAATGCTCCTCTTTGGAGGGCTGGACCCTGGGCCCAGGACTTGGAGTTCGTAAAGACCATAAGTTCCTGTTTGCCAGGGTGCTATATAGGTCCAGGACAGTGGGTACCTTCCAGGACCCCAGGGCCTGAAGGTCTACTACGCTACCCACGGAGATGGGAGAAGATTGGACCGTTTTGCTAGACAAACGTCCTGCAGCATGGAGCAGGTAAGAGGGGAGCCTGCGGGACTTGGTTCGACAGCAGGCTCTCCAGGGTGACCTAAAAGGGGGGTAGCCTAAGTATGCTCTGCATTGGCAGCCTTGCTCACTATGTCTGAGAAGACAGGATGGTCTCATTCCCCCATCACTGGGTCCCCCTGTCTAAGATTGTGTTTGCTAGCTACCTGCTGCTTTCTTCCCAGGGCTAGTAAGGATCCCTATGTGGCCTTTTGGAGAGTCCTACCTGGCCGGGGGTTTGATTCTGCCGCCTGAAGCTGCAGTCCTGGGTCTCCAGCAGCGCGGCTCCTCCATGTGCTTCCTTCTCCGGCATACGCGCGTGCGCGCGCGCGCACGTCTTATAGATGTTTTTTCGCGCCGTTCGGAGGGGAGGGCGGGGGGGGCGTGCCTGCAGCGTCATCAGGGGCGCGCCTTGTGTGCTGTTATAATCAGCAGGCTATAGTCAGTGCTCAGTCTGAGACTGATCTGGAAGGGAGAGGACGCAGAGCGGCAGAACAGTGACGCCCGGTGGCGGAAGAGGGGTAGTACATGCTGGACTTTGTTCCAATGCTTTTCTGTTAAGCCAAAAAATCCCCTTTTGCAACAGGTTGGAGGCTGGCAAACTAAATTTGGGGACGCTGTATGTTTAAAAAAAAAAAAAGTTATATATTATAAAAAAAAAAAAAAAAAAAAAAACATACGGGGCCCCATCGGTTTTTGGGCATTAGTGAGCTATTGTCCCCTAAACCCTAGTTTTGTACTCCTGGCCACTACAGTCTGTTGTTGTAGGCGGAGTCCCTCGATTTTGTATTATGGCTTCCAAAAGTTCGGGGTCAAAGGGTACAAAAAAGACCAAAAAACAAAGGGGTTCCCCCTCTGATTCTGATGATATGCCGATACTTTCCCCGCAGCTTATTCCCATGAGGGTCGCCTTGGATGAGCCATTGGGGGGGGTCTGGTGCTGAGGCTGGCCCAGATCAGCCCAGCCCTGTGTTTATCACAGAGGAGATGCTAGCCGTATCCCTAGGGGGGCTAGAAGAAAGATTAGCAGCGATGATCACTAGATCTATTCCTGGCAAGAAACGGGCTAGATCCCCATCGCCAAAAGGTATATCCTCAGATGCTGAAATTCTCTCTCAGGAGGAATTGGAATCGCAGGAGGATCAACTAGACCAGAACCAAGAGGGTTCAGGGATTGAGGGATCTACCTCTGAGGAACCATTTTCAGACTCCCAGACAGAGAGACTGTGGGTACAGTCTTTGACGGACATGGTCCGCTCGGCATTTAATTTACCATTGCCAGAGCCTCAGGTTCCTGCGGTATCCTCCCTGGGCTCTTTGAAAGCTCCTTTGAGCAACGCGGTTTTTCCAGTCCATCCTCTCTTAGAGGAATTGATCTTTCAGGATTGGGTACGACCGGACAGGATTTTTCTGCCGCCAAAGAGATTTTCGGTCCTTTACCCTATGGAGGAAAAATTCTCGAAGAGGTGGAAGCTCCCAGTGGTGGATGCAGCCGTCTCATGTGTGAATAAATCACTAACTTGCCCGGTGGAAAACATACAAATGTTTAAAAACCCGGTTGATAAACGGTTAGAGACACTTTTAAAGGCATCCGTTGCTACGGCAGGAGCAGTGGTACAGCCAGCTGTGGCTGCAATTGGAGTTTGTCAGGCGTTAAAGGACCAGACAAAACAAATGCTAAAAGACATGCCTACCCAACAGGCAGAAGAGTTTTCTGACATTCCCAGAGCTCTGTGTTTTGCGGTAGATGCTATAAAGGATTCCATCCAGCAGGCCTCTCGTTTATCACTATTCTTGGTACACATGAGAAGGCTCTTATGGTTGAAGAACTGGGCGGCGGAGCCCCCATGCAAAAAGCTTCTGGCAGGGTTTCCCTTCCATGGAGGACGACTCTTCGGAGAGGATCTGGATAAATACATTCAGACTATTTCAAGTGGCAAAAGTACCCTTTTACCAGTCAAAAAGACATTCCGGGGTCCTACATTTAAAAGGCAGCTCTCTCCTGTCTCAGGGCCCTCAAATTCCAGGCAGTATCGACGGCCGCCTGCGCGATCAAACTTTAACAATAGATCGCAGGGACAGGCCCCTGGGGGTAAGAGACCATGGTATCGCAAGCCGACAAAGCCAGCCCCTAAGTCTGCCTTATGAAGGGGCGCCCCCACTCTCGCGGGTGGGGGGAAGGCTTCGTTTCTTCTCAGAAGTTTGGGAAGCCAAGATCCCCGACAAATGGGTCCGGGCGTCTGTAACCACAGGATACAGACTGGAGTTTTTAAAGTTTCCTCCACCTCATTTTCAAGAGTCAAGGCTACCAAAAGATCCAGCAAAGAAGGCCTCGATGCTGGCAGCCTTGGATCACCTACTTTGCCAGGGCGTGATAATAGAGGTACCAGCCCAAGAGCAGGGGCTAGGTTTCTATTCCAATCTCTTTGTCATACCAAAGCCCAACGGCGATGTCAGGCCAATCTTGGACCTAAAGAGTTTAAATGTTTACCTAAGAGTTCGTTCCTTCCGGATGGAATCCATCCGGTCAGCAGTCGCCACACTCCAGAGGGACGACTTTCTGGCTTCCATAGACATAAAGGATGCTTACCTTCATGTACCAATCTTTCAGCCGCATCAAAGATTTTTACGCTTCGCAGTGGGGCAGCGACACTTCCAATTCAGGGCGCTCCCCTTCGGGCTGGCCACGGCCCCCCGGGTATTCACGAAGATCCTAGCCCCAGTTCTGGCCAATCTAAGGATCCAAGGGGTCACAGTCCTAGCATACTTGGACGACCTTTTAATCATAGATCACTCACGGCCGTGTCTGCAACAGGCAGTAAACCTCACGGTTCAGTACCTCGAGAGGTTCGGCTGGGTCCTAAACAGGGAAAAATCAGCGTTTCATCCTACAAAGCAGTTGGAATACCTCGGCATGAGGTTAGACACAGAACAGCAAAGGGTGTTCCTGCCCCTTGTAAAGGTCGAAGCTATCAAGGGGTTGGTTCAGTTGGTTCTAAGCAAGAAAAAAACAACTATTCGCCTGTGTATGCGATTACTAGGCAAGCTAGTGGCCACGTTCGAGGCAGTACCATACGCTCAGATCCACACTCGCGTCCTACAGGCAGCCATTCTAGCAGCCTGGGGCAAGAGAGTACATGCCTTGGAGTCCCCTTTGACGCCATCATCAAAGGTCCGACAGAGCCTGGCCTGGTGGTTAAACCCTCAGAATCTTCTAAAGGGAAGGTCCTTCAGTCCCATTGTCTGGAAGGTAGTTACCACAGACGCCAGCCTGGCAGGCTGGGGGGCGGTCTAGGAGGGGTTCTCTCGCCAGGGAACTTGGGCGGAAGCAGAGAGGCAGCTACCCATCAATGTCTTGGAGATCAGAGCTGCTCGCCTAGCCCTCCTGGCATGGACTTCCAGATTACAGGGGTCCCCGGTGAGAATCCAGTCAGACAATGCCACAGCGGTGGCATACATAAACCACCAAGGGGGAACCAGGAGTCAGGCCGCTCAGAGGGAGGTGAGCTTGATTTTTCAGTGGGCAGAGGTTTATGTACCCTGCATTTCGGCGATATTCATTCCCGGAGTGGACAACCTGCAGGCAGACTTCTTAAGTCGCCAGATTCTGTCGCCGGGGGAGTGGTCTCTGCATCCCCAGGTCTTTCAGACAATCTGCCAGAAGTGGGGAATGCCAGACATAGATATAATGGCATCCAGGTTCAACAAGAAACTAGACAGGTTCGTGTCTCGAGCGAGGGACCCTATGGCCTGCGGAACCGATGCGTTGGTTTGCCCTTGGCATCAATTCAAACTTCTATATGCATTCCCTCCGCTACAGTTACTTCCTCGCCTGTTGCGCAGGATCAGAATGGAGCACAAGCCAGTCATTCTAGTAGCTCCAGCTTGGCCCCGGAGGACATGGTACTCACTAGTCCTGAAGATGGCAGTGGGAGACCCTTGGACTCTTCCTCTACGACCAGACCTACTCTCACAAGGCCCGATCCTCCACCCTACATTACAGCGTCTAAATTTGACGGCCTGGAGGCTGAATCCCTGATTCTCAGGGCTAGAGGTCTGTCTAGGCAGGTAATTCCTACCCTGATTAGGGCTAGAAAGCCGGCCTCCAGGGTGATTTATTACAGGGTGTGGAGGACCTACGTAGGCTGGTGTGAATCCAAAAGATGGAATTCCCGCAAATATACCATTGATAGGGTGTTAAGTTTTCTCCAGCTAGGAGTGGATAAAGGCCTGGCATTAAGCACAATCAAGGGACAGATTTCAGCTCTGTCAGTGTGGTTTCAGAGGCCGCTGGCCACCCACTCGCTGGTAAAAACCTTCATACAGGGGGTCTTACGTATTAATCCTCCTGTCAAGTCACCGATTTGTCCATGGGACTTAAATCTTGTCCTGTCCACTCTACAGAAACAACCCTTTGAGCCGTTGGCTGAGATTCCTTTAGTTTTACTGACAAGAAAGTTGGTATTCTTGGTCGCCATAGTTTCGGCCAGGAGAGTGTCAGAGTTGGCAGCCTTATCGTGTAAGGAACCATATCTCATTCTACATAAGGACAGGGCAGTTCTCCGGCCCCATCCTGCCTTTCTACCAAAGGTTATATCCAATTTTCACTTGAACCAGGATTTGGTACTTCCATCCTTCTTTCCGAAACCCACATCTAGAAAGGAGGGGTTGCTGCATACCTTGGATATTGTCCGGGCCATGAAGGCCTATCTTAAAGCTACAGAAAAGATCCGGAAAACAGATGTGTTGTTCGTTTTACCAGATGGCCCCAAGAAGGGGCAGGCAGCTGCAAAATCCACCATCTCGAGATGGATTAGACAATTAATCATTCAGGCCTACGGTCTGAAGAGGTTGCCTCCTCCTTTGTCGGTAAAAGCCCATTCTACCAGGGCCATGGGCGCCTCCTGGGCAGCACATCATCAGATCTCTATGGCTCAGATATGCAAGGCAGCGACGTGGTCATCAGTCCACACGTTTACAAGGTTTTATCAACTAGACGTGAGAAGGAATGCGGATTCAGCCTTTGGGCAGGCAGTACTACAGGCTGCGGTTTAAGATCCTCGGGATCGGGGGCACCCTTGGTTGTAAAAAAAAAAAAAAAAAAAAATATTTTTCTTGACTAAGTTGGATTTATTATTATTATTTGAGTATACCTCTAAATTAAATCTCTTTTGAGAAGATGTCTCCCTCCCCTCATTAAAGCATTGCTTTCGGACATCCCATATAGTAATGAATATGCCGCTCTGTGTCCCGTGATGTACGAGAAAGAAAAAGGGATTTTTAAATACAGCTTACCTGTAAAATCCTTTTCTTGGAGTACATCACGGGACACAGAGCTCCCACCCCTCTTTTGGGGAACATTTTTGGGAGGCATACTGCTTGCTACAAAACTGAGGGACTCCCTCTAGGGGAGGGGGTTATATAGGGAGGGGACTTCCTGTTTGAGATTGCCAGTGTCCACACCTGAAGGTACTCCATATAACCCATATAGTAATGAATATGCCGCTCTGTGTCCCGTGATGTACTCCAAGAAAAGGATTTTACAGGTAAGCTGTATTTAAAAATCCCTTTTTTGTTGATGTCATTCTTGCTACTCATTTACATCCGTGAATGCGCTGTTTTCCTTTTTCATGTACCGTGTCCAACTCCTTTTTTTTTATTGTAGTTTTTTTTTGCCATAATGTGCAAGCAAGCCGATCTCTGTCCCTGAAACACATCTGTGCTTCCTGCTTGGCAGGATAAAATTTGTCACTCTCGTATTGCTGATATTAGGGTGTGCCACATGTTTTTACATTCCTAAGCATTTGAAGCGGGACATTTTCTTTTGTTTGACCTTCTGTTAAGTGGTACTGTGCACACTGTTCAATAAAATGATTCTACACAAGTCGTTATTTGATGCTTGATAGGAGTACTAAAGCATTGGAAATGTAGTTACTACATTGGATTGGTGTTCAGCACATGTGTAAGTATTTGTGGTCTGTACATATTCAGACTGAAAGATGGCTCTATCGTTTAGTGCAGTCCGTAGAGTCTAGGGTTGTACCGATACCGGTATCGGGACCGATACCCAGTATTTGCGGGAGTACTTGTACTCCCGCAAATGCCCCCGATGCCTGGCCGAATACTCTGCCCCCCCCTTGCCGCCGCAACACCACCGCCGCCGCATCCCGCCGCTTAGTTAATACGGGCGGGGAACATTACAGCTTTCATTTGAATAGCTGTAGTGTTTGCCGCCGCGTATAGACACTCCCCCTTGCTCGGGATTGTCTATACGCGGCACGGCGGGAAACACTACAGCTATTCAAATGAAAGCTGTGATGTTACCCGCCCGTATTAACTAAGCCGCGGCGGCGCGGCTCTAGGTATGTGGGACATGGCTGCATATATGGGGGATATGTGGGACACGGCTGCATATATGGGGGATATGTGGGACACGGCTGCATATATGGGGGATATGTGGGACACGGCTGCATATATGGGGGATATGGGGGACATGGCTGCATAAATGGGGGATATGTGGGACATGGCTGCATATATGGGGGATATGTGGGACATGGCTGCATATATGGGGGATATGTGGGACATGGCTGCATATATGGGGGATATGTGGGACATGGCTGCATATATGGGGGATATGGGGGACATGGCTGCATATATGGGGGATATGGGGGACATGGCTGCATATATGGGGGACATGGCTGGATATATGGGGGACATGGCTGCATATATGGGGGGGACATGGCTGCATATATGGGGGTGACATGGCTGCATATATGGGGGTGACATGGCTGCATATATGGGGGTGACATGGCTGCATATATGGGGGTGACATGGCTGCATATATGGGGGTGACATGGCTGCATATATGGGGGATATGTGGGACATGGCTGCATATATGGGGGATATGTGGGACATGGCTGCATATATGGGGGATATGTGGGACATGGCTGCATATATGGGGGATATGTGGGACATGGCTGCATAGATGGGGGATATGTGGGACATGGCTGCATATATGGGGGATATGGGGGACATGGCTGCATATATGGTGGTGACATGGCTGCATATATGGGGGTGACATGGCTGCATATGTGGGAGTGACATGGCTGCATATGTGGGGGGGACATGGCTGCATATGTGGGGGGGACATGGCTGCATATGTGGGGGGGACATGGCTGCATATGTGGGGGGGACATGGCTGCATATGTGGGGGGGACATGGCTGCATATGTGGGGGGGACATGGCTGCATATGTGGGGGGGACATGGCTGCATATGTGGGGGGGACATGGCTGCATATGTGGGGGGGACATGGCTGCATATGTGGGGGGGACATGGCTGCATATGTGGGGGGGACATGGCTGCATATGTGGGGGGGACATGGCTGCATATGTGGGGGGACATGGCTGCATATGTGGGGGGACACATTTAAAAAAAAAAGTATCGGTATTCGGTATCGGCGAGTACTTGAAAAAAAGTATCGGTACTTGTACTCGGTCCTAAAAAAGTGGTATCGGGACAACCCTAGTAGAGTCCATCTCCTTTCTGATAAAACTTTTGTTTGGATGAAAATTGCTTAATTTACACTAATTTATTGTCCTTTCTGTGACCATACCAGTGTAGCCACAGTGCCACCTGATCACCACCACACCATTTCAGCCAGTGCCTGTTCCTGATCGCTGCCACCTCAGGACCAGTATTGTCAGTTTGCCATCAACTGCGTTCCTGATCAGTCACATCAGTACAGTGTCACCAGAGCCAGTGCAGACAGCAAGTGTTTCCTGATCATGGCCCCACCAGTGCAGCGCTGGTTCTGCTTGCCGCCTGTACCTGCCTTGTTCGGTTTATTGACCACATTGCTGCCTGGACCCATCCTTTGCCTGTCTTTTAACCATGTCTCTGCTTGCCACCTGAACTGACCCAGTCTCCCCCACCCCCTTGCAAACTTTTGGAATCACAAGTACTTGTGTTCAGTTTGTCCAGCCTCCTTAAGCCCCGTGCACACGATCTGAAAATCGTACAAAAAATGCCGCTTTCTAAACGATCGTACAATAATCGGATCGTTGGTACAGAGCTTCCGAGAGCTGATCAGGACAGTTCATCTGATTTTTACTCTATCGGACATGCATGAACATTTTTATTCAGTACAGCTGTCGTTCGAAAATGCGATCTTTTTTTTAATTCTGCCGTACGAGAATTTTCATGACTTTAGTAAACTCATCAGATTCGACGTGAGATTAGCATACAAAAAAAAACAGACGATCATTCGTCCGATAATCGGATCGTGTGTATCGGGCATTAGTTGTTGACCAGTGAGCATTATAATTCTGGGGGCAGCCACGTACCAGTAGGCTAGGTGTGCTTGGCTGATAGGTACACGGACTACTACAGGTAACGCTGTTTTTATACAGAGGAGGATATTATAGGGCACTGATTTTGATATGATTGGTTGATTTTGCTGATGCACAAGATACAATTTCTGGTAATCAGTCCGAACTCAAAAAGTCTAACACGTGGTATCTCCATACTACAGAGTAGCTGGATGTGTCCTTGGTTAAAAAAAAATATATAATACATTTTGGTCAAAGTATATTTTTAGGCCAGGAAAAAAAAATGTGCGTCTTTTTTTTTCTACAGGAGTCCAGAAAGCATTGCACCCCTAATTGGTGGATCAGGGGTGCAATAGGCTTCTTCAGACATACCCAGAAGCTTTTTGCCCACAGGGCTTGTGAATGAACTACGAGAGCGCTCCTTAACATCCTCACAGTTCATTCAGAACTACAAGCCGTCATTTGATGTGCTGACAGGGAGTGTATCGGGTAACTGGCCGCAGGAGCTTGAACATGTTCCACCCTAAATATTTAGGGTGCGACATGTAACATGTTTCAAAAGCCTAAATTTAAATACCACCAAAAGAAAGTGCTATCTGTCTCCGCAAAAAAAATATAATGTTCACAGTTGTGAAAAATGCCCTAGTCAGAAAGGGGGGTTTACCTGGCTGGTCTTCATGTGTTAAAAGAATGTTCGTCCTGTAAAAGAAACCCATCACTTTGACTGCCCGTGGCTTGAAACGCTTCTGCTTTATTGCTCCCTGGCCACTGCAGGTATTCCACACTTCCTGGTATACTCCTGCCACATGGGTTCCTTCCACCAGGACATACGACTCGGGGGCGAGCAACTACTGATTGCAACTGGTAGAACTGATCTTTACACACACCCGGTTAAGGTGAGAAAGGTAAAGGGGATGAAGATCCACTTTGAGTGTCGTTATGGTGACATGATCGTTTTTAATATATCCAGCGTGTGTACACATGTATATGACTATGTGGCAGTCTATCAAAAAAGAAGGTTCAGACATACATTTACATCTTACCACTGTCATTATCTAACTTGCTTTAAATGGCATTCTAAAACATTTTTATGGTTTCCTATGAATGGAAGGAATTTGCTTAGAGCCTGAAAGTTTACAAAGTAGGGTTTAAAAGAAAATCATTTTTGTAGTGTTTTAATGAACATGTTTGTCTTTCCCCCTTCTTTCCCACTTCTTTCCCCCTTCCAGTGTATGTTTTTGGAATTAAATAGGTCCATTACATAAAGTAGCTGGGTAGTTGTGCTTTACTGTTCATCTATCACACCCTGTTCACAAGGAATGTGGCTTTGAAATCGCGCTACTTCAACGTGATTTAGAAACCCACTTCATGCACAATTGTCTATGCAAGCCACACATGAGTTTGCCAAAATTGGTGCTAGAACCTTTCAAATTGGCGCAAGTGAGGGTCACACCGATAAGACTGGTTTCATGGCACAAATAGGGTGCGACTTGTCATGTGATTTTAATTGTCAGATTGCATGACAAGTCACACCAATGTGAACGGGGCTAAAACCTCATACACACAATCAGGGTTTCAGTTTTTTTGTTGCATGCTAGTCTCCATGTCGAAAGTGAAGGTTGCTCACCATACAGAAATTCTCTTACTACAGAATTAAGCTTCGGAATTTATGTAATGTGTTGAATCGTTTTGTATGTATTCTCTTGTTTCTGAGCATGTGTAGTCTTGATTATTACGATTTATTTATTTTTTGGATGAAAACCATACTCCTTAATATAAATCATACATTGTGTTCACGTACAATTAAAATGTATAGTCTGCATATCCAGCTTTTGTTATATAAAAAATCGTAAAAATTGTAAATGGCTGTCAAAGGAAGGATCAGTACGACACTGGATGCAAAGCGGCTTGAGGCGATTCAGTTCGCATTTGTAGTGCTATACAAGTTACTCACCGTACTAATGATCCAAAAATTGTCGTACCATGTGTCTACTTAGTTGATCTGTCTGTACCTAAAATTTGTTAAAATGGCTGTTGTATATTCGTCATTAGTCATGTTAATAATCTGATACAGTTGGTTTCAAACATGCGAATGGGAAAGTTTGCGATTCTCTGTACATACTCGTCAGCAAGCCATGGATCGAAAACTTCTGTACAAAAGTATTTTAATGAAAGAGATCACATCACAAAGGAACGTGCAACATTTCGGAGCCAAGCAGAGCCCCTTCGTCAGGCATATAATGAAGTTGTCAATCCATGGTGTGCTGGCAAGTATGTACACTTTGTTTGAGGTTTCCAGGACCCAACTGGTCAAATCGCTGCAGCACCCACCAGGTTGAGCCATATCTGCCAGAAACGTGTGCAATAGGAATATTAATCAGACTGTTTATCCGTAGACGGCTCAGCAGGGATCCATGCGCAGCGATTACCTGTGGCTGAAGTTGGGGCAAATGTTGAGCCTGTATTTAGGCTGGCCATACATTATACAATTTTCTTGTAGATTTAACAAAATGCATATAAAATGAGGTCAAACCTAAAGAACATTTTCAGTTTGTATGCAGTCAGGTAGGCTCTTCCACTACATAGTTGAAGGTAAATCTAAAGGAAATTGTATAATGTATGGCCAGCCTAACTCATGAAGTTGTTTGATCACTGGCTTGTTAGCAGGAGTAGGAACTTCAGAGCCGAATATGATGAGGCCAATCTGTCCTGTGGTTTGAAGTCTGAAGATGCAGCCAGGAATACTGACCCGTGTGCCCTCTCCATGATGTCTGCATAAAGCCGCAATGCTGTGTATGGCTTTCATGGGTTCTTGGAAAGGTGAAACAATGCAGGTTCAGGTTGGGTTTCAAGCAACATTAGTACATTTACAGCGTGGCTGATCACATTTCTTTTTATATTCACCGTCCTCTGTACTTTTATGTGCACAATCAACTTCCCTGCAACAATAACTTTCTTGTATGACAAGGCTAGCTTCTGTTTTTATATGATAATGTTTTCTCTCTACGGTTAGATGCAAATTTTGTTCATCAGATTCCTCCTCCTAGTACTATGTAATAACCATTTCTTCTACTTATACTAAATTGCAAATTTTTCAGATCCTTCCTCTTAGGTAGCACAAATCGTTATTACATAGTACTAATCAGAAAATAGATGCAGGAACTCTACCAAAACCCGTTCAGATTTCACCAACAGTAGAAGGGTCTTTAATGGGGCATTCAATACCAGAATTGCATTACATACAGAGTGAAGAGTTCAGGAGGTTACAAAGCTGTCACTTGTAAACACAGAAACCAGACCTCTGTGTTTACAAGTGATTGTGGTGAGTAGGCACCAAAGGGTCTGAGCCAGAGGCGGTGGAACCAAGTTTTCCCTGAAAAAAAAAGCCCTGTTACTAATACAAAATTTCTTACTACATCAGAAATTAAAGTATCATCAATGTTGGTGTTCTACAAATACATTTTCTGTAACTACTGTATTTATTGGCGTATAACACTCACTTTTTTACCCTGAAAATGGAGGGTAAACTGTGCCTGCGTGTTTTACGCAGGGAGCTATGTAATGTTTTTTTTTCTTCTTCTGAAACTTCCCTCTTAAAGTTAGGGTGCGTGTTATACGCCGATAAATACGGTATATATATATATTTTTTTTGTCGAGGGGGAAAAAAAAGCATTTTTGATTTTTCGCATGTTTACACAAGCAACTTGATATGTGGGTGCTGCCATTTATTACTTGTACAAGGTGCCCTGCATTGGGCTGTTGACCTTTTTTTGCAATTTAGTAACTAACCAGCAGAACCATGTTCATTCATACTGTGGGCTGACTCCTGATCTGTACATGCTTGGTCCACTTCTATTTTGTTTGGTAGGGATGGGTGTCTATATCTTCCTGTCCCTGTAGCATACTGTATTTTATTGCTCTGCTGTCACAAAGACAGGTAGTTAAGTGAGGTTAAGGACGGCAATAAATAACTCTTTCAGATTCTTTAGACGGATAGCCCAGGGGATGCAAAACAGGCATTGATGGGTTCCTTTTATTAGAATTAAAGGATATGTTCACCTTTTGTACAAAAAATAATAAATGCACATCCATATTTATTTTTGTTGTAGTAGGAGCCTGTAAAGTATTGCATCAGCGATGAGGAGATGCATGTTCCCAAAGGTTAACTTCTCCTTTAAAGTGAACCTGAAGCCACACTATGTACTTTGAAATACTTTTATATTGTTTTTAAGAGGAACTTCACCACTCTGTGTTTTATGTGTGTGTATAATTAATATATATATATATATAATCATTGTCCTGCTGCAATCAGTCACTGGGCCTCTGACTTGCCTTGCTAAAACTGGAGCTTACAGACGTAGTTTGGGTACCGTGCACAGCAGCACCAGTTTTTTAGTTTTTTTTTTAGCTTGTTTAATTAAAGTGATAGTAAAGTCTATTTTGTTTAACCACTTTACCCCCCTTAATGACCAGAGCATTTTTTGCAATTCGGTACAGTCGCTTTAACTGACAATTCTGCGCTCGTGCACCATCGTACCCAAACAAAATTGATGTCCCTTTTTTTTTTTTCCCCACAAAAATGTTGTGGTATTTGATCACCTCCTGTGTTTTGTCTTTAACCACTTCATTACCAGCCCATAGTCATATGACATCCACAGAGGGCATCTCCCATCCCAGGTGGACGTCTTATGACGTCCTGGGCTTTGTTAGGGGATATCTGAATGATGATCTGAATGATGATCTGAATTATTATTACTTGTAAAAGGAATAAAAGTGATCAAAAAAAAAAATGTAAAATAAAATAAAAAGCATTAAAACGCCCCTGTCCCCGGTAGCTCGCGCTCAGAAGTGAACGCACACGCAAGTCCCGCCCACGTATGTAAACGCCATTCAAACCACATATGTGACGTATCGCCGCATTCGTTTGAGCGCGTGCAACGAATCTAGCACTAGATCTCCTCTGTAACACTAAACTGGTAACCTGTAAAAAAAAATCAAAGCGTTGCCTATGGAGATTGTTAAGTAACAAAGTTTGCCGCCATTCCACGAGTGTGCGCAATTTTAAAGCGTCACATGTTGGGTATCTATTTACTTGGCGTAACATCATCTTTTATATTTTCCAAAAAAATTGGGCTATTTAATTCATGAAACCATTTTTTTCCAAAAAAGGAATTTGAAAATGATTGCATAAATACAGTGCAAGATAAAAAGTTGCAATGACCGCCATTTTATTCCCTAGGGTGTCTGCTAATAAAACGTATATAACGTTTGGGGGTTCTGAATAATTTTCTAGCAAAAGAATCATGATTTGTACATGTAGGAGAGAAGTGCCAGAATAGGCCCGGTATGGAGGTGGGTATAAAAGCCTTGTATTGAAGTAGTTTAAAAAAATAAAAAAATCTTCCTGCTATGGATCATTTAGGGAAGGGTTTAGAGCCCCTGCCGTGTTCTAGGCTGTTTGCGTTGTAGCTGGAGAAATTCCTGGTGATCATTGTCAGTGAGTAATAAAGTGAAGGAACATCCAAAATGTCATGATTGTCACCTATGTTCTGGTGACCTCTTTCTAAAGGGAGATATACTTTCACATAAAGTCCTTAGCGGGAGAACCCTTCCTTAGGCCCCTTTCACACTGAGGAGTTTTTCAGGTGGTACAGCGCCTAAATACTGCCTGAAAAACTCCTGCCCAGCCTTCTCAATGTGAAAGTTCAAGGGCTTTCACACTGAGGCGATGCGCTGGCAGGAGAGAAAAAAATCTCCTGCAAGCAGCATCTTTGGAGCGGTGAGAGGAGCGGTATGTATACCGCTCCTTCACCGCTCCTTCCCATTTAAAACAATGGGAAACTGTAGTAATACCGCCTGCAATGCGCCTCTGCAGAGGTGCATTGGGGACGGTATTAACCCTTTATCGGCCGCTAGTGGGGGTTAATACCGCACCTCTAGCGGGCGAATACCACGGCAATTCCAGCGGTATAGCGCCAATATTTTTAGCGGCTCTATACCACCACGCGCCTCCCGCCCCAGTGTGAAAGGGGCCTTAATCTATCCAGAATGAGGAATATTGAACTCTTTCAAAGTTCTGGTGAGTTTGTATTCCTCGCACACAGTTTGTGGTGGAGAGCTATTTGAAGAATTTGTTCCCGCACTTTTCTTTTGCTCACGATGAATGGACTACTCTGAATATTTTTTTAGATTTTGTTTTGTGTTTTTTTTTTTTTTGTAATATTGCTTAATTTTATGAACAGTCTTATACGCAAAACTTTTTTTTTGGCTGGGTTCACACAGTGTTTTTCAACTCCAGTCCTCAGGGCACACCAACAGGTCGTTTTCAGGATTTCCCTCAGATGAAATGGCTGTGGTGATTACTAAGGCAGTCAAACTGATCAAATCACCTGTGCAAAATAATGGAAAGCCTGAAAACATGACCTGTTGGTGTGCCTTGAGGACTGGAGTTGAAAAACACTGCACTAGAGCATGGACCCGCTCACAGTAGGGGGTCTGGTGCGTCTCCATTCACTAGTCTAGGTTTGATTTCAGACCAAATTTTGGGCTTAATTCGGACCTGAAATGGACCAAAAGACGCACATGACTTCTGTGCAATTCGCACCAGTACCGCTCCGGAGATGTGTTAATCGGCTCCATAGAGAGTCGGTCACGATTTCCTGCTATGCAAATTCGATGCGGATAAGCTCACATCCAATTCGCAGTAGTATGAACCCAGCCTCAAGTTTAGAGTAAAGATAAATTAGAACACATCAGTTTTCATTGATGTCTGTGCCCCCATTAGGGAGATTCATCCTCCTTTTGTCCTGTTTATCATCATTAAAAATCCCCAAATTTTGGGTTGTCTCCAGAAAAGTATTATAGGGACAATGTTCCAATGGGGACACTAGTTCTGGTGACATGGGGGGTCCCCAAGGAATTTCCTTGATTTTGCAAGGATTTCCTCTCACTTCCTGTGTGCCTATGGGACAGGAAGTGAAGGGACATTTCCGCAATGGGACACAGATGTTGAAAATAAATCTGACGGGTTAGAACTCTCTCTTGCTCTATCCAGAATGAAAAAGAAAATGTTGCCTATAGTTATCTAAGTTATGATCTACTTTTTGCTGATTGCATTGTGCAATAAAGAACTATTATGCATGATCTGTTGAAGGTTCTCATTGATTCCTTCACAGAAAGCACCTAAATTGGTGTATTAATTACAAGTAACAATTCTGCACTGATGAGTGTGATTCAGTCCCACATACGGGTGTGTGTGTCTGTGTGTGCGTACACAGGAGTATAAATGGTAATTCATTGTACTTTTTGCATATAAAATGTCTTTGATTGACACGAGTATTGGTGTAAAGGACAGCTAAGATCTGCTAAGGAATGAGTAGTGTGCAGCAGACTATGAATAATAACCCTGAGACTCTGTTGATTTAAGTAGTCCCGTCTTGGCACTGCTGTTCCAACTTGTGCTGACGCTGTCATTTCAAGGCTTTTGTTTTGTTTTTGGCTTGTGTGGTCGAATGTGTTCAAGCAGTTCTGAGGGCTTTAATAGAAAGTAATGTGATTCTAGGTAATTGCATGCATCTAGGTAGGGCAGTGTTTTTTTGTTAAGCCATTACATACAGAGGTGAAGCTTGAGGAATGTGACATTACATAATTGCTGTGACAATTCCTCCTTTTCTTTTTTTTAGCGCACAGGCATTTTATTGTACCAAGCACCTTTTTTATCTGCATTTTACAGATGCTGTGCAGTGTGCGTACCTAGAAACTAAAGAACTGGCTCAGTGTACTGTATAACTTGTATCGGCTACATAATTGTTTACAGTGCTGTGATCTGGCAGCGATCGGGATGTGATCTGCTAAGCGCTGCAGTATTTTCTGAATGAATAAGTTCCTCTGATTGGCTGAAGTGGGCAGATGTCACAAGCTGATGCTGTATAGCGCGCACAAATTTTGCATGTGTTGGTGAAAGAAATAGCTCACTTGGACCAGCTTGGTCAAAACAAACTAAAGTTCGCTAAAACCTGGAGTTAGGCTTTAAAGCAAGGATGCCCAACCCATATGGCCCATGGAACGCTCTGATGTGGCCTGCAACCTCATCCTCTGGGATGGAGGGTTGGCAAGCCTAGATTACGATCAATGGGTTGCCCACCTGCCATCCCAGAGCATCGGAGTGCATGAAGGAGGTGCCGTGAGCGGAGGAAAAAGGAGGCACTTAAGTCTATACTTCCTCTGTAGCACTGGCTCCTTTCCCAGGTGATGCCAAGTGCACTTCACCCAGGGCCCTTCTAGCAGCCTGGGTAAACCACAGTGCATCCGTGTGAAAGAAGCCTTATAGGGGGCTTGGGGACAGTAAGGGTTAATTTAAATTTGTGGTTTGGGGGCGGGGTAAAACCCCATAGTTCACTGTGTTACCAAATCACTTATGTGGCCCTCGCTCTTCAAAAAGATTGAGACCCTGCTTATAGGCTGCATTCACACCTGGGCGTTTCAAAGTCACACTTCCACCCCCCCCCCCTCGCAATTGTGTTGCGATTTTGTTCAATTCACCAATGTAAAAGGCAGAAAAACGCCTGTATTCTGCCCCAAAGAGGCTCATGTTCTTTTTTTTTTTTTTTTTTTTTTGGAGCGTTGGATGTTAACAGGTGCCATTGAAGTGAATGGGATTTTGCTTGTTGGGCATTTTTCGGACCGTTTTTTGAGCTGAAAACGCTCAGGTGTAAATGCAGCCTATGACCAGAACAAGAATATGTTATGTTAAGTCTTCCAGTGGGGATACCTATTCTGGTGGTAACTGTACAATTACTACAATATGTTTTTTCCTCTTGTGCTGCATTGCAATTCATTCTTAATGTCACCCAAACCAACACACGTGCGTTGCACTGAAACTTATTAAAGTGCATTGTGGATTGTAAGGGTTTACAACACTTTTTGCTGCGGTTAAAGCGGAGGGCCCATTAAAAAAAAATATTAAAAGCCAGCAGCTACAAATACTGCAGCTGCTGACTTTTAATATTAGGACACTTACCTGTCCTGGAGTCCAGCGCCGTCTGCATCAGAGGACGAGCGTTCGCTCATCTCTGCTGCTCCCCCCTCCATCCACGGTGAGGGAACCAGGAGGTGAAGCGCTCCGGCTTCACTGCCCGGTTCCCTACGGCGCATGCGCGAGTCGTGCTGCGCCCTCCAATTGGCTCCCGCTGTGTGCTGGGAGCCGAGAGTTCCCAGCACACAACGGGGGGGGGGGGGGCGACGGGAAGCTAGGAAAACCCGTCTTTTGCCTGACTCTTTGGCCGGAAGTGGGTGCAAATACCTGTCTTTAGACAGGTATCTGCACCCCCCTCCCCCTTGAAAGGTGTCAAATGTGACACCGGAGGGGGGGGGGCGGGTTTCGATCAGCGCGACTTCACTTTAGGGTGGAGATCAGTTTTAAGCCTATAATAAGGCCTATTTGTAGCTTCCCCGGATAGCTCCAACTCCTGTATCTGCATGTGCCTTTACCAGCGTCAGCTTGGGCTCTTCCCATGCGCGGGAGTGACTACGCCGCGGAGCCAGCCAATTACGGAGTCGGAGCCTGCGATACCTGAAAGTAACTCCAGAAGCGATGTCACCGGCTGGTGCTGTGTATGGGCACCGAAGGGCAAACTAGCTCATTATGCCTTTGTCTTGCAGGTCTTTTTATTATTATTTATTTTTATTCTATTATATGTGGGTTTACAACCACTTTAATATACAGGGTATATAAATTGATTCATGTGTTTTTTCCTGGTTACACTTTAAATAGACCACTATTCTATTGTAGGATATGCAGTAAAACCTACGTGTATGTTTGCATCATACATCATTAAAGTGGTACCCAAACAACTTTAAAAAATCAAGGAATTAATAATGCAAACAAAATTAGTGTGTGCTGTAAATTGCCGTGATTGTTCCTGTTCCTAATTGCCAGAGGCTGCCATTTTGCTGAAGCCTAAAGTTACTGAAGAACAGAATCTTTAGCCAGTCAGCAGATCGGCCTCTACAAATTTGGCACAGTGCCTAAAAAATAGAATGCAACTGAGCATGTGCAGAGCAGGGCGAGACAGCATATTACTAGATTTTAAAAATGTTATGCGCTTTGATGTTTTACCTAGCTATACCTGCAAAAGGGCCACCTTGAAATGTTTTAGCTTTTTTTATTAGTTTATGGTCATAGACCGGAACTGTCATCCAGTGATGGAAGATGATTGTCATTGCTTAAAGGGGTAGTTCCCCCAAAAACCTTTTTTTTAACATTGATTGAGGCTCGTTTTGTCAAGGGAATCGGGTGTTTTTTTTTTAGAAACGAAGCAGTACTTACCGTTTTAGAGATGCATCGTCTCCGACGCTTCCGGGTATGGTCTTCGGGTCTGGACGTTCCTATTTGACAGGCTTCCGACGGTCGGATACATCGCGTCACGATTTTCCGAAAGTAGCCGAACGACGGTGCGCAGTATAGAGCCGCACCGGCGCTATATGATGCAAGGCTTTCTACCTGGTGTGGAGTGTCGTGCTCGTCCCCTTCCTTGGACTACAGGAGAGTCAGGACGCCCACTAACACACAGCTCCTTTCTCTATCTGCAACATAGAGAGCATCCTGACTCTCCTGTAGTCCAAGGGAGGGGGCGAGCACAACACTCCACACCAGGGAGAAAGCCTTGCATTACTGTGTCAAGTTACAGACAGAAGAACAGGAAGTGAGGATTTCTCAGAAAAAATAAGGACATTTAAAAGCAAAATGGAAAGATGAGGTAAGTGAAGGAGGACTGCACTAAGGTAAAGGAAGCTATTTACGGAAAAAAAATTGTACCTTTACAACCCCTTTTTAAAATAAAAAGGCTTTAGTTTGAGTTATTCATTTTAGGTGTGCACAATACGAAACATCTACTCATGAAAGAGGGTGTTCACCTTTAAAACCACTTTCTCCCATCCCATCCAGCATACTGGCGTCAGCGCCAGTATGCTGTCTTTTTTTTTTTTTTTTTTTTATTCGATGTACTTGCCTCTTTAATAGATAATTTAATTTTCGTCCTACCGCGGGGTATGGCGCCGCTATACAGCGTCACGCCTTCCGAAAACAGCCGACTAGCACCCGGCTGTTCACGGCGCCTGAGCACAGACCTAGGAGCTGACTGCGCAGGCGCCGTATACTCCTGGGTTTGTAGCCGCGTGACGCGATATACGCCCTACCCGCTGAAAAAAGCCGATTAAAAAAAAAAGACAGACTGGCGCTGCCAGTATGCTGGATGGGATGGGAGAAAGTGGTTTTAAGGGTGAACCCCCTCTTGAAGTTAAAAGAAAGGGGAAAAAAAGACCTCCCTTTTTTTTTTTTTTTATATATATATTTTAAATAAAAAAAAATAAAAACATGTTTGCAGCAACCGTAGGTTGACTTTGCCTTTTACCATTTCTAAGGATCCATGTCCAGCTTCACCTCATTTTACCTCGTTTTTCAGCCTATTGTGAACAGGGCTGATTGTAGCGTTCAATGCATCATGTTTCTGTGGAACTAAACAACAAAGTCACCTTTATCTGAATATATTTCTGCACAATCGGTTTTCTCTCCAATAGCTGCCTATGAAAACAAGGCCTAACTGCATCGACTTCCAAGGTTTCATTTTCTAATAGGGTTTTTATGCCCTAATTAGCTCCTGAACTTCATATCTTTACCAAAAAAATTAGCAAGGCCATAACATTACTTCTAAGCAATTTATTTGTGTCAGTTCCCGTAACAAATTGTACACTTAATTAGCATTTTTAATAACCTCTTCATGCCTGTGGTTTATATTTTGTTAATGTTTTTTTCTTGTGTGGTTTTACTTCTAGGTTTGACCCAGGACAGCGGAAGGAGGAATTACCTCACAGGATAAACTACACTGTGCCCAAGTCCCCAGTGGAAATAATTTGCGAATGGGATGAACCCGCCTTTGCTGAGTCCTCATCACCATCGAAAAAGAGAATAGCATCATCCATCAGGGGGACTTCACTAGTTATGTGTCCATTTCTACAGCACCCAATTTGAGTTTGCTTGTTTTTAAAAAAAGAATTCAAAGTGGAGTACCGTAAACTTGATATGGATGGTAAAAAGAAAGACAAAGACAAACCTGATGAAAGAATGGCCCGACCTAGTGGCCGATCAGGTCACAACACACGTACTGGCTCTTCGAACTCTGGAGTATTGATGGTCGGGCCTAATTTTAGAGTGGGGAAAAAAATTGGCTGTGGCAATTTTGGAGAACTGCGATTAGGTAAGAGATGATCAGTCTTTTCATGGAAAACAAAGTTTGTTACTTCAATTGGATAGCAAGCTAATCCAGGACGCAGCATTGGTTTGTATTTTATCTTGGCTCTAGATTATTTTGCTTATTTTAGATTGTAAGCTCCTCTGGAGCAGGGATTGATGGCCATATATGTATATCAGAATTTAGTACTTCTTAGATGGAATATAGTAAGATTATACGTAATATATGTTTTAAAGTAACATAGATATCTTATCTATCACGCATGCGGCACAACAAACACCGGGTGCCATTGCGAGTAGAATTAGCGACCTGGGGCGGCACAGCTACTGTATCCTTTCTCTGTGCGCATACCCCCCAATCCCCCCCCCGTGCGATCGCATCGGGCCGTGCCGGCCGGTAATTGAGAACGCGGCCTTCTGCAGTCCTAGGTTTCCTTCTGGAATCTGGCGCCGTCCTGTGGTGGTCGTTGGTATGACAAGACAACCAGCAATGCTAATGGAACTTCCCTGCCTGTTTCCATCTCCTTCCCTTTACTTAGAAGTTAAAACCCCCAAACCATTATATATATTTTTTAGTCTAACACCCTAGAGAAAAAATTGGTGGTCGTTGCAATACTTTCTGTCACACCGTATTTGCGCAGCGGTTTTGCAAGTGCACTTTTTTTGGGAAAAAATAAACTTTTTATTTAAAAATAAGACAACAGTAAAGTTAGCCCAATTTATTTTATATTGTAAAAGACAATGTTACACTGAGTAAATTGATACCCAACACATCGCACTTCAAAATTGCATATGCTTGTGGAATGGCGACAGACTTTTACCCTTTTTAAAATCTTCGTAGGCGTTATTTAAAAAAATAAATCTACAGGTTGCCTGTTTTGCGTTACAGAGGTGGTCACGTGTGGTTTGAACACCGCTTTCATATGCGGGCGCTCCTGACGTATTCGTTCGCTTTTGCATGGCGGGACGGGGCGCGCTCCTGGCTCCTAACTTTTTTTAGCTGGCTTTTAGATTCCAAGCAAATTTGTCAAATTTATTCTATCTAATATAATATACATTTTTTTCTAGTATTTTAAAGCTAAACCCCAGGCAAGCGACTGAATACACTTATAAAACAGCATTTATATATGTATTTTTTATCTCCCAAAGGGTTTGTATTCTGTCCATCCAGTTTCCAAACGTACACAGCTCTACCACAGAGCATTGCCTGTTTATCATGGCAGGAGACCTGCTTTTTCTGTTGCAGTTGGGAACAACTTGCAGCAGCAGAATGATGAGCTTTCCCCAAATAAATGGTCCTTGTTTGCTCATAAGCACAACTGACTTGTGCTGATTCTTTGTCAAAGGGGCTGTTATACCAGGTATGATTCAGGTACTTGAATAATTATATTAATAAAGAACAGGAATGTGTTCATGAATTCAAAGGGTAGTAATGTTGTCTTAATTTCAGCCCAAAGTTCAGCTTTAAAGAATATAGGAAAAGAAGCGTTCTTTCAATGTGGCTTAGTAAAGCCAAAATTTAAAACGCTCACTTTTATTTTTGTTTCCTTTTGAAATAATAAACCTGTCATAGTTGCCTGCTCTGTGCAATGGTTTTGCAGAGTGCGGCCCTGAGCCTCCTTTTTTGGGGGTCCCCATAGATGTTATCTACCGCACCTAAACTCGCACAAGGCTTTCCTATGGCCCCATTCACACAGTGTGCTTAGCGGCGATTTAGTTGCATGTGGTTGACCAATTTATCGCAGCTATCTGTTATAAACCGCTGGTAATCACATTCTCCTATTTCACCTGCGGATAGCAGCGGCAACAACTTAAGAAAAACAGGAAGCACATCAGGAATGGCAAGAATGTTCCACTGCAGCTTAATGCAGCCGCACGTAATCGCTGCTAATCGCAAGTGATCACTCTGCTTGAAGTCTGAATTTCAAAATAACAAAACGTTGCTTTTAACAGCGGCAGGACAGCCAACTGTGAAAGAGTCCCAAGTATAACTAAGGCTTAAAGTGGTTGTTAAATCAGATTTATTATCTTTATGCATTCTATACATTAAGCTAAAAAGCCTTCTGTGTGCAGCAGCCCCCCCCCCCTTTGGCCCCACTAATGCATACCTGAGCCCCATCTCTGTCCAGTGATGTTCACAAGTGTCTAGGCCGCTCAGGACTCTCCCTCCTGATTGGCTGAGACACTGCAGCAGCGCCAGTGGCTCCTGCTGCTGTCCATCAAAGTCAGTTAGCCAATCAGGAGAGAGAGGGCGCAGGGCCGAATTACTGCTTCATGTCTGAATTGACACCTGGAGCTGAAGGCTCGGCTCGGGTGCCCCCATAGCAAGCTGCTTGCTGTGGGGGCATTTAGGAACCAGGAGCACAGAAGAGGCACAGAGAAGTGGAGGATCTAAGCTGCTCTGTGCAAAATCCACTGCAACAGAGCAGGTAAGTATAACATGTTTTTATAGAGAAAATAAGATGAGACTTTATATTCACTTTAACTTTTTTTTTTTTTGATAGAATAGAAAAGAATCTGAACTTCTGTCAGGTTTTTATTGCTGTCTGTGCCCCCGTTGGGTAGATTCCACCCTCTCCATTTGTCCTAGTTAACATTATTGCTGAGAGTAAAGGTGAAAGAAAACCCCTAAATGTTTGGGTTATCAGAGAGCAAGACTCAAAGCACTGACCTTGGTAAAATCCAGGCATTTCTTTATTTTGGAGAGATTTCCTCTTGCTTCCTGTGTAGTGGCTTTGGGACAGGAAGTGAAGGGCAGTCTCCCAAATGTCTGTCTATAAAGAGCCTCTGTAACTTAGAGGTGCTGTTAAAGTGATTGTAAACCCACTGTTACAACTTGCACCTACAGGTGAGCCTAGATTAAGGCTTACCTGTAGGTGCAAGAAATATGTCCCTAACCTACACGGTTAAGGAGATATTTTCACAAAAACTCACAAAGAATCACTCTGGCACATAAACCAATAAGCAATATGCAATGAAGAAAACCATGTCATGTACAGCAGTAAACCGTTGCTAAAAAGCTAAAGTTTGCTATGGATGTTTTTGCATAGTTGCTTTGGTCCAGTGTTTGTATGTGGCATACTTGTGGGATCCCCTTAGAAGCCCTAAATCGCTTCCAGGTCCATCGTCAAGCAGTTGGCCCGCTAATTGGTGAGCACAGGAGCTTGCTTGGCATGGCCATTAATTAGAGAACTTTTTGCACTTTCTGATAGAATGCAAATAGTTCTCTGATTTGATGAGGTTAAGAGGCAGAGCGATAATGCAATGATTGCCACCTCGTCCTTTCGGAGAATGTTTTGTATTCATTGAGGAATTGTTACATGCTGTTTAAATGGAGCCCGTTCAGACCGAGCCACCACTTGTGCTCACTTGGCAGCAGGGCAACTGCTTGGCACATGACCTGGACGCTAGTGGGATCACCATAGACATGGTGCATAAAGACATGGATGAGTGAGTTTGGGGTGGAGGAACTTGACTGGCCTGCACAGAGTCCTGACGTCTACCCAACAGAACACCTTTAGGATAAATTAGAGCGTAGACATTGCGAGCCAGGCCTTCTCATCCACATCAGTGCCTGACCTCACAAATGCGCTTCTGGAAGAATGGTCAAACATTCCCATAAACGCACTCCGAGTTGAGGCTGTTTATAGCTGCATATTGAACTTTAGGGACTAAGACTGGGATGCCATTGAAGATCAGGTGCAAGTGAAGGCAGGTGTCCCAATACTTTTGGTAATATTGTGTGTGTATGTGTATATATATATATATATAATGTGTATTGTAATGTTTGGGGGCCATAGCTCAACAGGGATTCAGTGCTTAAACCGTTGTTTTAAAGGAAAAAGGCTTTTATTCACAGAAAAGCAAAATAAGGCTTTCTCAGCATGCCAAAAACTGTAACATAAAAGTCCGCTTGGCTCCAGCGTCAACAAAAAGTTATATCCAGCACAAAATAGTGAAAGCAAAATGACATACGGTTTGTTGCAAGCTCAATCTTCACCCCCTGCACTTCAAAAGTCCTCACTGTGCAGCTAGCAGACTTCCATCTTGTCCTCACAGGTGCACTCTCCAAACTCACTCACCATCTCCAGCACCACTTCCTGCTTTAATGGGTGGTTCTCTGGGAGAGTTAACACCATGTGTGCTGGCTCCCAAGGTTTAGGAGTGGAGGCTCCGTCCCACCCAAATAACACTTTGGAGCCTCCAAAATTCCAGGCCCCAAACTACTTTATTAAAGATAGAGAAGACTGCAAGCCAGTCCTCTCTGAATTAGCGCCTGCCTGGAACTTTTCACCCACTTTTGGGTGACCCCCTGAACCTTCTCCCTCTATTTAAATGGACCATAGTCCAAATAGTGGTGCCGTATAGCACCCGTCCAGGACCCAACCCCGGCGTCCTGTACAGTATATATGTATGTATGTGTGTGTGTGTGTGTGTGTGTATATATATATTATAATGGTTTGACAAATTTGCTTGGAATATAGGAGCCAGAAAACGCGCCCCGTCCCGACGAGCTTGCGTGCAGAAGCGAACAAATACATGAGTAGCGCCCGCATATGTAAACGGTTTTCAAACCACACGTGGGGTATCACCACGATTGGTAGAGCGAAAGCAATAATTCTAGCCCTAGACCTCCTCTGTAACTCAAAACATGCAACCTGTAGAATTTTTTTTAAACGTTGCCTATGGAGATTTTAAAGGGTAAAAGTTTGTCGGCATTCCACGAGCGGACGCAATTTTGAAGCACGACATGTTGGGTATCAATTTACTCAGCGTAGCATTATCTTTTCACAATATAAAAAAAAATTGGGATAACTTTACTGTTGTCTTATTTTTTAATTTAAAAAAAAGTGTATTTTTTCCCCAAAAAAGTGCGCTTGTAAGACCGCTGCGCAAATACGGCGTGACAGAAAGTATTGCAACGATCGCCATTTTAATTTTCTAGGGTGTTAGAATCAAAAATATATATAATGTTTGGGGGTTCTAATGTGAGGGAAGAAGGTGGCAGTAAAAATAGTGAAAAATTACACAGAATTGCTGTTTAACGTGTAATGCCAACGGCCACCACCAGATGGCACCAGCACACAGAAGGGAGAGCTTGGGACTTCACAAGGCCGCAAAGCCGTGGCCTCAATTGCCGGCCGTCACGGGCCCGTAGCGATCGTGCGGCGAGGGAGGTGGTGGTGCACGGAGACACAAAATCCTGTGCTCCTGTGCGCCCTCACCTCCCCCGCGGCGGCCGACAATTGAGGCCGGCAGGTCGCGGGCGCCAGGTCACAATTGCGACCTGGCGCCCGGATGTTGTCGACCCCTGTGTATATAATATAATTGTTATATATAATTCACCCGCTCATAATTCACAGCTTTGTGACAGACTGATGTTGGAGGAGGCAAGGGAATTTCAGTTATTATGTTTACCAGCAATACAAGTCTGCTAGTATTACCATATTTAATATAGGCTTATTCGACCACTTCTGTACCGTAGGATGTCATATGACATCCTAAACTTCAGTGGGGGATATCTGAATGATGGATGCAGCTACAGGCATCATTCCGATATCCTTTTTTTCAGACGGCGATTCTGCACACCATAAGAAAGATCATAGTGCCGATTTCTCTGCTTGATCGTTCTAACAGGCGACGAGAGGGGACATCACCTCCGCCGCCATCCGGTGCTTCACCAAGCTCTCCTGTGCTATCGGAGGCCCGGAGAACGAATTGGCCGAGAGCATAGAGATTTACGGTGACCGCTGGAGGCCTGAGCGCGATGTTATGAATTTTGTAAAAAAAAAAAAAAAAAGTTTTATATATAGAACGCCCCTGTCCCTCGGTAGCTTGCGCTCAGAAGCGAACACACCTGTAAGTCCCGCCCACATATAAAAACGCTGTTTAATCCACACGTGAGGTATCACTGCGTGCGTTAGAGCGTGTTCAACAATTTTAGCACTAGATCTCCTCTGTAACTCCTAAGTACCGAAGTTTGGCGCCATTCCGTGAGTGTTCGCAATCTTAAAGCGTGACAAGTTAGGTATCCTATTTACTTAGTGTAACATCTTTCACATTATACAAAACATGAAACTGCTTTTTTTTTTTTCACCCCCCCCAAAAAAAGGCGGTTGAAAAATGATTGTGCAAATACCATGCAAGATAAAAACTTGCAATGACCGCCACTGTATTCCCATAGGGCAGGGGTGTCAAACTCAATTTCACTGTGGGCCACATCAGCATTATGATTGCCCTCAAAAGGGCCGGTTGTATCTGTAAGATTGGATCCCAAGAGCTAACCCACCATCAGAAGTTGAGTCCCCCCACTCTCCCTTACATCACAGTGCACCCCCCTTTGCTTATGCTGCTGCTGGGAAGAAGCTGGATGCATTGCTTAAAAGCAGAAAGTAAGGGACTGGAGGAGGACCAGAGGAGGGCTGCAGCTGCAGGAGAGGTGCGAGGGCCACATGAAATGGCTTGGAGGGCCGCATTCGGCCCGCGGGCCTTGTGTTTGCCACCTATGCCATAGGGTGTCTGCCAAAAATATATATAATGTTTGGGGGTTCTGAGTAATTTCCTCGCCAAAAAAAAGATGATTTTTACATGAGGGAGAGAAGTGCCAGAATTGGCCTGGTATTGAGGAGGTTAAAGTTTTTTCTCGTTTTCGAAACAAATTGTGTTTGGAAATACCGTGTGACATGAAAAATTTAAGCACCTACCATTGTATACTCTAGGGCAGGGGTGCCCAACCTTTTGAAGCGTAAGGGCCACTTAAGCGACTTGGTAACCGGTCACGGGCCACAATCGATGAGTGGAGCGGGCGGATGGCAGGTCCGTGTCCGCTCTTCATATACAGAGTGGATATGGACACAGCCCACTATACTTCCTTTTTTTTTTTTGTAGATTGGAGGTAGGCCACAAGTCTGTTTACATCTGCCACTCAGAGGTGAATGGAGGGTCCAATTGGGTCGAACTGACCGTGTGAAAGGTGCCCAAGGCTGTTTTCACACTAATGCGCTGCGGTTTACCCACACCATGGGTGCAATGCAGTGTACCTTTTGGCTTTTCTGCACTTTGCAATAGACTTCTATTATATTTTGCAGGTTTGGTGAACTTTCAGAAAGCGCACCAAACTGGGTGCAGGTAACCCGGAGGTGCACTGCTCTGCATCTGTGGGTCAGTTTGAAAGCCCCCAGTAACCTGAAGAACAGATGTGCACCGTGATTTTAGTAATAAACTGACCTTTGATAATAGTATTCTAATCTATCCCAGAGCAGGAGGTCGCAGGCCACATCAGAGGGCTCCGTGGGCCACTGGTTGGGCACCCCTGCTCTAGGGCTTCTGCTTAAAAATGTTAGGGGGTTTTAAGTAATTTTCTAGCAAAAGACTGATCTTTTTAAATGTAAACAAGTAGTGTGTGTGTATATATATATTTTCATAATCGATTAGTTGGCCGATTATTGTTACGCTGAATCGATTAATCGGATAATAGCCTTAAAAAAAATTTGAATTTTTTTACATTTTTTTGGACCAATTTGTTGTTGGGCAGATTACAAAACACAAATTGCCGCAAAAACACATTTCATGCTTTTCTGCAGCTTCTCCATTGAAGTATATTAAACCAAAAAAAAAATAGCACTGGTTTGCGTTTAAAAAGTCCTTGCCCTTTCCAAATACACTACAGCTGAAAAAAAATCATGGATGTGAACGTGTCCCATAGGAAAACATGGAAATGAACTGTAGTGTGTTTCTGCAAAAAGCACCAAAAACCACAGGTGTGACCCCGGCCTGAGATGTTTAGTAAGGGCCCTTTCACACTGGTGCGGTTTTCCCGCGTTTTCGCGGTAAAAATAGTGCTATTAAAACGCCCCCCTCCATTGAAATGAATTAAAAACAGAGATATAGCGTGTGTGTGTGATTATTTATATATATATACACACTCTTCTCTCTATCTCTATCTCACTATTATAAAAAAAAAAAAAAAAACATAGAGGCGACATGGAAGTTCCATAACCTTCATGTTGGTCACTTTGAAATGACATGTAAACAAAGTGTCTTGATGTGACCTAGTTCAGAAGAGAGTAACAGCTGACATGCTTTACAGCTGGCACCTTCCAAGCTAGATAATTTGGGAGTGCAACCAGATAAGCTTATGAAACATTTGTGTATCCACCTATCTCTGCCCTACATGGCTGTCTTTGCAAATCTATCATAACTCTTCGTGTACTTTATGGCTCTCGATTCTTCTTTGAGTCATTTGAGGAGGAAGTGAAGTCTGGAAGCTGTGCACAAATAGGCAGGCAGAAAAGAACTAGTATTGCCTGTTGTCCCCCTGCAATGGTTTCCTTACACCAGTTACTCCTGTGTGCAGGGTACTCTATGAATTGGTGTGTGTGTGCATGCATTAGCTAAGGTGCATTGGTTATATTTGTAATAATGCAGGGATATGATGCATTAGTTGCATGTGTAGGCATATGTAGGCTTGCAGGAGATGCCCTGCTTTCATTGCATGTGCATGGACTCTGAAGGGAACACCATGCATCAGTTGTATGTGTTTGCTAGGGCCGAAAACAACTACTTTTTTTCCACAGGAATGGCGGCGCTATACGCGGGAGCGCGCTATACCCCGATAAATACGGTAATCGCTTATGAAATCGATTACAATTTTCATAATCGATTAATCTTCCAGTAACATAACGGGTTAAAAAAACTAAAATTAGCCCTTTATAGTACAAAAAAGCAAATCGCTACTGTAAATCTTACTTTCACTGTCCCACAGTCAAAAATGAACCCCTTACAGTAGCGATTATTTGCTCTTTGTACTTATTTTTGTTTTTTTTAACCCCATTATGTTACTAAACATCTCAGGCCGGGGTCACACCTCTGTGTTTTGGTGCTTTTTGCAGAAACACACTACAGTTCATTTCCATGTTTTCCTATGGGACACGTTCACATCCATGATTTTTTTTCAGCTGCTGCGTATTTGGAAAGGAAAAGGACTTTTAACGCAAAACGGTGCCATTTTTTTTCCTCCAATATACTTCAATGGAGAAGCTGCAGAAAAGCATGGAATGTGTTTTTGCGGCAATTTGTGTTTTTTGTAATCTGCCCAACAACAAATTGGCCCAAAACATTTTTTAAATGCTATTTTTTTTTTTTTTTTTTAAGGCTGTTATCCGATTAATCGAAACGATAATCAGCCAACTAATCGATAATGATCGTTAGTTGCAGCCCTAGTGTTTGCACACATACAAGGGGACACCGGGGGTTTATTTACTAAAACTGGAGAGTGAAAAATCTGGTGCAGCTCTGCATGGTAGGCAATTGACTTCTAACTTCATTTTGTTCAATTAAGGTGGTTGTAAACGCTTTACAACCACTTTATGCTACAGGTAAGCTTATATTAAGGCTTACGTGTAGCTGCCCAGGATATCTCCTAAACCTGTACGGTGTAGGAGATATCCCCTGTTCCCTGCATGTGTCAAAGTGATTGGCACATGCACACTAAAGCAATGGCACGCATGCGCGGGAGTGACGTCATCGCAGCTCCGGCCATTCACATCGCCTGAGGCGGAACACCCAGAAGTCACCTCCAGGAGAGGTGTCGGCGGCCGGAGGTGGGTGCGAGGCCTACTGCGGGGGCTTGGATCTAAGGTAAGCAATTCATAATAGAACTTAGGCATGTGAAATCTGGTGCAGCTGTGCATAGAAACCAAATCAGCTTCCAGATTTAGTCAAAGCTTAAAGTGGTCTTAAAAAAATAAATTAAACCCTGCAAGACAAACGGTATAATGAGCTAGTATGCATCAACTCCTAAGCCTTAGTCGCATATCTGTGGGGGAGAGCATTATGGATTTGTAACAAAAGTGTGATACAGTATTCCCATTCTATACATGAAGATAAAAAAAAACCTGTGTGCAGCAGTCCTCCAAGGCTCGGCTCTTGGAGGACTCTCCCTCCTCATTGGCTGAGACAGGAATGAAAGCCATTGGCTCCTGCTACTGTCAATCGCAGTCAATGAGGAGAGAGGGGGTGGGGCCAAGCCAAAGCTCTGTCTGAATGGACACAGAGCAGCAACTTGGGGTGCCCCTATTGCAAGCTGCTTACTCTGGGGGCACTCAGCAGAAGGGATTGGCTGGGAGCGCCGGCGGGGAACCCGAGCAGAGGAAGATCAGGGCTGTTCTGTGCAAATCTGCTGCACCGAGCAGGCAAGTATGATGTGTTTTAATTGCATTTAATATCACTTTTTAAGTTCTATTGAATTTTGTGTTTATCTGCATCTTTAATTAGATGTACAGTATGTAGTAAGCTGTAATAAAGGAAAGATGTCAACACCTAATTGTTGTGATAATGAAGAACACAGTCCCAGTGTCAATTTGAGTCATTTTCCAGAAGTCATCTTCTCTGAGGATCATGGCAGTGTAACACAATCTTGTACTTGGAGCGAGGAGGGGGAAGGCGACAGCTGACCAATCACAGGCCTATTACTGCACGGTGGATGTGCAGAGACATCAATACGTGGAGGATTTGTTTTATGTATGGGGATTGAATTCTACAGGATGTGTGTTTCTGTACGAAGATGTGACATCCCTTCTTGGAATATTTGTGTAGATGGGAAAGGATGCTCCCCACATCAGCCTATCCCCGCCTCCATTTCACGTGATTTCCACCGCTCTTCCCTCAATAACATTGAAGCAGAATACAGAAAATGTTTTGCAAAATCCTAACATTTTATAATCTGTGGAGGGATCCTTCCGTTGTTGGAGCTTTGTTTCTGAAAATTCTTCTTCTCGAGGTATACGCTATACGGGACCATGATAAACTCAAGGCTTTTTGTTACCAGCCTCGGTTTCTCCAGATATCTCCAAACTTTGAAAGTCCCACTCTTTTGAATGGGTACTTCAAAGAAATGTGCAAACACTCAGACTTGTGACAAGCCGGACCCCTTCAGCATGTCAAGACCATACCAGATATGGAAGTAACCTCCTGTGTATCCCAGGTGGGAAGAGCAAATCTTGTTCCAGTACACCAAATGCAAAGGAATTCACTACCAACAGTGTAGATAGACTTTTGCAGTCAAATGTTTGTTCCCATCTACCATCGGGTTGAGGTCAGGACTCTGTGCAGGCCAGTCAAGTAACTCCACTCCAAATTTGCTCATCCATGTCTTTATTGCACTTGCTTTGTGCACTGGTCCAAATTATTTGGTGGAGGGGGGATTATGGTGTGGGATTGTTTTTCAGGGGTTGGGCTTGGCCCCTTGGCTCCAGTGAAGGGAACTCTTAAAAGGATTTTTTTTTATAAGATTTCCTATTATTTGTGCCCAGTCTTGCCACAAATGGTTAATACAGCTCTGCGATAAACGGGAGAAAACTTTTTTGTCCGTTCTTCCCCCATTGCTGTGAATGACAGGTTATTTTACATATCTCATGCATTAGCTTGAGACGGGCATTTTTTTTAAATTCCACTCCTTTTCTGAAGTCATGTGGTTACTTTTCTGGATTTTGACTGGATGTTAGTGATCATAGCAGCATTTAGTGTAAGGAATACACAGGAGAAAATGCATGTTGACAAGGGGAGTGTAGAGGAGGGCGGGGAGTCTACTGACATCACAACTCCACCCACAGAGCTCCAGACAACAGATCCACCCACATAATCTGCAGTTTTTCAGTTCTTATCACAGACAGAGGGGAGACATTTGACGGGTAAGGATACATGCAGAGGCATCTATATCCTTATAGATCAGCACTATGGCAGTAGTTTAGAAAGGATGAGAGTGGGTTTACATTCACTTTAAGGCAAGGGTGTCCAAACTCAATTTCACTGTGGACCGCATCAGCATTACAACCGGCCCTTTTGAGGGCAATCATGTCTGTAAGATTAGATGTCCAACACATTCCCCTCCCATTTACATTAGATGTCAAGAGCCACCCCACTCTCCCTTACATCAGTGCACCCCCTTTCCTTATGCTGCTGCTGGGAATAAGCTGGATGCATTGCTTGAAAGCAGAAAGTAGGGGTCTGGAGGAGGACCAGAGGAGGGCTGGAGATCTCCAGCAGATGCAGGAGAGGTGCGAGGGCCACATAAAATGGCCTGAAGGGCTGGATTTGGCCCGAGGGCCTTTTGTTTGACGCCTGTGTCTTAAGGTGTCGGCATACCAAAACATTTTAGACAATTTCATGTTCCCAACTTCGTGGGAATAGTTTGGGGATGGCCCTTGTTCCAAGATGATTTTCTGCACACAGGATGCTTTAAACTGACTTCATCTGCAGGTCGAAGTTCATCCCTTTTTTTTATCTGTAGATATAGAAAAACTTAAAGCGGAGTTCCACCCGTTTTTAGTTTATTAAAAGTCAGCAGCTACAAAAAGCATAGCTGCTGACTTTTAATAAACACACTTACCTGCTCCACGGTCAAGCAATGCAGCTGCACGGAGCTTCGCTCCTCTCCTCCTTTACTCCTCGGCGCAGTCGTATCATATCTACTGTGGGCACCCGGCCGTGACGGCTTCACGGCCGGGCACGCCCTGCACATGCGTGAGTCTCGCTGCGCTCTGCCATTGGCCTACCAAACTTCTGGGACCTGCTAACAGGGAGGGGCCTCCTAGAGTGAGTGTCACCTAGGTAGTGGAGGAAGTGTGGCAATCGGTCAGATCAGCCAGTACAGTAAAGGGTGGGTTAATTATGGCTAAAGAACGCTATGAAAAAATAAAAATCCAAAGTCTACTGGCATGCAAGGTCCTGGATCTCTTTACTTATACAGCTTCACCGAGTACTGATATTATATGGGTTTTACTACACTCTGCCCGCCCCTCCTGTCCCCTACCCATTCACAGAAAGCTTTGCATTCTGTGAACCCATTCACAAAACCCAAAGTGTTCTGTGATTGTGCAGGAGTGAGGAGGGGCAGAACAGCTGCAAATGATGCCATGGCTACTGTTTAGGATACTCATAGCTGGGGAGTCTTTGCACTGGAAGTATATTGGTAGTTCTATTGGCGTTTAGTGAAATGGTAAATTGCATTGAAAGAGCTCCGAGAGGTGGCATACACATCGTTGTACATAACTGCTTGTGTGCCAGCAGATTTTAAAATGTATTTATTTTTTTCCCCTGGAGTTCTTCTTTAACCACTTTAGCTCTGGAAGGTTTTACCTCCTTCAGTACCAGGCCTTTTTTTTGCGAAACAACTCTGCGTTGTTTTAACTGACAATTGCGTGGTCGTGCGATGCTGTACAAAAATAAAATTGGTGTCCTGTTTTTTCCCCAAATAGCTTTCTTTTGGTAGCATTTAGGCTGCATTCACACCTAGGCGGTATTGCGGTGTATTGCGACGACATGAAATTGGCGTTTTGTCCCCGCGATTTGCGGTGATAAGTCGCTCCTTGTTTTTCGCTGGAGGGGTGATTTTAGCATTGTCTGCTATGCCCGAACGCCGAAGACGCCTGGAAAAAAAGGGTCCCGGACTTGTTTTGAGCTTCAGGCGTACAGCGTTTCGGCGTAGAGATGTGAACCATCGCCATAGCCGACAATGTAAATTCGCCCCTCCAGCGTATTTCAGGCTGCTACAGCGTCGGGTGTAGGGCGACAAAACGCCTAGGTGTGAATGCAGCCTTAGTCACCTCCTGCACATTTAGTCAACCCCCAAAAAACCTCCACGTGCATTTGTAGTGCAAAGTGGATTTGCCTTTAGTAAATAGCTTAGCTTCCACCATTGGCACGGTCCCTGTGTGCCGGGATGCCTGTCTCTTGCTCTAGGCCTGTGGAGATGCTCGAAAACCGGCACATTGGGAGAAGATGCTGGCGAGGGACCTGGACCGTTGGCGAGGAGGGAGATGCAGTCTGCTATTTGAATCGGAACAAGTAACAAATCTAAATTGGTTGCTAGTTTGTTTTACACCGGTAGAATTTTTTTTTTTAATTTCTTTGAAATTTTTTGTTTGGAAAAGTATTTTGTTGGGGACACAATAGCTCTACTAGCATCGCATGTTTAGTAGTGGTGCAACGGATCGTCATCGACCCGTGATCCGAACCGAAGATATTGATCCGAGCGGCACACACGTGATCCGCGTATTTATCTCTGAAAGTTGTGCGCATGTTCAGTCCACATGATGATCTGAGAAACTATCTAAACGGAGAGTTTTTTGATCCGTTACACCGACTTCCTCTTCTTCTTCTTGTAGTGTTTACTAGGCATTATGCCACTGATGGTAGGAGTTGGGTGTAACCACAAAGTGCTGCTAAAGACATTGTCTGATTCCCTTGTACGTGTCTGTCTGATGGAGGCGATGCTCGGAGCGCTTCAAAATGATGAAGATTCTCCTACTGGCCATAG
The DNA here is from genome assembly GCA_029574335.1 of Rana kukunoris. Classification (NCBI taxonomy): domain Eukaryota; kingdom Metazoa; phylum Chordata; class Amphibia; order Anura; family Ranidae; genus Rana; species Rana kukunoris. The sequence goes on from CM056049.1 coordinate 161,389,324, forward strand.
ATGGGCATAATCTCGACCTGTTAAGCCGCCATCGACTGAGATTCATTCCATCTATAGGTAGGCTGATTGTACCCAAGTCACTCTATTGGTTGACTTGGGTACAACCAGCATGTCAGGTTTTTGGCATTTGATTATTGGCAGGGGCTATAGCAGCTAGCAATAATCAAAATACAATTATTTTTTCAAAGAAAATACATTTCTATAGGAAAAAAACACTGCGCAGAAAATATTTTGTTAATGCTGCCGGTACCAAAAATTATAGATACAATTTTATAAAGAAGTTGGAAAGGAGAGGTACGGCGCGCGCCGTACCTCTCCTTTCCAGCTAGCAATGATCACTGTGTCTTCCCGACAGAGAGCTGTTCCTGTTTGGAGAACACGATGGCTCCGTGGGTGGGATTCCCCCATCAACACAGACTGTAATGATGGGGCTTGCAGAAAAGAAAATGACATAATCCATGGCCTGCTTTACAGAGTGCTGTTGGTTTATTTGGCTTTTTGGTCCTTGGACTTTAAGTCGTATGCAGTGATTAGGTTTTGGACAGACGTACTTGCTGGGTATTCAGTTTGGAGTGGCTGTAAAGAGGCCTTCTATTACAGTTTGTGTATATAGCAGCTTTCTGGACTGGATCCAGAGTTTTCCTTCATTCCCAGGACAATACTGGTATTTCTGACTGCATAGGCTGATTGAAATAATCGTCCACTAATGTAGATCTCTGCTGCCGTTGGTTTAATTGTACTCAGAGTTCACGCATTCCTGAAAACAAACTCATTCTCTTTTTTTTTTTTTTTCATATTACATTATTTTTGTGTACTTGTGACAGTTTTTTTTTTTTTAAATGCATTGGGTTTTGTTTTAATAAACAGAAGCAGTGTGTAAGTGTTAAAAGAAAGGACCTTCACCGCAGGCAGGAATAATATAAAGCAAACATGATTCCTCTGCTTATGCTATGATCTTCAGGCTTTTGCTAGATATGCGCTACAGGCATAGTGGTTTAATATCCTAATATACCATTTTATCTGGTACAAAGAAAATGCCCTTACTCCCTAAGGGGTAGAAGATAAGGCAAGCCCTGTACACGGTTATTATATTTAATTCAACATGCTCCTTGGAGATGTATTGCAAAGATGTTCCATGTGCTGTATTTTAGTACAGTAAACAATCTATGCACACAGATACTGGTGGAAAATTTGTAGACTCTTCCCTTCCATTGACCCTTGTAAGCACCCATGAGACGCTTATGCGTTTATGGAATATGCCACGCTAAATTCATATAATTAAATCCTTTCTAATGCATCAAATGCTCTATATCCATACACATGCTATAAATCGATTGCAATAATACCTAACTTCATGATTCGCCTTATGAGTGAACTCTCGGACTCTTCAGATCGTTAGTATGGCGTTTTTAACAGCGCTTACGGGTTTTCGTCAGACAAAATCAGTTAAAATCTGTATTTTTTGCTAGAAAATTACCTGGAACACCCAAATCTAATTAATAGATATATCTATATACAGTGCCTTGCGAAAGTATTCGGTCCCCTTGAACTTTGCGACCTTTTGCCACATTTCAGGCTTCAAACATAAAGATATAAAACTGTAATTTTTTGTGAAGAATCAACAACAAATCATGAAGTGGAACGAAATTTATTGGATATTTCAAACTTTTATAACAAATAAACTGAAAAATTGGGCGTGCAAAATTTATTCAGCCCCCTTAAGTTAATACTTTGTAGTGCCACCTTTTGCTGCGATTACAGCTGCAAGTCACTTGGGTATGTCTCTATCAGTTTTGCACATCGAGAGACTGAAATTTTTGCCCATTCCTTATCGCAAAACAGCTCGAGCTCAGTGAGGTTGGATGGAGAGCGTTTGTGAACAGCAGTTTTCAGTTCTTTCCACAGATTCTCGATTGGATTCAGGTCTGGACTTGGCCATTCTAACACCTGGATATGTTTATTTGTGAACCATTCCATTGGAGAATTTACTTTGTTTTGGATCATTGTCTTGTTGGAAGACAAATCTCCGTCCCAGTCTCAGGTCTTTTGCAGACTCCACCAGGTTTTCTTCCAGAATGGTCCTGTATTTGTCTCCATCCATCTTCCCATAAATTTTAACCATCTTCCCTATCCCTGCTGAAGAAAAGGAGGCCCAAACCATGATACTGCCACCACCATGTTTCACAGTGGGGATGGTGTGTTCAGGGTGATGAGCTGTGTTACTTTTACGCCAAACATAACGTTTTGCATTGTTGCCAAAAAGTTTGATTTTGGTTTCATGTGACCAGAGCACCTTCTTCCACGTTTGGTGTGTCTCCCAGGTGGCTTGTGGCAAACTTTTTAAACGACACCTTTTTATGGATATCTTTAAGAAATGGCTTTCTTCTTGCCACTCTTCCATAAAGGCCAGATTTGTGCAGTATACAACTGATTGTTGTCCTATGGACAGAGTCTCCCACCTCAGCTGTAGATCTCTGCAGTGCATCCAGAGTGATCATGGGCGGCCAGGTCTTCGTAGATTTGCAGTGGTCTGATACTCCCATTTCAATATTATCGCTTGCACAGTGCTCCTTGGGATGTTTAAAGCGTTGAAAATCATTGTGTATCTAAATCCGGCTTTAAACTTCTCCACAACAGTATCTCGGACCTGCCTGGTGTGTTCCTTGTTATTCATAATGCTCTCTGCGCTTTTAACGGACCTCTGAGACTATCACAGTGCAGGTGCGTGCAGGTGCATTCATAGGGAGACTTGATTACACACAGGTGGATTCTATTTATGATCATTAGTCATTTAGGTCAACATTGGCTCATTCAAAGATCCTCACTGAACTTCTGGAGAGAGTTTGCTGCACTGAAATAAAAGGGGCTGAATAATTTTGCACGCCCAATTTTTCAGTTTTTTATTTGTTAAAAAAGTTTGAAATATCCAATAAATTTTGTTCACTTCATGATTGTGTCCTACTTGTTGTTGGTTCTTCACAAAAAATTTGTTTTATATCTTTATGTTTGAAGCCAGAAATGTGGCAAAAGGTCGCAAAGTTCAAGGGGGCCAAATACTTTAGCAAGGCACTGTGTGTGTGTATATGTGTGTGTATATATATATATATATATATATATATATATATATATATATTAATATATATTAATATATGTGTATGTGTGTATATATATAAATTTGTCCCGATACCACTTTTTTTTTAAGACCGAGTACAAGTACCGATACCGTTTTCAAGTCCTCGCCGATAGCGATTACTGATACTTTTTTGGCACTGATTAAGCATTACTGATAGGTGGCACGCACTGAGGGGTGGCACTGAGTGATGAGCATTGATAGGTGGCATGCACTGATGAGAAGGCCCTAATATGCCGCACTGTTGGGAACTGATAGGATTAGGTGGCACTGAGTGATGAGCACTGATAGGTGGCAGTGGTACTGGCTGGATGGACACTGATGGATGGCACTAACGGATGTCACTGATTGATGGCTGGCACTTATGGGCACGAGGAGATATATTTTTCTATGCTGCCTCTGCGACGCTCATCTTGGTACACCCTGCACTCAGCCTCAAAGCAGCAGCGTACATCTTGTTACACCCAGCCCGAACTACATGGGCTGTGTGTAACAAGACGTTCGGCTGCGGGCATACTGTGGCTGAGTGCAGGGTGTACCAAGATGGGCGTTGAGATTTTCAAGCACTGACTGTGTAACTGCAACACTGACCGTCACTTTCTTTACCGAATGTGACGGTTGCGTCGCCAATGAATGATGCGGCTTACCCGCTTGAGGACTCGCTCTGCGATCTGCCCGCTGACTTCCTCTCTCCCATCCCAGGCATCGGCAAAGGCATCGGGATCATTTGTGCGAGTACAAGTACTCGCGCAAATGCTCGGTATCTGGACAACCCTGATAATATCTAGTGTGTGTGTAGAGATATATAGATTGCATGCATACATACACATACTAGGTCTAATTTTAGACAGGAGTCTATTAACCTACCAGCATGTTTTTTACAGGGGGGAGGAAAGAGTACCTGGAAGAAACTCCAGGCATGTAGTGTCATAGTTGGGTTTTGAAGCAATGATCCTAGTGCTGCCAGAGGGAAGTGCTGACCAGTTATCCACTATCTAAATATACACTATTACCAAAAGTATTGGGACACCTGCCTTTACACCCACATGAACTTTAGTGGCATCCCAGTCTTAGTCCGCAGGGTTCAATATTGAGTTGCCTCACCCTTTGCGGCTTCAACTCTTCTAGAAAGGCTGTCCACAAGGTTTAGGAGTGTGTCTCTGGGAATGTTATAGCTGCAAAGGGTAGAACCAACTCAACATTGAACCCTACGAACAAAGACTGGGATGCCATTAAAGTTCATGTGCGTGTAAAGGCAGGTTTCAAAAGTTTTGGCAATATAGTGTATTTATCGAGAGAGATATGCAGTATATAGAGACCAGTCATGAGCATTAAGAAAAAATTCCTGGTCCAGCTAACCAAACCATATTAATTAAAGAAAAGGTATTAGGGAAAAGTTCAACAGCCTTATGTAATAATTACGTATTCAAAAAGTTATTGATCAGTTAGCTGACACGTGTTGATGCTAAATTTGGCCTGTGCATGAAGGCAGCCATCAATAAACATTCCACAAAGGTTAAGAGTGGATAGAAAATGTGAAAAAAATGTCATTGCCCATAACAATTACTATTTATATTTTTTAGAAAGTGAAAGGTTAAAATTGAATTAGTTGCTATTTGTGTGTGTGTGTATTGTATAATTTATAGATGTGTGTGTGTGTGTGTGTGTATATGTGTGTGTGTGTGTGTGTGTGTATATATATATATATATATATATATATATATATATATATATATATATAATCTATCTCTAAATTATATTTTTTTATGGAGCACATGGGTGTAAAAAGTGCCACATTCCGTTCTCAACAGCATATAGAAGTTTATATTTTTCCTTCAGAATTGAATGTTACTGTACATTTTGTAGCCATACACACAGCTCCTTGTGCTCGCTCGGCCTGCACCTGGGGTCAGTGTTTATGCATAGTTTACCCATGTAAATACATGTACATGCTGGGAATTGAGACTGAGCTAGAGGAATGCAAGAAGAATTTTACGGATGAACATTTTGAAACCATTTATGCATCTGAACTTGTGTAAACGGAAGCACTTTATGAACAATTACATGCGTTTTTTTTTATTTTTTAAGCAGACCTTTTACCGTTCAGGGTCTATAGAGCTGTAACTGTTCATATATAGCCTCAGTTTCTCTGGGCACGAGATTGGTGTGATATCAGTGCTTGACCTAGAAATACCAGCCGTGCCCTATAATTATGCCCTGTAAATCAGCTGGATGATTAACCACGTATTACAGCCGCGTATCAGCCTGTGTGTGGTTATTTTCATACGCCACTTACAGGCATGGCACCAGCAATAGTATAGGTATATTAATGCGCTCCTGTGTCCATAGCGTGCCGTAGGGCTTGTTCTTATGGACCGCCAAAGCCCTGTCTCCCTGTCACGATTTTTTGCAGAACGAGGACGTCCTAGAGCTCTGTTTTCTATGCAAGAAAAGGCATCCTCTGTCCTCGGTGCACCTGAAATAAATACATGTCGGGAAAGGTCAGCATGCTCTACTTTTCCGTCACGTCTTTTTTTGTTGCTCAGTAATTGCAGGCTCATTGAGGGCAGAGAATGATTTTGCATGAAGAACGGTACGCTGTTTTTTTTTAGGTCTCTCACCTTAAAAATCAATAGAGATGACCAGGAGAGCTGGAGATGGGAATAATGTGTGTCTGAAGCCTAGGGGGGAACTTGTTGAATAATAATTTTATATGGGCGCCTAATTTTTACAAAATATGATATGTACTGTAGATATATTCATACAGTGCTCAGCATAAGTAAGTACACCCCCTTTTTTGTTGAAAAATAAGCTTTCAATCAATATCTCAAATAGGTGAACAATTTTCCTAAAATTAAGAGTCGGTTCACACTGGGGCGACTTGGGATCCGACTTGAAGTCGCTTCAAGGCGTCCCAAGTCGCTCTGTCCAGAAAAGCAATGTAAGTGAATGGGAGCCGTCTTAATACACACTACTGAAGTCGCTCCGACTTCAGAAGAGGTTCCTGTACTACTTCAATCCGACTTCTAGGCGATTTGTACCCATTGATTTCAATGGAAGTCGCCTCCAAGTCTGATCACTGTCTTAACTGAAGCAACTTTCCAGGAAGATAACATACATTTCTCAGGCAAACCCCTCCCTCCCCCTCCCTCTCCTAGAGTTGGTTGTTGTTTGATTGGCCACTGGAAAGTCTCCTGTCCTGGAGATGACTTCAAGTAAATCGCCCCAGATCGCCCTGTGGTTCATGCTCAAGTCGTGTTGGTGTTGCCTCTGAAAGTCGTGCTGGAAGTCGTGTCTCCCCAGTGTGAACCGACTCTTTAGACAAGACTACGTTTTTTTTAAAAGAACATGCGTTTAGCTCATTACATGAAAGTAAGATTAATAATTTAGATTGCAAAATCCTTCTGTTTTTTACTCAAATTAGTTGATGCAAAATGAATACACCCCACAACAAACTACTACATCTAGTACTTTGTATGACCTCCATGATTTGCAAGGACATCACCTAGTCTTCTAGGCATGGAATGAACAAATTGGCGGCATATTGCAACATCTATCTTTTTCCATCGTTCAAGAACGAGCTCTTTTAGAGCCTGGATGCTGGATGGAGAGGAGTGCTCATCTTGTCTCTTCAGAATTCCCCATAGGTGTTCACATCAAGAGACGTACTTGGCCACTGAATCACTTTCACCCTGTTCTTCAGAAATGCAACACTGGCCTTAGATGTGTGTTTTGGATTGTTGTCATGTTGGAAAAGTGCATGACCACCAAGGGCACGGAGTGATGGTAGCGTCTTCTTTCAATATAGACCAGTACATCTGTGAATACCCTCAATGAAATGCAGCTCCCCGACACCAGCAGCACTCATGCACCCCACAGAAGGACACTGCCTCCACCATGTTTCACAGTAGGCACCATGTATTCTTCTTTGAACTTCTCACCTTTGCGACGTCATATAGTTTTGAAGCCCTGAGTTCCAAAAACATTTATCTTGGTCGCATCACTCCAGAGTACAGAGTCCCAGTAATCTTCTTTTTCAGCATGGGCCCTGTGAAATTCTGGGTGGGCTTTGGGAGAGGCTTACTTTTGTCTATATTTCCCCCATCCATGCCATTCCTCTGCAGTGGATGCCATGTGGTGTCATAGGGATCAATCACCCCAGTTTGGCTTTCTACTGCTTTAGCTAACTGCAGTAAACTCGCATGGTGATTTTCTTCAACCCTTCTTATCAGAAGATGCTCCTGTTGAGGTGTTAACTTTCGTGGGCGGCCTGGAAGTCTCTGAGATGGTCGCAGTTACATTTTTGTATCACTTTGGTACAGTATTCTGACTGATAAGTGAACGATTGCTGATCATCTTGTAGCCTTCACCTTTCTTGTGTAAAGAAATTTTCTTTCTCAGGGCCTTCTATGTGGTGCCATTTCTCAAAGCATGAAATAAGAAGGGGTTTTCTTTAACCACTTAAGCTCCGGACCATTTTGCTGGTCAAAAACCAGGCCACTTTATGCGGTTTCAGCACTGCGTCGCTTTAACTCACAATTGCGTGGTCGTGCTACCTGGCTCCCAAACAAAACAGATGTCCTTTTTTTTCCCACAAATAGAGCTTTCCTTTGGTATTTGATCAACTCTGTGGTTTTTAGTTTTTGTGCTATAAACAGAGTGACAATTTAAAAAAAAAATTCAATATTTTTTTACTTTTTGCTATAATAAATATCCCCCCAAAAAATACTTTTCCCCCCTCAGTTTAGGCCGATGTGTATTCTACATATGTTTTTAAAAAAAAAAAAAAAAATCACATTAAGCGTTTATTGATCGGTTTGCGCAAAAGTTAGTGTCTACAAAATAGGGGATAGTTTTATGGCATTTTTTGCTAGCAATGGCGGCGATCAGCGAATTTCGTCGTGACTGTGACATTATGGCGGACACATCGGACACTTTTGACACATCTTTGGGACCATTGTCATTTTTACAGCAGTCGGTGCTATAAAAATTCACGGGTTACTGTGAAAATGACACTGGCAGTGAAGGGGTTAACCACTAGGGGTTGGGGTTAAGTGTGCCCCAGGGAGTGCTTCCAACTCTAGGGGGGATCGGCTGTGTGTGACAGGACCGTTATCACCACTTCCCATTAAAGTAAGCAGTGGTCACTCTCTTGTCACTAGGAAGACTGGGGAAATGCTTGTCCGAATCATGGAGCTTGCGGCGGGTGCGCACAACGCAGCCTCTTAAAGGGGACGTATATATACGTCCTTTTGCCTACCTGGGCAATGCTACAGACGTATATCTGTGTGCGGTGGGCGTCAATCGGTTAAGTAACGCCCTTTTCGTTTTTGCAACATGGTCTTGAATGAATGTTAGGAACATTTTTTTTTTTTTTGCGTGTGCAAATTAACAAATCTTGGTTGCAATCAATGGCCCACATTTGTGGGAGTATTTTGTAGTATAGTGTCCCATAGAAAATGTTGATTTTGGTTTTCTGACAAATCTGTTGGGGTGTACTCATTTATGCTGAGCACTGTATATGATGTACAGTATATGCCTTAGGCCTAAACTACATGGGCGCTGAGGCCCGTACACCATTAAATGCCTGGTTATGCACCTGAAGTCGCCAGGTACTGCATGCAAGTAGCCCATTTATGTGTATGGGGGACACAGACACAGCCGCTCGACCTGGTTTGGCAGAGGTGCGTGTGAGCGAATTGGAAGGCACACAGCTCTGCATTCGGGGGTTGCTCAGCTGCTTGATGGTCGAATTGGGGCGAGCAGCTGCTGCGTCCCCATGGGCTGTCTGTGCAGGGCACCTAGCGACTCCAGTCCCATAAACAACTGACTGAATCCCGGTGTACGGGCTCAGCGCTCGTGTGAATGATGCCATCAATGGATGAAATAAAATTCCGATTTACTGCTAATGGTTTTATATGTGGTGTGAAATCTGATTTTAAAATGTTTCGCTAACGTAATTGAAATGAACAGAAAACTGAATGTTACTTTGTGTCACCAGTTTCTTAAGTAACAGGCTTTGTGTGGTGGCCCCATTAGCAGTTTATGTGGACTTTGTATTCTGGCATATTGCTCACTTGTTTCTCAATGTGTTGCTGTAAACCCGGTCTTGGCAAGGAATAACATTCTTGTTTTTTGTTCTTTTCTTTAAGGGAAAAATCTTTACACAAATGAATATGTGGCAATTAAACTGGTAAGTTCCATTTTTACAGTTATTACACATAGAAAGTGTTTAATTGCCTACCTCCAGCTTACACTGAAGCATCCAAATACACAATGGGAATGCATACAAGGAACTGTTCTACATTCCGAATGTTTGTAGTTCTGTGGAGTCAGTTTTGTGATCCAGTCACCCCTGCCAGACAGCACAGGAATGTTTTTTGCTCGGAGAATGGCTGTCATCTGAGGAGAAGAGGGTTGGCTGACTGTGATCTTATGAGAATACAGTACAGCCTAGTTTAAAAAAAAATCAAAGCACTAGTAGTTGCACAAAAATATTGGACGAGAAGGCCTGGCTCGCAGTCTCTGCTTTAATTCATCCCAAAGGTGTTCCATCTGGTTGAGGTCAGGACTCTGTGCAGGCTAGTCAAGTTCCTTCACCCCGAACTCACTCATCCATATCTTTTTGGACCTTGCTTTGGGCACTGGTCCAAATCATTTGGTGGAGGGGGGATTATGGTGTGGGGTTGTTTTCCAGGGGTTGGGCTTGGCTCCTTAGTTCCAGTGAAGGGAACTCTTAAAGCAGGGGTGCCCAACCTTTTGAAGAGCGAGGGCCACTTAAGCGAATTGGTAACTGGTCACTGGGCACAATGAGCAGAGTAGGAGGAGGACTGGTACGTGTCCACGGACAGAGCCCACTCTACTCTATGGGCCCCCTGATCCGATCCGATTCGCCCAGACAGAAAAGGGCAGATCCCTTTCTTTTTTTATTAGGTAAGCGGGTGTAAACAGACACATGTCCGTTTTTTACATCTGCTGCTCCATAAAGGTGAATAGTAAGTCCGATTAGATCGGACCGATCCTGTGAAAGGAGCCTAAGGCTGCTTTCACACTGATGCGCTGCGATTTGGCCAAACCCACGGGTGCAGCGCAGTGCACTTTTTTTTTCTGCATGTTAGCTGTTTGCCAAAAACTTCTATTATATTTTGCAAGTGTGGCGCACTTTCTGAAAGCGCAACAAAGCCGCAGAAATCTATGGCTTAGTGCAGGTAACCCGCATCTGCACTGCGGATCAGTTTCAAAGAAGCCCAGTAATCACTGCAGAACAGATATACTCGTAAATACTGTGAATTTTGTAGTAAACTTACCTTTAATAAACGTCTTACATTCTGGTATTGTCGACTGTTTTTGTCCCAGGCAGAGTGCATTTAGTATCACCTCGCCTGTGACAGGAGCCAGCGCTAAACAGGAAGCATTGTCTTATGTGGCTCTGCTCCGCAGCCACTTGCTTCCTCTACCAGCGGCTTTGTTCACAAGACTGCTGTTCTGGGATGGTGGGTTGGCAACCCGTGATCTGGCCTTGCCAACCGGCCATCCCAGAGAGGGAGGTCGAGGGTCACATCAGAGGGCTCTGCAGGGCCACTGGTTGGGCACCCCTGTCTTAAGATGTCGGCATACTAAGACCATTTGGACAATTTAATGCTCCCAACTTTGTGGGAACCGTTCGATGGCCCCTTCGTGTTCCAAAATGACTGCGCACCAGTGCAAAGCAAGGTGCATAAAGACATGGCTAAGCGTGTTTGTGCAAGCCAATCAAGAGTCCTGACCTCAACCCCATCGAACACCTTTGGGATGAATTTGAGCCCAGACTGTGAGCCAGGCCTTCTCGCCCAACATCAGTGCCTGACCTCATAAACTCGCTTTTGGTAGACTGGTCAAACATTCCCATAGACACACTCCTAAACCTTGTGGACAGCCTTCCCAGAAGAGTTGAAGCTCTTATAACTGCAAAGGGTGGGCCAACTCAATATTGACCTCTACTGACTTAGACTGGGATACCGTAAGTTCATCTGCGTGTAAAGGCAGGCGTCCCAACCCTTTTTGGTATAGTGTATCTATAGATACAAACACGTATTGCTCCATCCATGTATGAGTTGGATGGAGGAATTCATCCTCCTGTGCCATTGTATTCCAATAGTGGGACTCGGAATATACTGGCAGAACACACTGCTTAGTGGCAGCAGCCAAGAAAAAAAAAGAACTTCCAACCGCCCCCTGTGACAAAAGTCGATCATTAGACCGCCTCCCGTTAAGCATCAACAGGCCATAGATCGATCCAAATTTGGCTGTTTCCTGCTAAGCCGGGCAACATTTTGATAAATGTATGAGCCACTTTAGACATGATACTGTTGGGGCTCTTAACGTGTTTGTGTATGTACACGCACGCACACACGCATAAATGTATATATATATCTATTTATTGGAGTATAACACGCACCCTAACTTTAAGAGGGGAGTTTCAGGAAAAATACTTTCCACTGCCCCCTGCGTATAACACACAGGCACAGTTTACCCTCTATTTTCAGGGTAGAAAAGTGAGTGTTATACGCCAATAAATACAGTATATACATTTTTTTTAGGGAAATCTGTGTTAATTGGTACTTTAATATTGCCTGGAGTTCAGTTTCAAACTACAGTATTTGTTGTATTTGCTTGAACTTTCCGCATTCCTCAAAGAATTCGAAGCCAAGTGCCAGGCCAACAAACTGTTTTCTTTTTGGGGTTCTGGTTTTTGGCCACTGTAATTGTCCATACATGGCATGATTTCTTCTGTATCTCTAACTATACTGATATTTCTATCTGCTGCATTAGTGTACCATAAAGGTCTGATGTCTTCTTAGGCTGTTTCTATGTAATGATCCTTCACTGTTAAAGGAGTTGTAAAGGAAAAAAAATTTTTGCCTAAAATTAATGTCTGCAAGGTAGATGGACAGAATAGTGTAATGATTCTGTTAACGAGTAAATACCTATTAAATTCCTTCATCTATATCACCACCGGTGTTCAATTTTTTTGTTCTCTCATTCACTTCCTGGTTTGTGGCGATCGTTCATGTAAAAACTACATTTCCCAGTATTAATTGCGGAACGCCCAGTAATTCACACTTTCTTGAAGCCTCTAACACGTAGAGAGCGTCATGCCACACAGATGTAGTTCCCAGGAGGGGGCAAGCAGGTTACTGACCACCGCAGTAAAGTCTCCCTTCACAGTGGTCAGTAAAATCAGACAAGCAGGAAGTGAACAGAGAAGAAATAGAGCAACTTCAAAAATGAACAATGAGGAAGTAAAGAGGAATGTCTGCAGGTAAAGGATGCTTATTATGAAAAAATATGTTTCCTTTACAACCCCTTTAACCACTTGTCCTCTGCCCACCGTCAAATGACGGCGGGCGGAGGACTCCATTATCCTGACATCACGTCATATGACGTGATGTCCCTTTAAAGCCGCGGGCGGGCGCGCGCGCACCCGCCGCTCTGCGGGGATCCCGGGCGAGTGCCCGGCGGCAACGATCGCCGCCGGGCACACACGATTGCTCAGTAACTGAGCGGGGACGTGGAGCTCTGTATGTAAACACAGAGCTCCACATCCTGTCAGGGAGAGAGGAGATCGATTGTGTCCCTTGTACATAGGGACACAATCGGTCACCTCCGCCAGTCACCCCCCCCTCCCCCCACAGTTAGAACACTCATAGGACACACATTTAACCCCTTCCCCGCCCCCTAGTGGTTAACCCCTTCACTGCCAGTCACATTTATACAGTAATCAATGCATATTTATAGCATTGTTCACTGTATAAATGTAAATGGTCCCAAAAATTTCAGAAAAGTGTCCGAAATGTCCGCCATAACGTCGCAGTCCCAATAAAAAAAATCGCAGATCGCCGCCATTAATAGTAAAAAAAAAAAAAAAATGCCATAAACTATGCCCTATTTTGTAAACACTATACATTTTGCGCAAACCAATCGATAAATGCTTATTGCATTTTTTTTACCAAAAATATGTAGAAGAATACGTATCGGTCTAAACTGAGGAAAAAAAATTTTTTTTTTATATATTTTTTGGGTTATTTATTATAGCAAAAAGTAAAAAATATTGCATTTTTTTAAAAATTGACGCTCTATTTATGTTTATAGTGCAAAAAATAAAAACCGCAGAGATGATCAAATACCACCAAAAGAAAGCTCTATTTGTGGGAAAAAAGGACGCCAATTTTGTTTGGGAGCAACGTCGCACGACCGCGCAATTGTCAGTTAAAACGACACAGTGCCGGAAGCTTAAATTTTGTCTGGGCAGGAAGGGGGTGTAGGTGCACAGTAGGCAAGTGGTTAAATGTGAATGTGGGTTGCATTTATATTATTTTTCACTTGTAAATTGTATGTCTTCTTTACCAGGAACCTATGAAATCCAGGGCACCACAGCTGCATTTGGAATATAGATTCTACAAGCAATTAGGATCTGTTGGTAAGTCTGCAAAGTGTTCAATATCCATGTATTGTAGCCCTTTAGCATTGTTGTGTGCTCCTCTTGGAGCTGTAATACTTGGTGTATGCCAAGCTTTAGGAAGCCCCAAGTGTTTGGTATCCATAGTGGCAATGTTCTATACATCTCTATGGATACTTCTCTGCCCAGGGCCCTGTGAGACATGGATGCGTTTCATGTGTGGAAGCGTTTTGTTATTCGCAGTGATTACATGCAGCTACTTCAGTTTGTACATCTTCACCAGTGATTGCAGTCAATATGTCTTCCAGTAATGTTTAGTTGGCTGGTTATCCGGAGGCGAGGGAGAAGTAAGCAGCAAGGGAAATAAACATTGATGAATTTTCTTGCTCTATGTATTACATAGGCTGTCTAGGCAATATCCTCTGCACAGCATGATGGTCAATATTGTTTTTCTACCGTTAACTATCTGTTCTCCTGAGTTGCATTTGTAGTCATTTGTTATAAAAAAAAAAATTAAGGGTCTTCCCAAGCCAATAACATTTGAGCCTGGCTTTTGACCCCTGTGTTGTACAGAATACATTGCAGTTCCAGATTTACCATTTTTCTTGTTGCTTGTATTGCATGTTTTTGAATGTCCCTGGTTTTGTTATAGATGAGTGGCCGCCTTCAGCGTTGAACCGGTCTGTTTATTGATGTATAGCCATGTCTGAAACCTTTGTGGTTGATATGCCAAATGTTCCTCCCCAATGAAACTAGTTAGCTGCTATATTTGGCCGAATGAGAAGGAAAGTTTGGAGCATTCATATCCTGAATATATACCAAAAGAAGGAAGCATTAAGTGCCTGCAGAGCTTTAACATACATACATTATATAAAGAGTGCATGTAAAGAGAAACTTTATTGAGTTTTGGTCAGCTTTATTTGACTTAAAGCGGAGTTTCACCCTAAATATAAGATCTCCCATGCGCTTCAGCATACTGGCGTCAGCGCCAGTATGCTGGGTTTTTTTTTTTTTTATAGCACACTTACTGTTTTATCGTAGAAATCCTTTTCTGTCCCCCGCGGTGGACGGCGCCAGTACAGCGCGTCACATCTTCCTAAGATACCCGATATGGACTCGGGTATTTCCGGCGCTATGCGGCGCCTGCGCACAGACCTAGGAGCTGACTGCGCAGGCGCCGTATTTCTCCGAGTCCTATTTCGGAGAAATACGGCGCCTGCGCAGTCAGCTCCTAGGTCTGTGCGCAGGCGCCGCATAGCGCCGGAAATACCCGAGTCCATATCGGGTATCTTAGGAAGATGTGACGCGCTGTACTGGCGCCGTCCACCACGGGGACAGAAAAGGATTTCTACGATAAAACAGTAAGTGTGCTATAAAAAAAAAAAAAACCCAGCATACTGGCGCTGACGCCAGTATGCTGAAGCGCATGGGAGATCTTATATTTAGGGTGAAATACCGCTTTAAGGTTTTTAAACTGTGTGCATCATTTTACATGGTGGCTTGCACCATTGGGAAAAGTGGTTATCTACAAAGGTAACTAGGTGTGTCTCCAAAACCCACAAAGACCAATAAAATACAAGGGTTATAGCTCAGAACATATTGCTCCTGTTCAGGCAACTTCAGCAATCCCTCTATTGGTGACCTGCACTGGAAATGGAAATATGTCTGTGCTCAGATCCTAAATGACTTGCATATATAGTATACTGCATGTGGGGTACTAAAGGGGTGTTACATTGAAACATAACTCTCTGCAAACTACCATACACCTTAGTGTGGCAGGAGATATGTCTGTAAGCCAGGGCTTGACAAATTTGCTTGGAATCTAGGAGCCAGAAACCCCCCCCCCCCAGTCCCGCCGAGTTTGCGCACAGAAGCGAACACGTAAGTGAGTAGCTCCCGTATATGTAAACGGTGTTCAAACCACACATGTGAGGTATCACCGTGATTGGTAGAGCGAGAGCAATAATTCTAGCCCTAGACCTCCTCTGTAATGCAAAACATGCAACCTGTAGAATTTTTTTAAACGGTGCCTATGGAGATTTTAAAGGATAAACGTTTGTCGCCATTCCACGAGCGGACGCAATTTTGAAGCGTGACTTGTTGGGTATCCGTTTACTCGGCGTAACATTATCTTTCACAATATATATAAAAAATTGGGCTAACTTTACTGTTTTATTCTTTTAACCACTTAAGACCCGGACCAATACGCTGGTAAATGACCCAAGGTGTTTTTGCGATTCGGCACTGCGTCGCTTTAACAGACAATTGCGCGGTCGTGCGACGTGGCTCCCAAACAAAATTTGCGTCCTTTTCTTCCCACAAATAGAGCTTTCTTTTGGTGGTATTTGATCACCTCTGCGATTTTTTTTTTTTTTTGCGCTATATACAAAAATAGAGCGACATTTTTGAAAAAAAAATACTATTTTTTACTTTTTGTTAAAAAAAAATCAAATAAACTAAATTTTAGTCAAACATTTAGGCCAAAATTTATTTAGCCACATGTCTTTAGTAAAAAAAAAAAATCGCAATAAAAAAAAATAGCTACCTAGCGGGAACAGCGACACTAATACAGTGATCAGAAAAATGATCGCTTAGTGACGCTGGCAATAGGGAGTGAAAGGGTTAACTAGGGCGGTGATCAGGGGGTTAAAACTTTATTAGGGGGGGGTGGGGGGGCTATCCTGAACCTAACACTAACTGTTTTTTACACTGCCTGTCACACTGACACTAAATGCAGTGATTAGATCACTGCATTCAGTGACACTGTGACAGGGGGGTGGGGCGATCACAAGGGGTTAATATGCCTATGTGAGTGTGTGTCAGTGTTGTGTTGGTGCACACTTACTTGTGATGTCTTCTCTCATCAGCAGCGCTGGGAAACAGCGCTGCGATGAGAGGTGACATTATTTCCTCCTTCCTGTGTAAACACAGGAGGAGGAACTGACAGGATGGGAGCGCGCTCCCATTGGCTGGGAGCGATCGCGGGGGGGCGGGTAAGCGCCGACATCCGCCCGCTGATCCCGGATCGCTCCCGGAGCCAGGGGGACCCCCGCACGCCGCGGAGGGGGTCCCGATGGGACCCCCGAACCGCACTTAGGCGGGGACGTAAATTTACGCCCTTGTGCCTGTACGAGCCATTCTGTGGCCGTATATGTGCGTGCGGGGGTCCTTAAGTGGTTAATTAAAAAAGGTGTATTTTTTTCCAAAAAAGTGCGCATGTAAAACAGCTGCGCAAATACGGTGTGACAAAGTATTGCAACGACCGCCATTTTATTCTCTAGGGTGTTAGAATAAAAAATAAAATGTTTATGGGGTTATAATTAGCGGGAAGGAGATGGCAGTGAAAACACTAGGGAAGCTCCATTAGAATTGCTGGTTTACTTGTCATGCCAACGGCCACCACAAGATGGCGTCAGATCACAGAAGGAAGCTTGGCCTGCAGAAGGCCGCAAAGTCGCGGCCTCAATTACCGACCGGAGGGGCCCACAGCGATCTTGCGGCGGGGACGCACGGAGACGCAGGTAATGGAGGCCGCGGCCTTCTGCATGCCAAAGCTTCCTTCCCCCGGGCAACAGGTCGCTAATTCTAGTCGCAATTGTGACCGGGCGCCCGGATTTTGTCGAACCCTGCTGTAAGCCGCGGTTCGTGAAACAGAACCATGTGAAAGGATGCATAGCATGTCTCAGCATTAGCTCTGACTAGGCTATGCCCCCTATGTGTTCTGCTCCATTGGGGACTTAGCCTGGCCGGAGCCCAGGCTAGGGCTGCCATTCATCCTTTCACACAGGTCTGCTTTATGAAGTGTGGCTCACGGAAATTTTTCCTGGGGAGCGCTCATAGTGGTTGGCCGTGGACTATATATTGTGATAAGAGTGGTACTGGTCCGCATGTCAACCTCCAATATCTTCAATATAAAGTGCAAATAATCCAAAAATATTTATCTAATATTGCTTATATAATAAACAAATTATGTGTAACATATGAATAAAGTGCTAGTGCATTCAAAGTGCAATTCAGTACAACCATGCGATGTTAGTAAAGTGCTTATATAATGATCCATAAAAATGGTGCCACACGCTCCCGATGCTCGTGCAAGTCTGCAAGGGATGGCCTTGTTCATGGTGGGAGCGTGTGAGGGGCAGTTGGCAACAGAAGGGGGCGTATTTTGTAATGATTGGCAGTGCTGTTAAGATGGGGGCGGAATTTGTCACAAAACTAAACACATCTCCTAAACAAATATAACTATTTCAGTTTTCGTGACAGCACTGCCCATAATTACAAAATACGCCCCCTTCTGTTGCCATCCGCCCTTCACATGCTCCCATCATGAACATGTCTGCCCCTTGCAGACTTGCACGCGCATCAGAAGCGATACGGAGGGGGGCGTTATTCGTCAGAACGCAAAGTCCTCAGCGTCCCCACCCTACGTACATTAGGTCGTGTGACGTCTTCAAGGAGCGGCGATATTGGATATACATTTTTTGGATCATTTGCACTTTATTTTGAGGATATTGGAGGTTGATGTGCAGACAGCGTCACTCTTATTACAGTACAGTAGAACCTTGGGTTACGAGAAGAGAATAATCAGTTTCAGGAGAATTCTCGTAATCCAAAGCACTCGCATATCAAAGCGAGGTTCCCCATAGAAGTCGATGGAAACAAAAATAAATTGTTCTGCATTGACTTTAATGGCATGCAATATCGCATGTGGCCAGAGGTGTGGGGGGCGGTGGAGAGCCTTGGAAAGGCCAGAGGACAGCTCGGCTGACCTCGGAAACCTTTGGAAAGGCTCAGAAACACCCCTTAAGCCAAATGCAGTACTGCACACCCCATTAGCTTGAATTCTGCTTGTTTGAGAGACAACACTAGCAAACAGAGTTTAAAAAACAAAACAAAAAAGCTAGTCTTTCAATATGCTTGTTAACCACTTAAGGACCGCCGCATGTACATTTACGTCGGCAGAATGGCACCGACAGGCACATCAACGTATATATACGTTGGTGCCTTGGGGGGGATCGGGGGTCCGATCGGACCCCCCCCCGTACATGCGGCGGTCCGCGCGGCTGCAGGAGCGATCCGACAAGTGGGGGCGGCTATCCGTTTTCATCCGCCCCCTCCGGATCGCTCCCAGCCAATGCGCGCGCCCGCCTGACCTGTCACTTCCTCCTCCTGTGTAAACACAGGAAGGAGGAAGCGACGTGATCTCTCCCTCGGCGTTTGTTTCAAGCGCCGCTGAGGAGAGATCACTACAGAACAAGTAAGTCTGCACTAACACTACACTACACACACACATTTAACCCCCGCGATCGCCTCCCCCCTGTCACAGTGTCACTGAATGCAGTAATCATGTATGATTACTGTATTTAGTGTCAGTGTGACAGACAGTGTGACAGTCAGACAGTCAGTAGTGTCAGGGTAGCCCCCCCACCCCCCCAATAAAGTTTTAACCCCCTGATCACTGCCCTAGTTAACCCTTTCACTCCCTATTGCCAGCGTCACTAAGCGATCATTTTTCTGATCGCTGTATTAGTGTCGCTGTTCCCGCTAGGTAGCTAATTTTTTTTTAATGCGATTTTTTTTTTACTAAAGACATGTGGCTAAATAAATTTTGGCCTAAATGTTTGACTAAAATTTAGTTTATTGTTTTTTTATTATAACAAAAAGTAAAAAATATTGATTTTTTTTCAAAAATGTCGCTCTATTTTTGTATATAGCGCAAAAAATAAAAATCGCAGAGGCGATCAAATACCACCAAAAGAAAGCTCTATTTGTGGGAAAAAAAGGACGCGAATTTTGTTTGGGAGCCACGTCGCACGACCGCGCAATTGTCTGTTAAAGCGACGCAGTGCCGAATCGCAAAAACCCCTTGGGTCATTTGCCAGCGTATTGGTCCGGGTCTTAAAGCGGAGTTTCACCCTAAATATAAGATCTCCCATGCGCTTCAGCATACTGGCGTCAGCGCCAGTATGCTGTTTTTTTTTTTTTTTTTATAGCACACTTACTGTTTTATCGTAGAAATCCTTTTCTGTCCCCCGCGGTGGACGGCGCCAGTACAGCGCGTCACATCTTCCTAAGATACCCGATATGGACTCGGGTATTTCCGGCGCTATGCGGCGCCTGCGCACAGACCTAGGAGCTGACTGCGCAGGCGCCGTATTTCTCCGAGTCCTATTTCGGAGGGCGTGACGCGCCATAGCCGTAGGACTCGGAGAAATACGGCGCCTGCGCAGTCAGCTCCTAGGTCTGTGCGCAGGCGCCGCATAGCGCCGGAAATACCCGAGTCCATATCGGGTATCTTAGGAAGATGTGACGCGCTGTACTGGCGCCGTCCACCGCGGGGGACAGAAAAGGATTTCTACGATAAAACAGTAAGTGTGCTATAAAAAAAAAAAAAAACCAGCATACTGGCGCTGACGCCAGTATGCTGAAGCGCATGGGAGATCTTATATTTAGGGTGAAACTCCGCTTTAAGTGGTTAACCGCGTTACTCATAAACCAAGGTTCCACTGTATATGGTTTGCTTATTGTCATTTGCAATAATTAGAGTAGCAGCTGTCCATTAAAGGCACATATCTGTGGCGCCGTTGGTGTAATATATTGGCCGTGGACTATACCCCTAACCTAAGCAACGCCCACATTTTTACTTTTGTACCATACACTCTTACATATTCCTATATGTTTGTTTAAAAATCAGGGCTCACATGTGGTTCACATATATTGCCATACACAGTGAAGCTGGCCAACTGCATCAGTGATCCCTCTCTGGCTAGTCCCTATCCCGCTTTGTAGATTGCCAAACACAGACACAGCTGTAGGAAAGCTATAGACTAAAGTCTAGAAATGGTCAGCTATAGTGGGAAAAGACAGTGTTTTAGGCTAGGTTCACACTATTTCGGGGTGCAAGAACACATTTAATCACATGCTATTTTTTAATGGCACTCCATGCATCTGAAACTGTGTGTTTTTGGGTGCATGAAACTGCATGGTTCCATGTGGCTGCCCAGCAGGGGACGTTGTGGAAAAAAGAGTCGGGGAGATTTTTTTCTGCATTTCCTGCAAGTACTGCAGCCCTTTCAAGTGAAAGTGAATTTCCCCATGCTGTGCCCACACTACATGGGTTAACTGCTAGTTTTTGTCTAGGCCTCTAGGGGATTGCAGAGATATACTTGCCTAATCCGCCGATCTGCAGACTGCAATACCGGTCCCTGCCACTCCTACTGCAAACCCCCCCCCCCCCCCCCCCCCCCAGACGCTACAAGTCTTGGGAATGGACTGTTTCTGACGCCATAATGCACATAGACAGGCACTGGACACGAGGATGGCGTCAACCTCCACCGCTGGAGGTGGGGGGGTTTGGTCGTGTTTTTTGCGGGGCTGGTTAAGTACAGCTTTCTCTTGTGCCCCTAAATGAGCAGTTAACCCATGCAATGTGAGCAGAGCCTCACTGCAAGGGGAAAATCATTATTTTTTCTGCTTTAATTCTCTTTTCTATCTGTTCCCTCCCCCTTTCGCTTACCTGTCCTGCATAACTTTTATAACCAAAAAAGGATCTGTTTGCTTTTTATTGCTCTGGTCCCATCTTGTAATCCTACAGTTCTGTATAAGGGAGCTATTGACAACGGCTCTGAATTCCGGGAGCCATCATGTTACCTAAAGCCCAGCCATTGTCTGCGCTCTCTCCTCTCCCCTGCAGCAGTTGATGTCTAAAACAGGGGAGCTGGAGCTGCAGGATTATGTGACCAGACCAAAGAGGATTACAAAGTATGTATGCAGATCTTTTTTATACAGGTTAGGTAGGATGGGTAGAAGGAGGGAACATTTTAGAAGAATGGATCTAGTAAGGCCTTTCTATAGAATACGGCTACAAACTCTTCCTGCAGTGAAACTTTGCTGAATAACCGTGCAGGACAAACCTGCTTAGACTGTTTGGGGTGTTCCTGCCTCATGAATGGTTTGCCACTGACAGTTCAGCCTGCCCTCTTAAAATATACTATATCCTGTATGTAAGCATTCCTGACACCCATCGGTTGTTAGTACATAACTATTGCCTGCAGTATAATAATCTGTGAATATTCTTTGTGGTCTGCAGTAAGCTTGGCTGCGTTTTCAAACTGTTCCATTGTTTCTCAAATTGCTTTGCCTATTGCAGCATGTTACATTATCAAAATGACTTCTATTGGATGACAGAAAGCCAATAGCACTAAAAATAGATTTACAGGAAGGCCAGCTGAAGACAGGATGTATTATATGTGCTTAAAAGCAAATCTGTATGCATGCTTTTGGTAGTTTATACTTTTGTATGCATCGTAAAATCGTATTGGGGAATATATAAAAAAAAAAGGAAAGTACTTCTAAGCTAAGAACTTCAAGTTACTATATTGCAGAGTTTGCTATTTGGTGTATTAAAATTCTTTATCTTTGACAACAACTGCCTAAATCTGTTTTGGTAAAATCATCATGAGCCTATTGCTATAAATCATACTTTGTGCGATTACACGAGTAGGCAGCATGTCGCCATAATCCAATTTAATTGTTAAAGGGGAACTCTACTCGCCTCGGCCATGCGGCATTCACCAGCTCCCTCCCCCGACTCCATCCCGTCCACAAACTCAACCCCCTACAATGGCCGCTGGCATCATTAAGCGGGCAGCTTCCGGGTCTTGATCGCCAACAGCTTTAATTTGCTAGTCAGAGATGACACACATTTGCGAATTAGTGCGCGGCTCACTGTACAGGGCGGGCAGGTAAGTAACTTTAATACAGAAGAAAGAAAGCATGTCTTTTCTGCATTCAAATTCCTGCCTGTTCACCCCTTTATAATTTTCCACTTAAAGGGGGGGGGGGGGGGGGGGGGGGGAAACGTACGTCCTTATTGTCGCAAGTAAAAAATAAATAAGAAATCCTGCCCTCAAGAGACCTAACTTAATCTGGGCATAGACGGACGTTATTACATTTTTTTTGGTGGTGTTTATTTTTTTTTATTTTTTTTTGTTCAGCCTGTTGGGAAAAAAAAAAAAAAAAACAGATTCCTCCACCCACCCACACTTGGGACATTATATTTTGACAACAGGATCTGCAGCTATCAGAGTACATCGATCAACAGCTACAGTCATTGATTGAGAAAAATGACTTTCCTTTTATTGTGGTGTTTTAGAAAAATGTCCCGTTTATAGCCACTAGATGGAACATAAGGGTCATAAGCGATAATTGTATATTGCACATTATGGCAGACATTTAAAATGCTTGTGCAAATGTATAAGACCTCCACACAGCGAGCATTTTATATCCAGACCTAAAGTGGGGGGCGAGGAGGGAAGGAATATTCCCTTTAGGCCTCATACACACGATCAAATCTGTCTGCTGGAAACGGTCTGCTAGACCGTTTCAGCAGACAGATTCAAACGTGTGTACGGGCGAGCCAACGGATTTGGCCACCCGACAGATTGGAAAGCATGCTTACCAATCTGTCGGCTGGGAACCCGTCCGCCCGACATGTCTGCTGGTTAGTACGCGGAAGTGTTTTACTTCCTGGTGTGGTGACGTTGCGGCGTTAACGTCACCGCCACGTCACCGACACGTCAGCGCGCTGTCTGCTGGCGGGGATTTTGGTTTGCTCGTGTGTACACGCGAGCAAACCAAAATCCAAGCAGACAGATTTGTTCAAATCGGTCGGTCCGACCGATTTGAACAAATGGATTGCCTCGTGTGTACGAGGCCTAACTTTACTAGAAATTATGGCGGCCCGTCCATAGGGGGCGCTCGGGCGCCACCCCCCCCCCCCCCCCCAAGGCTAGTCGCCATTAAAAATGAAAAAAAAAATTTTTTTTTTTAACCACTTAAGACCCGGACCATTATGCTGGTTAAGGACCTTGCCCCTTTTTGCGCGGTAGTGCGACGTGTCTCCCAAACAAAATTGGAGTCCTTTCCGACAAATAGAGCTTTCTTTTGGTGGTATTTGATCACCTCTGCGGTTTTTATTTTTTGCGCTATAAACAAAAATAGAGCGAAGATTTTGAAAAAAAATGCAATATTTTTTGCTATAATAAATATCCCCCAAAAATATATATAAAAAGGTTTTTTTTCCCTCAGTTTAGGCCGATACGTATTCTTCTACATATTTTTGGTAAAAAAATCGCAATAAGCGTTTGATTGCTTTGCACAAAATTTATAGCGTTTACAAAATAGGGGATAATTTGATAGAATTTTTAATAATTATTTTTTTTTTACTACTTAATGGCGCCGATCAGCGATTATTTTCGTGACTGCGACATTATGGCAGACACATCGGACAATTTTGACACATTTTTGTCATTTTCACAGCAAAACGTGCTATAAAAATGCATTGTTTAAATGACAATTGCAGTTTAGGAGTTAACCACTAGGGGACACTGTAGGGGTTAAGTGTGACCTCGTATGTGTTTCTAACTGTAGGGGGGCGGGGCTGTACGTGTGACATCATTGATATATCAGGGAACAGACGATCAATGACTCTGCCACAGTGAAGAACAGGGAAGGTGTGTTGACACACACCTCTCCCCGTTCTTCAGCTCCGGTGACCGATCGCGGGACACTGGCGGCGATTGGGTCCCGCGGTCAGGGAGCTTATGACAGAGTCGCAAGCACGACGGCGAGCTTGCGACCCCATGGCTGGGCTTAAAAAGACACGTACAGGTACGTGATTGTGCCCAGCCTTGCCATTCTGCCGACGTATATTGGCGTGAAGGGGTCCTTAAGTGGTTAAATGGTGCTTTAAAAAATAAAAAGTTCTTTAAGAGCACAAATGCACTGTGTACGGGGCGCCTGTACGTGCATTATGCATCATGTCATCGTCTATGCAATCACGTGATTGCATGTTACATGCTTTATTTGCCTGCTTTTGTGGCTCGATGTGGCGCAAAGCTGTGCGACAAATCGCATCCGTTTTTGTTCTGCAGGAATTCCTTTGCTGGGGGACTGCTGATCGCAGCAAATGCTTCTCCCATTCACCACTAAATCTCTCTCTCTCTCATCTGTCTGTCTTATCAATCTATCTATCTCTCATTCTTCCCCTCCCACCTAATGTTTATCTATCTACCTGTCTGTATATCTATCTGTTAGGTTGTCCCGCTAACCACTTTTTTGAGACCGAGTACAAGTACCGATACTTTTTTTTCAAGTACTCACCGATACCGAATATGATACTTTTTTTTAAATGTCATGTGACAGTGGAGTTTTTTTTACTTTTTTTACAGTGATATTTTTATTTTATTTAGAGGGAGGGTAGTGGATTGTCAGTGTGTGTATGTTTTTTTTTTTTTTATTTTTTTATTACTTCTATTTACATTTTATTTTTTAAATTCTTGCATTTTTTTTTTTCAACAGCCCTGTTGGGGGGTTTTGGTAAGATATCCGGGGTCTTAACACAGGGCTTGACACATTTGTTTTGAATCTAGGAGCCAGCTAAATAAGTTAGGAGCCAGTTTGTGCAAGACGATATGTAACGTGTATCGCAATTGATGTTTTTTTATGCATGCCCTTTTCACACAGGCACGTCCACCTAGTGGAATCAGCTTGCTCAGTGGGGGATCTCTCAGTTGAGCAGGTGGATGACAGGTCTGTGTCCTCCCCACCATGCAGAGCGAACTCTGACACAATCACGCTCTCCTGTATGGGGCAATCAGATGCAAACGGACTGCCTGTCCGTTTTCATCTGATCCAGAATCACCATCTATCTGTTTGTGGCGGACAAGATCATCCTCGGCTACTTCTACTCTTTGTTGCACACTGTATGCAGACACATCCTGGTTGTGACATGCTTCTGGTCATTTGACATGCAATGCTCCAATCGGTACTGCTCTGTGAGTTCTGGTTACCAGAAGAGGGGGCAATATCCCCTGCCAGTGTAAGAAATGTAAGGGAATGCCCTCAGCCTCGGCGTGACATCTTAGTTCGGGGAGCCGCATGGGGACAAGACATCTGCCACAGTCTAGCTCAGGAGCCAGGCCGCTAATTCTAGGCGCCAATGCGACCTGGCGCCTGGGATTTGTCGAACCCTGTCTTAACAGACCTCTGACATCTCCCCTTTAAGACAGGGAAAGGGACTAGGGTCACAGATTCCCCTGTCCCTTTCTCAGCAGCCTCAGCTGCACTGAAAATGAATGGAGAGAAGACAGCCGCTTCTCTTTATGTTATCACTGACTCTGTCCATTCGGAACAGTAAGGAGCCGGGTTTACCGACTCCTACCACCGCTTTTCATCCTGACAGTTCCAGGGGGACACAGAGGAGAAGGAAAACACAGGCGGGGGTCATGGAGGGAGAAGGAAACGGCGCGGGGGTCACGGAGGGAGAAGGAAACAGCACGGGGGACATGGAGGGAGAGAGACTGCAGCATAATGGAGGGGGGCTGGAGGAGGACACGGGACAGTCAGCGGTGATCGTGTGTGGGGGAGTTGCAAGCACCGATCACCACTGATTTTAAAGCCGCTGAAAGCCGGGGGGGTGAATAGAGAAGCGGAGAAATTACTTTTATACAGCGGTGTACCGTGCTTGTAACTTCCCCACACTGATCACCGCTGACTGTAAAAAGGCATCGGGAGTATTTGCCCAAGTACTCAGGCAAATGCCTGGTATCTGTCCCGATACCGATACTAGTATCGGTATTGGGACAACCCTACTATCTGTCTGTCTGTATATCTATCTGTCTGTCTATCTGCATGTATATCTATCATTCTCCCCCTCCCACCCAATGTCTGTCTGTATATCTATCTATGTGTAGGCGCTATCGTGGGTAATGGGGTTGGTAGGGGCTTTGTCCCCCCCCCCCCCCCCCTGAAATAATGGCGCACCAGCCGCCACTGACTAATAAGAACAGACTCCTTTATTTTTAAATAGTATAGGGCTTGGCTTTGTTCAGAGGTGAGGCACAGAACCACTTTAGATTACTGTAAGTGGTTCATGTGTTGGCTGAAGGACCATATTGTAATAAGGCCGCATAAGAAGTTACCAGTGATACAAATGCATCCTATTTGTATTATGCCTATAATCGGATCATTGTGGATTTAGCCTGGAATTGGGCACTGTATGTCCTGGGAGTGAGTGAAGATGTCTGCTAAATTCTCTTGGTTCCTGGATATGTGTCTTGTAGGTTAACGACACTTTGGTCTTCATACAGGAAGTGTAAATCAGCCTAATTTTTCACTTCCTAGAAAACAATACTCTGACCTGCAGAATTTGCTATGTGTGGAGTGGCAGTGTCCAGCATTTTGGGTCTTGGATGGGTAAAATGCACTTAGCTTGATTACTGGCATTACATCACATGTTAATAAGATGACAGCTTTTGCTTCTGTTTATACGGCAGTGGAAAGGGAGAGTAGGGAAGGCTTAAATAAAGCGGATTTGTTGTTGGAAATGAACCCATGCTTATCAGTTTTCACCCAGCATGCAACAATTACAAGTTGATAAAATGGGGAAAAAAAACTTGTAGTCATGGAAGCCCTGTTTTAGGATCAGATTCCATTGGTGCAGACAAGAGTAGGGTCTTTGACACTAGTATTAAAGGAGAAGTGTGAGATTATAAAAAATAAACTTGCATCACATACTTGCCTATCTGCTGCAGTAGTCGTTCGATGCTCCAAGCTGCACTAGTTTAAGGAACCAATTTAAAAAATAAAAGACAAACCCCAACATGCAGGGGAGTTTAGAGGCAGGATGGACAGACTAAAAGCCTGCTTGGCCCTCAAAGCAGCTGCAAAAATGTCCAGTGTGCATGAGCCCTTAAAGTGTTACTAAACCCACAACAGTAAATTCGGTCCGTATATATGCAGTAAAGAATGCTTATCACTGGAGCCTAAGGAGTTAATCTTCTGCATTGTGTAAAAAGACTGTTTGGTCTTGTCTGCTCTGATCCTCCTCTCCTTCAACGAACTCCAGAACATGTCCGGATAATACAGTCTTTGGAGTCAGGCTGCACATGCTCAGTTTGGTATGTTTTGTTAGTTTTCCCTTTCTTTCTTTCTTTCTTTCTTTCTCTTTCTTTCTTTCTTTTCAGCACATGGCCTTGCTGCTGCTCCCATGTACTCTGGGCAGTTGGGGGGGGGGGGGGGGGTGCCAAGCTGCTTTATTTTCTTTCATAAACCAGAAAACTCCATGTATAGCCTGTGGCCCTTTCACAGATCTTACACATGTTGACCCCATATCTGGCACGCTTTCTGGGGAGAAACGGTTTGAAAACACGACTGCCAGAAAATGTAATCGGGGACTCCCTTAATGCATATATCTTGATTGGGGACAAACAAGGCTACAATTTTTTTCCCTAAAGGTGTTTACAAGGGGCTGAATTTTATGTAGCTGATCATGTTCAGGGTCCACATAGTTCATTGCTATTGAAATGCATGAACCACCATATCTGCCCGTATCTAGCACTGGTCATGGCAGCAGAGAACACTGGCATATGGTGAATTGGGTCAGTGGACCATTATGACCGCAACACACTTTTTAGTAGTGCCCATGTTGAGGGATAGGCCCAAAAAGACCCCAAATTCGGGAACCGTTATTGATTTCCAGCCAAATTGTCTGGCAAGAGGTGAACTTGAAATAAAGGAAAAACTGCGCTAATATTGGTAGAGGAAAAAGCTGCCACATACAAACAAACAAAGTCAACAAAATATAGAAACAAAAAATGTATCGCTAATAATAAATAATAACAAATATGAAAATCACATTTGTATAAGGTGAGTACATAAGAGCCACTAGCACTGAACATGGAGTGGCCCAAAATAAGTGCTCAAAGTGTGTAGAGTTCCAAAGTCTATATGTAGACGAGTGGGTGATCATCCAATAAGGAGAAGACAAGCGAATTTCTATGGGTCACAATCTCATCGTGATCAGAAGAAAACGTAAATGCGCTTACCAGATGGGTTGGACTCGGGTACTGTACAGTAGTGAGTCAGACAGGCACTGTGGTATTTAGGAACCGGGACCACTGGAAACCGGAAAGCAGGATCACAGCAGATGACTGGAACTAGAGCTGGGAATCCACATCAGAACCAGGTGTACCTTGAATGGTGTGGAACGTCAGGTTGTAGATTCCAGGTGAGATCCTTGAGCCAAAAATCAAAGGTTGGAGGCCTAGAATATGGCCATTTCAGGCCTTGGAAGTTCTCCAAAGATCACAGCATATTTTCTGAATCTCCATTCCAACGTTTGGAATCATGGATGGAGGACAGTAAGGTATCTATTGCTTCTGGCCTATGTCCTCACAGACTATGTCCTCACAGACACTATAGGTGACCAGCTATGATTAGCACACACCCTGCATCATCCACAGGAAGGCGTTGACCAGCTGACTTCATTAGTTTATTTAAACACCCTGACCAGCGTCATCCACCATTGCTTTGGTCTACAGATCTTACGTGAAAAACTTGGGTTTATTTAAAATGACCAGCGTATAAATTGCTTTGGTCTACAGATCTTGCGTGAAAAATGGCAAAAAAGAAAAAAAGGGGCGGGGCATTAATCTGCTGTTTGCGCCTGAATTCTGAGTTAGCCAGTAAATGGGGGAAGTACGGGCGCAGCAGAATCTGTGGGGCCTGCAAGTGCATCGGGAAGCGCTCTATGGGCCTGCATTGTAATTCAGGTGGCTGTGGGCCACTACACAGAGCTGCTGACTGTCAATCAGGGGCTCTCCTGCTCTGCTCCTCCACGCTCATTGGAGCGCTGAGCTGTGGAGGGGCAGGGAGGCCATCAGTCCAGGCACCTAGTGGATCCAGGCTCCCAGAATTGGGATGACGCGCTTCCTGGACTGATCCTGGTGACGTCAGAGATCGGACTTCAGACCACTCTCTACTAGAGCTGCACGATTCTGGGAAAAATGAGAATCGCGATTCTTTTGCTTAGAATGAAGATCACGATTCTCAAAAACTTTTATTTGACTGTGGTAATATTCATAATATAGTTTATAAGGGACATTGGTTGCAGGTATTTTAAGTCCACTCCTTACATGCCCCCCTTTAATAGCCTGATACTCCAGTTTCCTCCAACTCCAAGAGCATGCTGGCGGGTATGGGGGTACCTGAATAGAAATTTCCCCATGCAGGCTGTGTAATGAGGAATGTATATAGAAGGCTTGTATTTCCCATATACACTCAGCACTGCAGATTCAGGGATCAGAGGATGGCATTACAGATATGGGGGGGGGGGTCTCTATCAGTGGCTGGTGTGATGTGAAGTTTGGGGCGGGTCGGGTGACACAGGAAGGGTTGTAACCCTCAGGGGGAGGACATGGGTCATCTGGTTGGGGGTCACAAGACATCTGGGTGACATTGCAGGAGATGCGGACACCCAAAGGCAGTACACGGCTCTTACCATCCAGAGCGGCGCCTTCAGCACCTCCGACAGCAGCGGTGGCGGCTTTTTCCCCGCTGGTCGAGAAGTATGGTGGTACCGCCCATGCCCAGGCATCACGCTGCATCTCTGATAACTGACGTCTGTTCTGATTGATGACGTCAGTTCCTTTATCCGCCATTTGTGTTCCACGCTGGTTACATGGAACCGGCGGTGACACAGAAGAATTGTGGGTCATCCTGCGGGTAGATCGTGGACAGGGAGAATCGAGATCGCGATTCTCTGATTATTCATGCAGCTCTACTCTCTACTGAAAACGGGTCACAGGAGTGCAAAATAAATTTCGCTCCTTTCTCCCTTAGGAGAAGCCCAGCCATACAAACTCAGGCTGCATTTCTCCTTTAAACTAAAGAATGCCAACACTGAATTCTAGAAGAAAAAAACATGTTTGTGAAACCCACAAAAATGAGTCGTTCATTTTTGTAATGATTCTGTCCATAGTTGCTATGAATAGTGGAGACTTCACGCGTTGACAATTGTTGTGTTCTGTGTATTGATCTTTTGTATCTGATGGTTCCATTAGATCTGGCTTTACTCAAGTCTTTTCCTGTTTATTCCTGACGGTCTGCTTTTATTTAATACAATTCATTTTGTGAATTCCACTAGATGGTTAGCAAAGTCAACGACCGAGTCATCTGATAATTTAAAGTCTTGTGCTTTTGTTTTAGAGTGTTTAGACTGGATGTACTGCTCAGTCTTTTTTAGCTGCACAGTTTTCTCTCGGCTCAGGAGTGTCCTTGATTTAATAGAAGCATATGTTGTGGAACATTTCAGTGGGAGCTTGCGTATATCTCGTGCTGAATAAATATAGCTGCTTGATTGGCATGCATGTCTGTTGACTGGCTTTTTTTTTTTGCTGATTTCTGCTCTATTTTGAATGATAAACACTTTGTTTTTTCTTGTACTGTACTTGGCTTTAGTGAATTTTACGCAGAACTGTGCAATGTAAAACTGATGTGCCAGATGCAGCGAGCTGAGCGATGAATGCAATCATTTACTATTTAAAGCTGTAGCAGCTAATGTAATATTATATAATATTGGTTTCTACTCCTAGTCCCTGGACTGGTTTCAAGCAGGATATGTGTCATTACAGAGAGGGAATTTGCAAGCTAACAGCTTTACCCCTGGGCAGGCGGCATAAGGCTTCTTAGAGTTTTCAGAGCCTGCGTAACCACAGGTGGAAGTATACTCCGAACGCACATTGTTTGCGCTCAGAGCACAAGTCTGTGAGTGCTTAAAGTGATTCTATAGGTTCAGTTTAAAAAAATAACGTCATACTTGCCTCCATTGTGAGTGGCCCCAATCATCCTCTTCTGGGGTCCCACGGCAGCTCTCGCTTCTCCTCTCCACGATGGATAACCCCCTCTGGGAAACTCTATCCCGAGGGGTTACCTTGCGGGCCCGCTCCTGTGTCATACACTTGGCGTCCATAACCACCGAGTGTATGACTCGGCCCCGATTCCTGGCGGCCGCATCATTGGATTTGATTGACAGCAGCGGGAAATTCAGGGCTCAGGTAATTAAAACGTGGGGGCTGGGGGGCCAGACACAGCAAGGTATTTTTTTCACCATTTGCTGATTGTGTTTCCAGTCAATGAAGCCAGAAGTTACAAGCTTTTTGTCATGCCCTGGTCTCTATAATTAGGAAAGGGCTAATTAAGCATGGTCTGTACTTGATTAGCTTTAGTGGAGTGCAGGGAGAGACCTTTTTGATTAATTTCTTCAAAGCAAACTGGTCCATGCTTTCATTTGCTGAGAAATCCCTTTGAAAAACAACTCCTAACGTCTTCTGGCCGTGACCATCTTCAGTAAGGTCAAATGATTTATGTAGTATTTACTTCCTAGAATCTATCTGCCCTTAGCTCTTGAATGCATGCAGGAGGTTGTGCTTAGCTGAAAACAACAAAAACCCCCCTCCTCTCCTGAAGGTACCTGGGATGTATGAACTCGTTTTCCTAGGCATGGAAACCAGGAAGTAACTGAAGAAATGTTAAAAAGTTTAGGAAAGTACTGTATATATTCGAGTATAAGTCGAGTTTTTCAGCACATTTTTCTTCTGCTGAAAATGCCCCCCTCGGCTTATACTCGAGTCACCTTTTTGCGCCTGATCTCCCGGACTTTGGGGACCTGATACACTTCCTCTACGAGTGTGCAAAGTTTTTTGTCCGGAGTACCTACGGCCAGGGAGCACCGATTTTTCAAAGTCGGGCACCCCTTCCATAGATTCCCGAAACATGGCACAAATGTAGCCCCAGTTCTCTTCTACAAGTGTGCGAAGTTTACTGTCTGGGGGACCTACGGCTGGGAAGCACCGATTTTTCAAAGCTGGGCACCCCTTTTATATACTCCCATGTTAAAGGTAAGTCTAGTCATGGGCTCAGTGAGGCATGCAGAGGGACACCCTAGGCTTATACTCGAGTCAATAAGTTTCACTCTTTCTTTTTTTGTGTGGAAAAATGGGGTGCCTCGGCTTATGTTCGGGTCAGCTTATACTCAAGTATATACTGTAAATAAAATTTGAAGGAAAAAAATGGGGGCTCTTTTGTATTATGACATTGGGAGGTTTCCGTACCGTCGGAATACAATGATCACTGCAGTGATTGCTTGAGAAAAACCTGACAGACTGCTAGTACTGAAGTCAATCATTCACTTGTTATCTATTTAGTAACGGTAGCGGCAGTTTAGGCATTTTCTGCCCATCAACTCCCCTAATGTTATCCTATGTATCTATGCACCTCACATGGACGTTTTTAGAAGTTTAGTAGCAGGGAGTTTAGAGCCTATTTTCTGAACACGCTAAAACTGCGTTTAGGAGAGGCAATTTTGATTAGGGTTGTCCCGATACCGGTATCGGGACCGATTCCGAGTATTTGCGGGAGTACTTGTACTCCCGCAAATACCCCGAAATCCAAATAGAATACTTCGCCCAACCCCCCTCCCCCGGCCGCCGTCGCCCCCCGCCGACCCCGCCGCTGTATATACAAAGCCGCCGCGAAGATTACATGACGCTTTCGTTTTTCAATAGTTGTTTTCCCTATCGCCCACCCTGTGTAAAGGACAATCCCCCTTGCTAGCGATTGGACGGATCTGTCCAATCACGAGCGAGAGGGAGTGTCCTTTACACAGGGCGCGCAATAGGGAAAACAACTATTGAAAAAAGAAAGCTGCATGTAATGTTCACGGCGGCAGCTTTGTATCTACGGCGGCGGCATCATCATCATCATCAGGTAGGGGGACATCATGGCAGCAATATGTGGGGGGCACGATGGCAGCAATATGTGGGGGACACGATGGCAGCAATATGTGGGGGACACGATGGCAGCAATATGTGGGGGACACGATGGCAGCAATATGTGGGGGACACGATGGCAGCAATCTGTGGGGGACACGATGGCAGCAATATGTGGGGGACACGATGGCAGCAATATGTGGGGGACACGATGGCAGCAATATGTGGGGGACACGAATGCAGCAATATGTGGGGGACACGAATGCAGCAATATGTGGGGGACACGAATGCAGCAATATGTGGGGGACACGATGGCAGCAATATGTGGGGGACACGATGGCAGCAATATGTGGGGGACACGATGGCAGCAATATGTGGGGGGACACATGGCAGCAATATGTGGGGGGACACATGGCAGCAATATGTGGGGGGACACATGGCAGCAATATGTGGGGGGACACATGGCAGCAATATGTGGGGGGACACATGGCAGCAATATGTGGGGGGACACATGGCAGCATATGGTGACACGTTTAAAAAAAGTATCGGTATTCGGTATCGGCGACTACTTAAAAAAAAGTATCGGTACTTGTACTCGGTCCTAAAAAAGTGGTATCGGGACAACCCTAATATTGATGCCAAAAAATGCTGTTAAACGCTAGATGCTTTTAGCACTTTATCTCAATGGCTTAGTATAAATTACAATTCTGGACAATGAAAAACGTCCAAACTCTGCTAAATCTACCTAAACTTTTTTTGAAAAAAATGCAGCTTAGGTGAGTTTAAAGAAGCAGATTTTCTTCTGTCAGGTTAAACTGCATTTACAAGAAACTAGTGTAAGGCCCAAGATTAAAAGTAGTCACTGCTGATAGAGAATGAAGTTCCGCTTTAAGAGCATCTCTCAAAGAGGATCTGTCACTTTCATTGTGCTGTTACATAATGGTGCTTTTCAGCTCCCTCTGTAATGACAGTAAAAATAATTAAAAGAAAAAAACAGGACTGGTATATGGAAAGAGGCAGAGTACATCTTTTTGTGTTCGTTTCCTACTGCAGTAGTTACCGTATGCACTCGAGTATAAGCCGACCCGAATATAAGCCGAGGCACCTAAGCTCTTCCTTCCAGGGTGGATGGTATAATATGATGTCTTCCCAGTCACATGCCTTGCAGTGCGATCTGTCACCTACTGTGTCCACTGGACACGGCGGATAACCGATCATTGTACTGGGCCAATGCCAGTGCCATGTGATTTATTTAGCTTACTAGACTAGACTAGGGGTGCAGCAAATGAATATTTTGGTACCGACAATGCAGGATGCACTTAGCCGAGAACAGAATCCGAAACCGAAAATGACAGTTTTTTTTTTAAATATTTATATTGTATATAATTGTATTTTATTCAACTGTTTAATATCAATTTACTTTTATATGAATCTATTGTTGGTCATTATTGGCACCGTTTTATTGCAAGAAAAGCTCAAGAAAAATCCAGTCTGCAGTCCCTAACCATCTCTTGTAGGATTGCACCGATACTAGTATCGGTGCTGATACCAAGCATTTCCCTGAGTACTTGTACTCGGGCAAATGCTTTGATGCTTAAAGTGGATGTAAACCCCAAAAAAAAATATATTTTACAATGTAGAGTATAAGAAGTCTTATCACACAGAGTTAATCCAGCGCTGAGTAATCCTCTTTTAAAGTTCAGTGCAAATTAACAGAATTCCAGATAAAAACTTGCCAAATTATAAAGTCCGTTTCTCTGTTATTGCTTTCAGTAACAGGTTATTTACATATCTAGCTTGGACATGTTTATCATAACAAGAGGTGATCCAAAGTTCATTGTATATTACTAGGATGTGTTATGATGTTCTATCACCTCATGTTATGATAAACAAAACATAACATATGATAAACATGTCCTAGCTAGATATGTAAATAACCTCTCACTCAAAGCAAGAAGAGAGAAAACTGACTTTTTTATTTAGGCAGGTTTTTATTTGGAAGGCTGTTCAGTTTCACTGAACATAAGAGGATTTCTCAGATCTGGATTAACTCTGTGTGGCAAGACTGGGCACAGATGATAGGAAATATTATACTCTACATTGTAATATCAAAAAAAAAAATTTTTTTTTGGGTTTACATCCACTTTAATCCAATACCTGGGCAGTAGGGGGAGATCGGTGCAGGGGAGGAGTTACAATCACTGATCTTCCTGTATAGATTTCAATAAAGCAGCTGACAGCCACCGCTTCTCCTCCTCTTGTCTCCTGCCGCTTTCAGGTGCTTTTTGAAATTTATACAGGGAGATCAGTGATTGTAACTCTTCCCCTGTGCCGCACTGATCACCCCTGACAGTCCCCCATATCCTCCTTTGGTCCCCTACATGTTAGGATGCAGAGCAGAAGGAGCCAGTAAATATGTAATCTACTACTCCTTCCTTTTCCGAATGCACATTCCTAACTGTCACTAAGCATCGTAAACTGTGTTTATGATGCTTCAGTTTATGAATGAAGAGGAGACTCTGTCTCCTCTCCATTCATCTTCAGTGCAGCTGAGGCTGCAAAGAAAGGGAACAGGGTATCTGTGTCCTCAGTCCCTTTCCTAGTCTTAAAAGGCAGATGTCGGGGGTCTGCTAAGACCCCTGATACCTCACCAAAGCCACCACCCAGCAGGACTAAAAAATAAAATAAAAAAATAAACAAAAAAACTGACACAGTCCATGCGTCATGAGTTCTCCATATTGGTGCTACTGTCACATGAGATTTAAAAAAAAGTATTGGTGTCTACTTTGGGAGAAAAAAATTTATTAGTGGTATCGGGACAACCCTAAACTCCTTGTATCATGTCTTCAGTTTCTCAGTTCTGTGTGCTTTTTCTTTATAGTGCGGAAACTGACTGCATGGTGTGAACTAGAGCTATTGGAATACATGGAAAACACTGTGCATGCATTTTGTGCAAAAAAAGCGCACAGAACTGCGACTGGTGTGAACTAGCACTAAAATCCAGTTCACACCAGATGCAGTTAAACTGCACCGTAAACTGGTGTGAACTAGAGCCATTGGAGTACATGGGAAAATGCTGTGCGTGCATTTTTAGTGCAGAAAAAAAGCACACAGAACTGAACGGAACTGCGTCTGGTGGGAACTAGCACTTACTGTTAAGTTCATCACACTGCAGTCCATATAAATGTAATTTCAAGGATTCTCTTTTCCTTCAAGTCCAATATAGACCAAGAACTTCGACAATGTTCTACTTGGTTTTGTATCTTTAGTGGTGTTTCATATGATACAGTGATTAATCTCAAAATAAAGACAACACTGTATAGTGTATGTCCAACTAAAACGTGTGCATCATGTATATACGTATAATACGCTTGCAGCGGCTCACTGAGAGGCTGAGACGGCCATCAGTCCAGGCACCCCGGCGGGTCCAGAGTTGGGATGATGCAAAGAGTGGACTTCAGACCGTTCTCTGCTGAAAACGGGTCACAAAACCAACTCCTGCGATCCATAGAAGTACAGCCAGACAAGCTCAGGCTTGACTTCTTTTAAATGGTTCCATAATGGAAATGAATTTCTGTATAACTACACTGAAAAATACAAGTGCTTTATGTAATACTCATAGTGCAGCAAACTAATAAATAATTCCCTATTGTATGTGGTGTCCTTTCCACTTTTGTCGTCCTTGTACTATTGTGTGTGTGTTTTTGATTTTTATTGTCAGATTGTTTTTTTTTTAAAGTGCTCTGTCACTGTAAATTAGTAAACAGCTGGATTTAATACAATTTAAAGCATCTTGTTGTCATGGTAACATGTTTTTGAACACACTGTACCAGCTAAAATTCTTCCCACATTTACTAGAACAGATTCATGAGGTGTTTAATAATGGCAGGTCTTCAGGTTAATATTTGGGCATCTAATTGCAAGCCAAAGAGGATCTCTGTTTTTACATTATTCTTTGCAAGGCGTGTCTCAAAATAAAGTACCGTATATACTCGATTATAAGCCAAGTTTTTCATCACTTTGTGCTAAAAATGCCCCCCTCGGCTTATACTTGAGTCACCTTTTTGTGCCTGATCTCCTGGACTTTGGGGACCCGGCACACATATAGACCCCTCTTTCTCTACAAGTGTGCAAAGTTTTTTGTCCGGGGGAAACTTGACACACATGTAGCCCCAGTTCTCCTCTACAAGTGTGTAACAAGTGTCTGGTCATCTATGGCGGGGGAGCACCGATTTTTCAAAGCCAGGCACCCCTTCTATATATTCCCATGTTAAATGTACATCTAGGCATGGGTTTGGGTGGGGGAACTTTTTTATAACTTGCCAATTCTAGCACTTTTTTGTATTTTCGTATTCCTATTCCGGGCCTGCAATAGGCTGTTTTATTTTTTATACACATGCATACAATAAACAGGGCTACGAAGCAACTTCCTACTATGATGTGAACTAGGATGGTTTTGTGACATAAATGTAGCGCTACCCCATTCAGGAGCCACTGGTTAGATTGGGATCGTCTGATTTAAGTTACCTCTGTGTGGTGTCTAGGGGTAGATGTAGTGAGCAAAGCAGTAACGAATGTCCAACCTGTAGCTGAAGTTTTCTGAATGCTTTATTTCTCTGGTCCAACACGACCAACACATCAACTTGAGGTAGATAGGAAAAGGTTGATACAAGGAAAAGTAACTTTGCAGAATCAGGCTTGGATAGAGAAAGCATTCCTGCCTTCTGTAATTAAGTCAATCACATCGGCACTCCAGCCGGAGTGGGTGCAGTGCACCTGGACAGGCCTCTCATACAGACCTGGCAGCCAGAGTGTCACTGAGAAAGCTGAGAAGGAACAAGTCGCTGCCACCGACTTGGCTCTAGAAGATTAGTAGAGGCCTCTGCCACAGGTCCGGCAGAGGCCTCTAAATCCTGTCCTCTTGAGAAGCAGATCCCCAGTCACTTCAGTATTTCTGAGCCATGAGTGTGATGTGGGTGGGTGCCGCACCTGGAACCAGGAACCCGCGAAGAACCCCAAAAAATGGCGTCTGCCACAGATATACCCCTCCCCAGCATGCCCCACGAGGGAAACGCTCCTCCAATTGGCTGCTGGGGAAAAGTGGCTCTGCCTGAACTCCTCCCTGGAGCGCAGAATGACCCACAGGACAATTCAGAACTGACAGCTGCCAAACCTGAACACATCAACCTGGGTGAGAGCAAGTAAGTCTCTCACCATACTAATTTTTTTTCTGAAAGTAAGGGAGTGCTACATAAATATCAAACGTTTTAATGAAATGCACCATGTACAATGTTAGTGGCTTTTTTTGTGAATTGCAAAGAATAGTTTGATAAAAACTATGAGCTATTTTACCACAAATTGTGAATGCAAAAAATATATAAAAATATAAGTCTAGGCATGGGCACAGTGAGGCATGGGCACAGTGAGGCTTGCACATGGACACCCTAGGCTTATACTCAAGTCAATAAGTTTTCCCTGTTTTTTGTGGTAAAATTAGGTGCCTTGGCTTATATTTGGGTCGGCTTATACTCAAGTATATACAGTAAATAAAATTTGAAGGAAAGAAAATGGGGGCTCTTTTGTATTGTGACATTGGGAGGTTTCCGTACCGTCAGAATCCAATGATCACTGCAGTGATTGCTTGAGAAAAACCTGACAGACTGCTAGTACTGAAGTCAATCAATGGACCAACTTCAGTGTGCCCATAGAAAGAAATTTGGCAGGTTCAGCCGATCTGCATATGGCTGCCTTAATGGGTCTGTATAATATCTTAAAGGATTGACCCAAGCACCTACTTTACCAAAGATTAGCTGCTTGATTAGGATCCTTACACGGCAGCCACAAGAACGCAGCATTTTTAGCAGTACAGCATTGTTTTCTGTGAGTCAATACACACAGGGGAATTTATCCAAACTGGAGCAGAGAGAATCTGGAGCAGTTGTGCATGGTGTCTTCTTTTAGCTACAGCTTATTCAGTTAAGGCATATTTGCAAGATTGTTTTGCCACGGTGCAAATCCCTGTGGCAGGAATCTGCTGATCTTACAGCCAGCAAGACCCTGTGTAAATACATCAGTAATTTTACGCTCCTGTGCACGGGATTCTTAAATTGGAATTATAGGCAAAATTTTTTTTTTGTTTTTTTTTGGACAAAGTGCGAGAGTGGGGAGGGTTGTAACTTTTCCTTCACTTCCTGTCCTACAGCCAAACAGGAAGTGAGGAGAAATCCCTGGAAATTAAGGAAATTTCTTGGGGAAACCCCAGGTCACCAAACTAGTGTCACCATTGGAAGATTTTTCCTTTATTACTTTTCTGGGGACAGCCTAAAATTTGGGATTTTCTTTTACGTTCACTTTTAATGATGGTAAACAAGACGACAGGGAGGGTGAATCTTCTTAACAGGGGCACATGGAGCAATATAAACTAACAAGCATTCTAATCCACCGCCTTTAGTTATACTTTAAGCGGACTGTACTGATTTGATTTTTTTTTTCCAACCAGTGGGTTAAATGGAAAATAAAGAGTAGAACCCCCCCCCCCCCCCATCAGCACATTCAAGATGGATGGGGGTGAATTGTTCCCACTGAGCTATTGTATTTTGACAGTAGGGAGACAGCTATAGCGTATGGTGCCGATCGAGCGAGGGAAAACCCAACAAGGTGGTTGTATAGAAGTTGGTTGGTAGGTCAACTTGTCTACAACCTACCTGACAGTACATGGATTGAGATTTGGCCGGTCCCTGCTGAAAGCATTGCCTATGAAGATTTCTATGTAGTGTAGTTGGTCGCCATTCCATGAGTGTATCTAATTACTTTGCGTAACATCATCTTTTATCAAAGAATTAGGTATTGTCTTTCTCCTCATTGGCTGAGACAGTAGCCTGTGCTATTGGCTCATGCTCCTTTCAAAGTCGGTGAACCAATGAGGAGAGTTGGGGGTGGGTCGGAGCCATGGCTCTGTGTCTGAATGGACACACAGAGCAGCGACTTGGGAGCGAGCATGCTCAGGTGCAAACTGCTTGCTGTGGGGGCACTTGGCATCAGGGAGGGACCCAGGAAGAGAAGGATCTTGGCTGCTCTGGGCTAAACCACCGCACAGAGTAGGCAAGTATAAGGCCTCATGCACACGGGACGTTTTAAAAACGCCAGTGCTACAGCAGCGTTTTTACATTGGCGTTCTTGCACTGTTTTCCACGGTTTTGTGCGTTTTTCCATTTTTTTGCCCCTTTTTTTTAATTTATTTTTAAAGCACTCCCTATAATATTAAAACGCCTAAAAACTTCAAGCCGTGTTTTTTTTTATTTTTTTTTATTTACAGCTCCTTTTTTCCTGCTGCTGGAAGCACAGACTGTGATTATTTATTTCCTTTCTACTGTCCCTAAACGCTTATGCCTCCAGACGCGTCTGACATTTTGTGTGCATGGACACATAGGCTAACATGGAGGGGCTTTTAGAGGCAGTTAAAAAAAACACATCCATTGCCCCCTGACAGCTGCTGTAAAAACATCCTGTGTGCATGAGCCCTAATATGTTTATAAAAAAAAAAAGACTTTACTCACACTCACATTTTTATGTCCACGCCATTTACAAATCGGTGCCTGCTGTTTTAATATCGTGCAAAACAAAATTGGTCCATCAGTCTACTTATTTTTTTATCTATTGAAATTTTATACTAATCTCTAACCCTACTAAAATGAAGCCTCTAGATAGGGTTGTCCCGATGCCACTTTTTTTAAGACCGAGTACAATTACTGATAACTTTTTTTAGGGTTGTCCCGATACCACTTTTTTAGGACCGAGTACAAGTACGGATACTTTTTTTCAAGTAGTCGCCGATACCAAATACCGATACTGCAGCCGTGTCCCCCCACAAATGCAGCCGTGTCCCCCCACAAATGCAGCCATGTCCCCCACATATTGCAGCCATGTCATGTCCCCCACATGCAGTCATGTATGTCCCCCCACATATACAGCCATGTATGTCCCCCACATATGCAGCCATGTATGTCCCCCACATATGCAGCCATGTATGTCCCCCACATATGCAGCCATGTATGTCCCCCACATATGCAGCCATGTATGTCCCCCATATGCAGCCATGTATGTCCCCCATATGCAGCCATGTATGTCCCCCATATGCAGCCATGTATGTCCCCCATATGCAGCCATGTATGTCCCCCATATGCAGCCATGTATGTCCCCCATATGCAGCCATGTATGTCCCCCATATGCAGCCATGTATGTCCCCCATATGCAGCCATGTATGTCCCCCATATGCAGCCATGTATGTCCCCCATATGCAGCCATGTATGTCCCCCATATGCAGCCATGTATGTCCCCCGTATGCAGCCATGTATGTCCCCCGTATGCAGCCATGTATGTCCCCCGTATGCAGCCATGTATGTCCCCCGTATGCAGCCATGTATGTCCCCCGTATGCAGCCATGTATGTCCCCCGTATGCAGCCATGTATGTCCCCCATATGCAGCCATGTATGTCCCCCATATTGCAGCGATGCGTCCCTCATACCTTTTAGATATGCTGATGCCGCCTCTGCCGCATACCGCCGTATCCCCCTGCACAATCGCGTAGCGCATTACAAGCTTTCATTCTAAAAACTTGTAAATGGCCGCGCTCCGTGTATTAAAACTCCCCTTCTCCGAATGGAGGGATCCGTCTAATCCCACGCAAGGGGGAGTGTCTATACGCGGATTCGTGCATAGACACTCCCCCTTGCTCGGGATTGGAGGGATCCCTCCAATCCGGAGAAGGGGAGTGTCAATACACGGCCATTTACAAGTATTCAGAATGAATGCTTGTAATGTAAGCTATGCGATTGTGCAGGGGGATACGGCGGTATGCGGCAGAGAGCGGCGGCGTCAGCATATCTAAAAAGGTATGAGGGACGCATCGCTGCAATATGGGGGGGGAAGTATTCGATTTTGGTATCGGGGGTATTTGTGGGAGTACAAGTACTCCCGCAAATACTCGGTATCGGTCCCGATACCGATACTAGTATCGGTATCGGGACAACCCTACCTTTTTTTCAAGTACTCGCCGATACCGAATACTGATACTTTTAATTTCATCTCATGTGAAAGTGGCACGTGTCAGTATTTTTTTTTTTTTACAATGCTTTCTTCTTTTTTTGGGGGGGGGGGGGGGCATGTGGGAACAGTGTCAGTTTTTTTTTTTTTTTACATTTTTTTTATATCAGCCCTGTAATCACAGGAGGTTACAATGTTTCAGTTATGTGAATGGACAGAGTCAGTGATCACAGGAATATCTTCTGTACTATTTAGGCCTTTGTAATGAAATATCCTTTGCAAAGGTAATGGGCTAAACCCTAAACTAAAGGGCACAGAAAGGAATATATACAGCTTGCGGTGTGTGTATCACACTCTTCTATTCATGCTGGATTATAAAACATTTCTATGGATTGCATTACATGGGGCTCTCCCGAGTCCTGCTGAAGCCCAACACAAAGTAGACTTGCGGGGTAATTTCATCCTACAATCCAGAAAGGAAATTGCCCTGGACGCTATGATCTCCAAAATACTTTATTTTTTTATTCAGTTTTGGAAACCTTACAGGTCATTTTTCTTCAGTGTATAATCTAAGGAAATGTGGTAGGAAATGATCTGTAAGTCATAAAGGTGCACAAGGATCTCTAATGTTCATTTTCATTGTCCGGCAAGACTTCACAAGGACATCTGTAGGGGTCCAAGTCATCTGGGGAAGCGGCATTGTTTTCTTTCTGTGAGCATAGTGCAGTTGTAACATCATTAAAGCCTAGTGCCTGGGTTTTATAAGGGGCGATCATGTTTTTCTATATTTTTTTCTTTTTTGAGGGATAGCGGCGTCTTAAAGAATCCTCCTTTTTTTTTGCCAAGAGATTGTCCTGCTCTATTAGCTTATCTTGTGTGGTTTCAGCTCATTGTTGATCGCAATTACATGCAATTACATGCAGCATGAAACTTGTTTTGTTTGTTGCTCGTTCTCCATTTTGGGCCTAGAATAGTGTGGTGTGGTCACAATGGGCTTTCTGGGACTAAAAACGGCAAGCACACATAAATAACTTGCTCCTGACACAGCAAGCTTACATTTTCTTATGAAATTTCAAGCCTGGTTATTAGCCTTCCAAGTTTACTACAGAATGTGCCCCATATAGAGATTGGGGACGGGGGTCCTTACTTAAAGGAGTTG
This sequence comes from Rana kukunoris, assembly GCA_029574335.1. Classification (NCBI taxonomy): domain Eukaryota; kingdom Metazoa; phylum Chordata; class Amphibia; order Anura; family Ranidae; genus Rana; species Rana kukunoris. Next base: position 161,432,704 of record CM056049.1, read on the forward strand.
TAAAGGAAAAAAAATGTGTTTTGCGGTAAATGACTGTTTACAGGGTATAGAGACATAATGGTTAACTGATTCCTTTTAAAAAAAACGATTAAAAATAGATAAAAATCAATCATATAATGTACCTACAGTTTCAGTTTAGTTTTTGCACGCTGTTCTTGTCTCTCTGATGTACAGAGTCACAGAGCCAGAGATGGTTTGGAAAATGATAGTGATTGATGCTGAGGGGTTTTAGACACACACTAATCACACCTCCTTGATTAGTGACCACAGAGAGAAAGCTCCCAGTACTGTGGTGATCAGGAAACAGACAACCAGGAAGTGTGGAGATCAGAGAAGAAATACAGCAACTTGAGAGCAAAAACAAACAATGAGGACATGAAAACAGCCACTGCATTAAGGTAAAGGAAGCTATTAAGATCAAAAAACAATTCCTTTACAAACCCTTTAACTACTTGCCACCCAGGCCAATTCTAAGACCCCTTTCACATTGGGTGTTTTCAGGCGCTTTAGGGCTAAAATTTAATACGCACCTGAGGTGATGCGCTAGCAGGACATTAAACAATGTCCTGCAAGCAGCATCTTTGAAGCGGTGAAGGAGCGGTGTGTAGAATGCTCCTCCACCTCTCTTGCCCATTAAAATGAATGTGCAGCCTGGCTGAACCGCTGGCAAACCTCTAACCTTTGTGGCTATACCTCACGTGTGGTTTGAACACCCATTTACTTATGTGCGTGTGGCCTACGTATGCGTGCATACAGGGGGCGTTTTACTTTTTTTTTAGTTTTCTATTTTGACACTTTTTTACTTTTTTTGGATCACTTTTATTCCTATTACAAGGAATATAAACCTCCCTTATAATACAAATAGGGCATGACAGGTCCTCTTTACAGCGAGTTATGGGTTCTATAAGTCCCCACATCTTACTTCTAGGCTAAATAGTCTGAAATAAAAAAAATAAAGAAATGATCTCGGCTTTCGGGCTGAAGCAACTGCATGTTTTCAAATGCAGAGGCCGAGCAGAGACCGAAAGATCATGGAGACTTCCAGGTAAACTCTGGCCTGCAGGATTCTCTATGGTCAACTTCTGGTGTTGCGGGATTCTTTCTCCAGCTTGCCAGAAGCACCAGATGGCAGTTGGCGAGGGGAGGGGGGTCCCTTTCTGCCGCCTGTAAAAACAATCAAGTGTCTGAACAGCCGCTATGATTGTTTTGCGGGTGCAGGGAATCGCCAGCTGTAAAAGAAGATCCCTAAATGATGATGCCTGTAACTGCAGGCATCGTTCAGATATCACCACTCAGTCTGCGACGTCATATGACGTTGTGCTGGCGGGAAGTGGTTAAGCCTTGTACACACAATGAGAATATCAGACGAATAATCGTCCCTTTTTTCTTTTGAATGCTAGTCTCATATCAAAAATGAAGAGCTTTACGAAATTTTTCATATGTCAGAAAACTTCAGAAGTGATGTATTGTGTCCTATTGTAACGTATTCCACTTCCATTAGACCCATTAGTTACAGAGGCACAGACAAACACACAGGGATTTCTTCTGAATAACAAAAGGTAACAATCTGCAACAAAGTTTATTATAATCCTTGCGATGTACATGGATCACCCAGGGGGGAATTTATTTGTATTCAACAAAAAGTTGTGCTTTAAGGGCCAAACATTGGACGGCATCGCATTTGGCCTGTGTGTACGGCAGCCGGTTTGACAGAAGCCAGCCGAATATCTGGGTTCTGTCGAAAGGGCCGGTGGCTGAGAGTACTGACTGTTGTGTTCTGACAGTGGGCGCATCCCCAGGGGAGATTGCTGTACTAACAATAACTTGTTGGTACATGATATCCTATTTTTTTTTCAGTTCAGCCCACTGGGTTGATCAAAAAAAAAACTAGTCTGTCCAATCTAGTAGCTGCAATGGCTGACCTGTTGGTGGAGATTCATACATACTGCTGTTATCTTCATCTTTTCTTTAAAGGGGTTGTAAAGGTAAATCATTTTTTCCCCTAAATAGTAGGGTTGTACCGATACTGGTATCGGGACCGATACTGGTATCGGGACCGATACCGAGTATTTGCGGGAGTACTTGTACTCGCGCAAATGCTCCTGATGCTTCTGCCGATACTTATTTTGTATTTATCAACATGTTCTGTGAAAATTCTTTGAGTTTTTTACTACTGCGTAACAAGCAAATAAAACATTTTTATTCTTTTATAATGTCTTGAGTTGGAGTTCTTCATAATTCTAAAGAAAATATCCTTAGTCTGCATTGTGGTTTGAAAACTGTCACATGACATTTAAAAAAAGTATCGGTATTCGGTATCGGCGAGTACATGGGAAAAAGTATCGGTACTTGTACTCGGTCCTAAAAAAAGTGGTATCGGGACAACCCTACTAAATAGCTTCCTTTACATTAGTGCAGTCCTCCTTCACTTACCTCATCCTTCGATTTTTCCTTTAAATGTCCTTATTTTTTCTGAGAAATCCTCACTTCCTGTTCTTCTGTCTGTAACTCTACACAGCAATTTGAGTTTTTTTCCCTGGTGTGGAGTGTCAGGCTCGTCCCCTCCCTTGGAATACAGGAGAGACAGGACGCCCACTAACACACAGCTCCTTTCTCTATCTGCAACGTAGAGAGCGTCCTGACTCTCCGTAGTCCAAGGGAGGGGGCGAGCACGGCACTCCACACCAGGGAGAAAGCCTTGCATTACGGTGTTGTTACAGACAGAAGAACAGGAAGTGAGGATTTCTCAGAAGAAATGAGGACATTTAAAGGAAAATGGAAGGATGAGGTAAGTGAAGGATGACTGCACTGAGGTAAAGGAAGCTATTTACGGAAAAACATTTTTTTTTACCTTTACAACCCCTTTAATACTTCTCTAAATATGGACTTGGGCTAAACAATTATTTTCTATTGCGGAATAATGACTAGGCCAAATTGCTCAGTACAAAGACCGTTTGACAAATATTTTAGTACAACATTCAGGGTTCATTTAGGGAATGGTATCACAATTTACTGTACTCTTCGTTGTCCTCACCTCCTGGGATATCCGCACTAATCTAAGTACACCCTGTGTAATAGAGGATCTGATGTCCATTGTACTGTATATTCATCAGTAAAGGTTTGAGAACTCCGAGAATCATAGGAGGGCGTCTAAAGAACAGATACAAACGTACAAAGTACGCAAGTAGCAAGAACTGTATTATTTTCCCTTCCAAGTGCTGTGCTAAAAATACATATTTCATTACATACAGCTATTCCCTGCTCCTTGTCATAAATGGATGTTGCTGAACTGGTTGTAGCTTGTGTGTTTAACCTATTCTCATACCATGTTCTTCTCGTAATGCTGTCAAAACTTCCTGATGAAATTGGTTATTATTGTGGTTAAGCAGCATCCTTGGAAATGTTAAATAATGGTAAATTGCGTTCTCTTCTTGTACAGAATACATGTAAAACACTACAACTAAGCAAGTGTTCCCAAGACGGGCTTACCACAGGAACGCAAAAGCATCTATACCATGCATGAAGGATTTCTTTACAAAGTATGAGACAGCTGGACATATTTATTGAAGTCTCTTTAATAGAAATGGTCTGTTTCACTCTACATTGGCGCAAATCAAACAGCTCCTCCTTATGGTCGCTTGATAAATAAAATAAGAGTCCTTTTTTGTGGGATGTAAAACAGGATCCACTATACCAATTAATGCCGGCCATACACACGTCAAAATTTGCACCACGGGTGACACCTACTCAACGAAAGTCACCCCCTCAGTCAAAGTAGATAGGTGAACAATTGCCCTGAAGGGCACCTTCATTCATTCAGATGCAAGTATTGTTGGGGTATTCTGACAGCCAATGACACCGGCTGTCATACAGTAGCCTGCAGGGAGACATTTGTCTGTTCCTGCTGTTAGTCTGGATAGAGGAATATGTTGGATTTCTTTTGTTCAGTTCAAAGACTGAATGCAAGAAATTCATGTGCATTGCCAGCTTAAAGCAGATATCCATCCATTTTTGAGAGGTGGTCTTAAACTAAAGACCACCTCTCAAAACCTAGTTTTTGGATATTAATTTTTTTTTTTTCTTTCTTACCCTTTGGAAGTACCGAGTGTACTTCTGATCCAGCTGGGCTGCGGCCTGTGTTGTCACATTCTCTTCTGCGGCGAGCTCTCCGTTGTCTTCTGGGACACACACAGGTCCCAGAAGACAAGCTGGCCATTCTCAAAGCGCTGCAAGGCTCCACTGCCGGTTTCCCTTAGTTAGAATGGAGGCGCTGGAGCCCGATCCGATGGACGGATCGGCCTCAGGGGGGTCGACATCGCAAGCTCCCTGGACAGGTAACTGTCCTTATTAAAATAAAAATTAGGCTGGAACACCTCTTTTGAGGAAAAAATAATAAAAATGCCATAAAACTATCCCCTATTTTGTAGATGCTATAACTTTTGCGCAAACCAATCAATATACGCTTATTGCGTTTTTATATATATTTATATATAATATATATATATATATATATATATATATATATATATAGCAAACATATGAATACATATTGGCCTAAACTGAGAATTTTTCTTTTAATCTTTTTTTTGGGGATATTTATTAAAGTAAAAAATATTGCTGCCCCCCCCAAAATTGTCGCTTTTTTTTATAGTGCAAAAAATAAAAACTGCAGAGGTGATCAAATACCACCAAAGCCAAGTCGCACGACTGCGCAATCGTTGGTTAAAGCGCCGCAGTGCCGAATCGCAAAAAATTGCCTCGTCAATGGGTGGCCAAATCCTTGGGGGTTGAAGTAGTTATTGACAATGATGTGCCAGAAGCATCCTGATTTTCGATTGTAATTTTATCTATATATAAATAAAGTGATTTTGTATTTTTGGGAGGTCCTGGTTTGTAACACTTCCTTACTTAGATACTGCTGATGAAGAAACATTTTGTGATGAGAAGCGGCAGAAAGAATGTTTCTGCAATGGGAATTCTGGAGGGAAAGGCTACTTGCACTTCCACGCTGGTCCTCATCATTTATTTCCATAAAGTATTTGTTAAAGCGAAGCTCCGCCGTAAAAAAAATATTAACCACTTAAGAACCGGACCTATATGCAGGTAAAGGACAAGGCCTCTTTTTGCGATTCGGCACTGCGTCGCTTTAACTGACAATTGTGCGGTCGTGCGACGTGGCTCCTTAACAAAATTGGCGTCCTTTTTTTTCCCCACAAATAGAGCTTTCTTTTGGTGGTATTTGATCACCTCTGCGGTTTTTATTTTTTGCGCTATAAACAAAAATATAGCGTCAATCTTTAAAAAAAATCTATATTTTTTTCCTTTTTGCTATAATAAATATCCCCCAAAAATATATAAAAAAACTTTTTTTTTTTTTTCTCAGTTTAGGCCGATACGTATTCTCCTAACTATTTTTGGTCAAAAAACAAAAAATCGTAATAAGCGTTTATCGATTGGTTTGCGCAAAATTTATAGAGTTTACAAAATAGGGAATAGTTTTATTGCATTTTTATTAATTTTTTTTTTTTTTTTACTACTAATGGCGCGATCAGCGATTTTTTTTTTTTTTTCGTGACTGCGACATCAGACAATTTTGACACATTTTTGGGACCATTGTCATTTTTACAGCTAAAAGTGCTATAAAAATGCATTGTTAACTGTGAAAATGACAATTGGAGTTTGGGAGTTAACCACTAGGGGGCACTGAAGGGGGTAAGTGTGACCTCTTATGTGTTTCTAACTGTAGGGGGGAGGGGCTGGAGGTGTGACATCATTGATCGCCTTTCCCTATATCAGGGAACAGACGATTAATGACAGTGCCACTGTGAAGAAAGCTAGGGGGAAGGTGTGTTTACACCCACCTCTCCCCATTCTTCAGCTCCTGTAACTCCGTGGGACTCCGGCGGCGATCAGTTCCGCGGTCATGGAGCTACGGACCGGGTCGCGGGTGCGCACCCACGACCCATGGCTGGGCACTTAGAGGACGTACAGGTATGTGCTTGTGCCCAGCCGTATTTGGACACTTACCGTTTCCTCGAGTCCAGCGACGTCGGCAGCAGAAGAGGAGCAATCGCTCGTCACTCTGCTGCCCCCACCGCCATCCTTGGTGAGGGAACTAGGAAGACGTATTTATCATTGTAAAAGAACATATTCCAAACTTCTTTTCTTTTCTGGAAAAACAAATGAGCTTTGAAAGAAAAAAAAAATCCTTCCCATTTTTTTTTCTCTCCCCGTTCCTTTTCATCTCTACTCCTCCCACTCCAATAGGGGTGTTGAAATTAATCGTAGCATCGGTGAATCGCGATTCGACCACTCACGATGCGATTCCGATGCTACGACTTGCATTAATTGATTTTTGATGACGTCACCTGCGCGCCGCTATATGCACTGTCTGAAAGCCAGGAAGCCGTGGGCGTCAGCTACGGGCGTTAGCCGCGCCTCTTTTCCCGCCCCGCTAATGCAGCTGAAGGAGCTGTGGGCTTCAGCGCGCCTCTTTACCCTCCCCACCTGCTGATGCAGCTTAAGACGCCGCGCCTCCTTTCCCGCCCCCCGCTGACGCCATTCCCAGCCGCCCGTCGCCATGTGGAAGCATGGAGCAAGTGTCCTCGGTCCCGGTCCCGACCCCCCCAGAGCCTTCCTCCTCACCTCACCTCACGCTGTGCACACTGCACATGCTGCGGCTGTGGGAGACCCGAGACGACCGAGTACTGTAGTACTGCAGGCAGCAGATCATCATCATCATCAGGTACTTGGGGGATGCACAGTAGCAGCAACTAATGGGCACACTGGCAGCAATTGGTGGCACACTGGCAGCAATTGGCGGCACACTGATGGCAATTTATGGGCACAGTGGCGGGAACTGATGGCACACTGACGACAATTTATGGCACACTGACGACAATTTATGGCACACTGACGACAATTTATGGCACACTGACAGCAATTTATGGCACACTGACAGCAATTTATGGCACACTGACAGCAATTTATGGCACACTGACGGCAATTTATGGCACACTGACGGCAATTTATGTCACACTGACGGCAATTTATGGCACACTTATGGCAATTTATGTCACACTGATGGCAATTTATGTCACACTGATGGCAATTTATGTCACACTGATGGCAATTTATGTCACACTGATGGCAATTTATGTCACACTGATGGCAATTTATGTCACACTGATGGCAATTTATGGCACACTGATGGCAATTTATGTCACACTTATGGCAATTTATGTCACACTGATGGCAATTTATGTCACACTGATGGCAATTTATGTCACACTGATGGCAATTTATGGCACACTGATGGCAATTTATGTCACACTGATGGCAATTTATGGCACACTGATGGCAATTTATGGCACACTGATGCCAATTTATGGGCACAGTGGCGGCAATTGATGGCACACTGACAGCAATTGGTGGCACACTGATGGGCAATAATTTGGGCACACTGGCAGCAATTGGTGGCACACTGGCGGCAATTGATGGCATACTGGCAGCAATTGATGGCATTGGCACACTGATGCCACACTGGTTTATGTATGTCTTATTGTTTTAGTGATTGATTCACATCACAACTTTATCGATACCTTTTTTTTGTATGATTTTTTGCTTTTGCTCATCACTGCCACATCACTGCCACAAACATGCAGCCATGCATTGCAGCATGTGTGGGGCAGTAATGAGCAAAAGCAAAAATCATACAAAAAAAAAAGAAGGTATTGATGAAGTTGTGATGTGAATCAATCACTAAAACATGTCCGCAGTCTCTATCCTCTCTAGTATCACAGTCTCTATCCTCTCTAGTATATTGTCCGCAGTCTCTGATCCTCCATATGTCCGCATTTATCCTCTCTAGACATCCGCAGTCTCTGATCCTCTCTAGTATATTGTCCGCAGTCTTGATCCTCTTGTTTGTCCGCAGTCTCTGATCCTCTCTAGTTATGGAGACAATGTCCGCAGTCTCTGATCCTCTCTAGTATCATGTCCGCAGTCTCTGATCCTCTCTAGTATCATTGTCCGCAGTCTCTGATCCTCTCTAGTATCATGTCCGCAGTCTCTGATCCTCTCTAGTATCATGTCCGCAGTCTCTGATCCTCTCTAGTATCATTGTCCGCAGTCTCTGATCCTCTCTAGTATCATTGTCCGCAGTCTCTGATCCTCTCTAGTATCATGTCCGCAGTCTCTGATCCTCTCTAGTATCATTGTCCGCAGTCTCTGATCCTCTCTAGTATCATTGTCCGCAGTCTCTGATCCTCTCTAGTATCATTGTCCGCAGTCTCTGATCCTCTCTAGTATCATTGTCCGCAGTCTCTGATCTCTCTCATTGTCCGCAGTCTCTGATCCTCTCTCATTGTCCGCAGTCTCTGATCCTCTCTAGTATCATTGTCCGCAGTCTCTGATCCTCTCTAGTATCATTGTCCGCAGTCTCTGATCCTCTCTCTCTGCAGTGATCATTGTCATTGTCGCAGTCTCTGATCCTCTCTAGTATCATTGTCCGCAGTCTCTGATCCTCTCTAGTATCATTGTCCGCAGTCTCTGATCCTCTCTAGTATCATTGTCCGCAGTCTCTGATCCTCTCTAGTATCATTGTCCGCAGTCTCTGATCCTCTCTAGTATCATTGTCCACAGTCTCTGATCCTCTCTAGTATCATTGTCCGCAGTCTCTGATCCTCTCTAGTATCATTGTCCGCAGTCTCTGATCCTCTCTAGTATCATTGTCCGCAGTCTCTGATCCTCTCTAGTATCATTGTCCGCAGTCTCTGATCCTCTCTAGTATCATTGTCCGCAGTCTCTGATCCTCTCTAGTATCATTGTCTGTAGGCGCAGTCTCTGATCCTCTCTAGTATCATTGTCCGCAGTCTCTGATCCTCTCTAGTATCATTGTCCGCAGTCTCTGATCCTCTCTAGTCTCATTGTCCGCAGTCTCTGATCCTCTCTAGTCTCATTGTCCGCAGTCTCTGATCCTCTCTTGTAGTATTTTGGGGTCAGTCTGGAGCTCCTCTTTAAGATGTCTGCTGTATTTACAGTTTGCTACATGCAGAGAGTTTTTTTTAAGAACAGATGAAAACCGCGCGCAGTAATCTTGATGCATCGTGATGCATCGCGGAATCGAATCGTGGACTTGATAATCGTAGTCGCATCGAATCGTGAGACCGGTGAAGATGCGCAGCCCTACACTCCAACCCAAACGTATTTTGCTCTTGGCCTTTTAAACAAGTGTTATTGGTGTTTGACACCAGGCTCTCGTGTGCGAAGCCCTCAGTATGGTTTATCTCTGTTGCCTTTTTAAAGCTCAGGTATAATCCAGGCTACAGTGTCTTATTATTCATCTGTAGATCAATACTGGGTTTGTGCAGTAAGCATATTCTATCTCTATCTCTTAGCACTGTACATTTGCAAGCCCTTACTATATTGTTTTCTGATGGAAATGAAAGTGTGGAATTTCATGCATAAATGTTCTAAAGTAGGAACATATAAATATATGAAAAGCGTTAAAATATTCATCTTTGACATTTGGGAGGAAAGATAATCTTGTTCTCTTTTGGGTCTGTCCTCTTATAATATAATAACAAAGAATATAGATTTCAAAGTTCATACATTTAGGGAGTGCTGTTCTGTTTCAGGTGTCCTTGGCAATACATTTCATGGCTTTTTCGAGCAAATGCTGTATTTGCTTGGTGTACTATCATAGTTTTGATAACGTGTGACTCACATGGACAACATGAAATGGGATGGGAGAAGATCGTGCAAAGAAAAACAATGACATTGCCACCAGACTCTGTGTGTATCAAGTCATGTAGCTCTCTGGTGATAGTGTCCTTTAGCCGCGATGTCCTTTGGTGGGGCTCTCTAGGTGGCTGTAGCCGCGAGGCTCTCAAGGAAAGTATTGGATCCTGTAGCTCGCGTTCATCCTTCATAGGCTCTCTGGTTCCCCTGTAGCCGCGTGGCTCTCTGGCTGTAGGCTGTTTGTTGGGGCGTGGCTCAAGGAAAGTATTGAAAGTTCTAATAAATTGGTTCTTCCTGTAGGCGCAGCCCATACTCTTGGTTCCCCTCGAAGTCGTGGCTGCGGGGGCGTAGGCGAAGTGCGTCCAAACGGAGGCTCTCAGGGGGGCAGACCTGGCTGAGTAGGGCGTTTTCCAAACGGAGGTCATTAACTCTCGTTGTGAGAGAGCAACCAGATGATTGGCGAGTTCCGCTGGATCCATTAAGTGTGTAAGGTTCCACTATTATGTTACAATCCTGTCCTGTCTTTAATGATACTTAATGAATTTCCCAGTTACAGAGGTTTCTCAGACTAAACCACATCCGCACTTTCTTGTAATAACAGAAAGTTTAGGGTTTATTTCATCACAACCTCTGTCGGGGGAACCAATCTTGGGGGCGGCACCGTATCAAATAAGGAATGTAACTTAAATAAGGCAAAGGAAAAATGTATGACGGTTACTATAACAGAATCAGATGTATACCACGAAGGTTCACGCCACCTTTACTCGGGTATCAAAGCTGGTGCATAACTGCACTTCACGTACAGGGTATAATTGCATATACTAGACTAGGACAACAAGTATGAGACTAAGATTACTGGAGATAGGGAGTGCACAAAGGTTGCCTTGTTAGTATTCAGAATAGCAGAGACATGACTAGATACTGTTACTTGCGGTTATCATACATAAACAATACTGGAGATATGCAGACCACAGGATTGCTTTTGTTAGTACTCAGGTTAGCATAAGCATGGTTAGACACTGTTACTTGCGGTTCTGATGTTTCCTAGAGTCCATAGAGTGTCAGCTCCTGGACAACAGCAGTAGTCTCCTGAGAATAGGGATTCCTTGCTGAAGAGCACTGGGCTGAAGTGATGCTGGCTGGTGGGGAGCAGGGATCCTCTGTGGGTCTGAGGCCAGAGGTCCAAAGTGGTGGGTCTGTATGGAGGCTGCAAGGGTCCCAGGTGACGGCAGGTGCACACAAAATAGTGGAACACCGTGCCATCATACCTGGGGCTTTAAATAGAGCGCGCGGTGCGGGAATGGATGCGGATCGCTGGGGCGCACTTCCGCGTTCCAGCGTGGAAGCGCACAACAGAGCGCACCGGAAATGACGCGCGTAACTCACTGCGGAGGTGTGGGGAAGTCACCAGCGCAGTGGTTAAGGAGGAAGGAACGCCAGTGGCGTTACAGTGGCTCTCTGGCTGTAGTCGCGTAGCTCTCTGGCTGTAGTCGCGTAGCTCTCTGGCTGTAGGCGCGTAGCTCTCTGGCTGTAGGCGCGTAGCTCTCTGGCTGTAGGCGCGTAGCTCTCTGGCTGTAGGCGCGTAGCTCTCTGGCTGTAGGCGCGTAGCTCTCTGGCTGTAGGCGCGTAGCTCTCTGGCTGTAGGCGCGTAGCTCTCTGGCTGGTCTGTAATGTTTTTTTCTAGAGTAAGTTATACAGTAAGCATCAGGTAGTCAACATCTGGACTAATATGTGGCTATTATATTTTGTAAGGCATTAGGTAGAATGCTGCAAGTACAATGCAATGTATGTTTTAACCGTGGTTTTGAGTATTTCAGACATTCTCAAGTACAAGAGATGCTTTTTTTCTGTATGTTTAAGTTTCTAAAATGACTTGCATGTGGTGTCTCAAAACCTTATGGCATAGCTGAAGCATTCCAGCTATTTGGCCTTCTGCCACATTTCCACCAAACCATCTTATTTGAAAATGTTCCGTGTTTGTAATGTTACTTCTATCTGAACAGATGCATTTCTTGAAGCTCAGCCCTTCTAATGTGATATATTACATGTCTGCAGGCTGGGTCTGTTTTCACCAGCCAATCTCTCAAGTCAAATGCTGCCATCCTTTGATAGGGGCTCATACCTGCGAGGAAACTTAGTGTATTTTTAAAGAGTAACTTTAATTTATTTTTCCCCCTCGGTGTGATCTATGTACATTGCGCCCGCCCCCTCCCTCTCAGATCAGCGCTCTCTGCTGTTGGCTGAGATCGCTGATCGGGAGCTGGTCAGCTGCCGGTTTTCCAGCATGCCCGTAGGAACGGCTGACATACACATTTGCCAAATGGCGACCAGTTTTTATTTGGCCCATGTGTACTAGGCATTAGAGTGCAAAGAAAAAAAAAAAAACATTTCAGCTTTTCATTAAATTTACTCTTTACCATAATTCTGCTACACCCATGAGCACAAACAGAGAAGGTAGAAGCATACGTAATGTGCAAGTGATGGGCACAAGGTCTTGGTACAATTTTTTTTATTTTATTTGTAAAATGGCTGTAAATGTGCTTGCAGTGGGAGTTCCATCATCAAATGGGTGGTAGTCAGGATCACCATGTTACTGACAAAAAAAAAAGTAGGGTGAAGACTATGCCTTCATGTACTGGGTAGGTTGGCTTGGCTCACTGTAGTCCTCCTGAAGCCATTGTAAACCCTTACATATACCCAGACTACTGACTGGTGATGTCTTGTGATACACGGAGGTGAAACAAATCCTCCTACATAAGTTGTACCTGTCTATCTGCAGCTCTCTTCTCCACATCTGTTTAACGTGCCGAGGTCTAAAGCTTGAGCCAGAGTTGAGAAAAAAAGGGGTGGAGAGCTGAAAATGAACTTTGCAGAGCTCAGTGAGGAGAGCTTTGAGAGCTGATTGGAGGGAAGGGATCACCACCGCTCCCTCCATTCACACCGCACATAGACAGAGTTGAGGCTGTAAATCAGCTGGAGATCCCTCCCCCGTTACCATTTTTTTCTTGGTGTCAGGAAAATTTGTCAGAAGTGATTCATGCTCCTAGGGGAACGAATAAGCAGACAAAAGTGACACTTAATGCTTTTATTTGAGACAAGTACACACTATAGAGGGATATGCTTTGTTCATATTTCATATCTGGGGTTTACAACCACTTTAAATATCGATTGTGCCAATAAGCCAAGTATTCCTTGTATTATGTTTACCTTTTGGCTTTCTGATGAATTTGAACTGCTGATAATGGCTAAACCCAAAATAGCACACAGCCTTGAGGCAGTTTCTAGCTGTAGGTTTCTGCCAGAAATTCTGTAACTCTATTGCGTTTTACTATACTTAATGCACGTTTCCTGGCCTTGTGTAATCTGATCTCGAGAGTTAGCTGATTTACTACTTTTAAAGTTTGGAAAGGGAGGTATGGCGGATTGAAAAACCTGTCTTGTAGGTGAGGGTAGCTTTTTAGATAGAAACTGTACTATTTAAAAGTTGGCATTTACTCAGCACTGTTAATGCTCTAATAATAGAACATCGTAAATACAAAGTGTTGTGCAGACTTCTCTGGGTGTATAAAGAAATTGCCAACTAGATGGGTTCTTCTTTAGGCTCTGTTCACATGTGCATTGCATGTGTGCTGCGTTGTGCTAAGGTATGTATTTTCAGGCGCATTTAAATATTACAATTGCTGTCTACCATACTGGAAACTGATTGGATCAAAGATGACTCATGTTGGCCGCTTTTCCAGCACAACACCCCCAAAACGTGCAGAAATGAATGGAGACTTACCGTATATACTCAATTATAAGCCGACCACCTACTTTTACCACAAAAAAAATTGGAAAATGTATTGACGCAAGTATAAGCCTAGGGTGAGAATGCAGCAGCTACTGTGAAGCCTCGTAGAACCTGCTCTCTATTTTCTCATTGAGATTCTTGTCGGCCTGTTTCCACACAAACCCGACAGTGTGTATATTTGCCTGTCGCCGTGGAAACCCGCGCATGCTTGAAATGACTTTGACAAATGCGCGGTAGCTTCCACGGCATAGGTAGGGTGAAGGCATCGAATGTGACAAGCTCATGCTTGTCGTACGCTATGACATTAGTGTGTTCTTGCCTTTCAAGAGAACCGCGGTTATTTTAAAAGGTCTATGTGTACTCTCAGGCGGCAAGAGACTCTTGCCAAGAATCTTCGTCGGGGAAAAACGATGTTTTTTCATGACGAGATTCTTGCCCGTGTGTACAATGCCTGAGTGGAAAAAAGGGTCAACAATGCCCACTTGTAGCCTCACTATTCCCGCTGCACGCCTTACTGTGCCCATTGCATGCCTCACCTTACTGTGCCCATTGCAGCTTCACTTTGCCAATCTGCATACCTGCTTAGCCCTGTTACTTGCAGTCAGACGTCTAGAAAGCCGTGAACCCCCAGAGGAATTGGAGAAAACATGAAGAGCACCAGTGTCTAAACTCGCAGCAAGGTCTGGAATTAAGGGGAGGCGGAGCTGCTAGACATGGAGACCAACTATAACCTGGACTGTAAACCACCTCCCTCCAATCCTGGTTTCCGCGTCTCTGGTCCCGAGCCGGGTGGATGCTGAGTTCAGGGTCGGCCTGGACCTCGTCCTGTTCTGTGATAGGCAGAACACTCAGTTTTCCAGCAGACACTGTGTTCAGTGTTCCACCTATCACGGACGTCCTCTCTTCCTAGTTCCATGGACGAGAGGACGTCCGTGATAGGAGAAACAGTCTCTTCTGGGAAACTGAGTGTTCCGCCTGTCACAGAACAGGACAAGGAGGCGGCGCGTTTTTTTTCCACTGGACGCCCGCAGTCTGACTGCATGTAAGCAGATACGCAGGTACACAGACTCGAGTATAAGCCGGACAGGGGGGCATTTTCAGCACACAAAAAGTGCTGAAAAACTCTGCTTATACTCGAGTATATACGGTAGTATTTCCACAGTTTGAGATCTATGAAATAATTTTAGGAGACAAATGGGTGAACACACACTATCCAGGGGAACGGCTTACAGCAAGGGGTGCATGTACTACAGGCATGTAGACTGTGTGTACTTTGCAGTTGCACCATTTTCCTTAGTAAATGTGGTGAAGCTTCACTTTGTAAATTCCATTATTAAATGATGGAAATCAAAAAATGCTATATTACGTTTACTAAGCTCTGGGGAAAATAATTACAAGTGCATTCTATTTGCCTTTTGTAAAGAAACCTTCTAATATACCAAGTCTTCTAGAAAGTTGTCCTGTTGTCTGTTTTAGAAACCATGAAAATAGGTGTTGTGCTGACCTAGCTGTGGAGCGTGCTGGGGAACATTTGCATTGGTTGTGTGAGGAAGTCGCTAATCGTAATATATATATATATATATATATATATATATATATATATATATATATATATATATATATATATATATATATATATATATATATATATATATATATATATATATATATATATATATATATATATATATGTGTGTATGTGTATGTATATATATTTCTTTTTTTTTAATGCACTGTATTGAAATACGAGTATTAATGATTAATGTCCTAAATGGCCAATTTAGAAGGAAGCCATCATATACCTACTACTAATGAATGTCTGAGAGCACCTAGAGGTTCCAAATTGTTACAAGATTTATGTATACCTTTGCACTCTTTACAAGGCTGAGTTGGTATTCAGTATATCATTCTAAAACTGCTTTTATTCCAAAGTATATAGAAGCCCTAAAATTGTTATGAAAAATGTTGTCTGCCATGCTATAATCATGTTACTCCTTTAGGGTTCCTCTGCTTTATTGTTACACAATTCCATTATTTGATCCTGCCAGTAATGGACTCATCTCCTCCTTTTCCTGTTCCAGGCTGACCCTAAGCAGGAGTAGGGTTGCCACCCTGGGGGAAAGCACCCCTGAGAAGTACTGCAAGCTTCAAAGTTGACACTCATTGTGTTGGCACATATAGCCATGTTGTGCGCTGTGCTATTGCACTCTGTCTCTCCTATTGGCTGCTAGTAGGGAACTGCAACCTAACCGGGCATGTCACACAGAGGACATGTATACTTGCGGGATATAAGGCCGGATATTAGTTTAATACTCCTCCTGTTAGAGGAACTCATCACATCTAAGCTGAGTCTCTTCATACAGTATCTCTGTACAGTAAAGCTGCTAATTGGTAGCTGTTGTGCTCCTCCATCCCTGATTGGCTGCTGTGTCCATGATACCTGCTGGCAATGTCCTGTGCTGTCACTCCTTCTATAGACTGCTGCTCTGGACCTTGAAATATGGGTCTGAACACCAGCAAAATGTTAAACATATTTGTTCTATTTATCTGATGCAGTGACATTTAAATAACAATAAATATCGAGTAAACATTGTATTTGGCATACTACATCCAGTTTTTAGTGTGACATTATGTAGGATGGGCAGATTGTTGATTTTTTTGAAGTGATCGTTTTAGTATTTATTTACAGGGAAAGAACAATCTGTAGTGAAATGAGGCTATGTGTACATTCAGTAGGTTTTCTGGGGAAATTTCCCTTGGAAATACCATAATGTAAGGATTAAACAATCTAAGCAGATTTATTGACAGCTGTTGAAACCAGCTGTACTCTGTTGTCTGTGCCTTGTGCCATGGAGCTACTTCTCTTTTGGGTGTACAGTGGGCAAGGCCGGATGGTGAGGCGGACAACTAAAGGAAGAATCAAGTTGTAAAGACTGTGGGGGTTATTTACTAAAACTGGACCATGCAAAATCTGGTGCAGCTCTGCAGGTTTTATAGCAAAGCTTATTTGAACAAGCTGAAAGCAGAGTCTCGCCGAAAAAATATATATTAAAAGTCAGCAGCTACAAATACTGCAGCTTCTGACTTTTAATATATGGACACTTACCTGTCCTGGGTGCCCGTGATGTCGGCACCCAAAGCCGCTCTCTCTTGGCTCTTGGGTGCCGCCATCTTCGGTAAGGGAATTGGTAAGTGAAACCTTGCGGGCTACACTTCCTGGATCCCTACTGCGCACTCGAGATCCCACTGGTCCCTGCTGTCTTCTGGGACCCGTGTGTCTCCCAGAAGACATAGAGGGAGAGCAGAGTAGGCGCCGGACGTGGCATAGGTCACAGCGAATCACCTCTGTGATCTATGCCTGGAAGTAGGAGAAAATACCGGTATTACACAGGTGTCTACTCCCTCCTCCCCCTTGAAAGGTGCCAAATGTGACACCGGGGGGGGGGGTTTCCAAAAAGCGAAACTCTGCTTGAAGTTACAAGCTGATTAGTTGCCATGCACAGCTGCACCAGATTCTGAGCGCACCTGTTTTAGTAAAACTCAGCCAGCGTGTCAGGGGCTTGCTTGGAAAATAAGAAGCATATTTATTTTCTGCCAATATGGAAAGCCACCATTACGTCTGTTTAGGCAATCCCAACTTCTGCTCAAATTCTCTTGATGGTTAGGCTGGTCCATTTACAGTCCATTTACTGGGTTAGATATTTCTATAATGGGTTGGTTGCAGATAAGTAACAGCTAGTGCCTCTGTTGATGTTTTGTTATATAGCAAGGCCTCTGCACATCCCAATGACTGAAGTGGTCTGATCATTTTCTATTTTGGCTGCAAACATCAAGTGCCATATTGGGTTATAACCATCTAAAAATACCATTATGTAAGCACGGTGGGTCTAGCTTGAGCGTTCGTAGATGAAATTTGGGGCTTTTTAGGCTTGAGCATAAATGTTTGTCATCAGGTACTCCTTATGAAGTCCATAGGGGCCACAGATGCAACTCTGCCCCAAAGAATGCTTGTGTACTTTTTTTCCACTTCAAGTGTCAAGAGACAATAGACACGTAGGATACAATGGGATCTCGATGCTGACTGTTAAAGTGCTTTGGGAAACATGCTTCAAATTGCTCGGGTGTGAATGGGCTCTAAGGCTTGGTTGACACTGAGACCTGAAAGTTGCGTGACTTATGGTGCAACTTTGCCTGGTGACCACCTGGCAATTTGCTGGCAACTTAAGTACTACTTTGATGTGACGTTAAAGTGAGGGAGGGGGCTACACCACAGGGAATGCCTTTTGTAATCATCCTGTTTTTTCACATCCAAATCGCCTCAATATAGACGAGGATCTGACTTGGAAGACAACTTCCATTAAGTTGAATAGAAGTCACCTTCAAGTAGTACAGGAACCTGTTCTGAAGTAGAAGCAACTTCAGCAGTGTTAATTAAGACTGTAACGGTCACCACCGTTTACGATTTCAATTCCACCAACCCAAGACAGCTTATCCGACACTCCGACAATCCAGCAGGCACAACCCATTCCATTTCCCAGAATAACGACACACAGCTCTGTTACTGGTTCCAAAATGAATCAATAGTTTTAATGGTAAAACTGTATTTTATACACCAAAAAGCATGCTGCAGTAATCAAAGGGACAAAGACACACCTGACTCCACCCACAACATCACACAATGGGGGGGCTAACGAGTCTCCAATACACATCCCACAGACTTTTCGGCACCGGTCTGACATAATTAACATGAACTAATTACTACAGCTGACAAGTCACATTCCACATCTTAGACATTCTGACTCTGCGATAAGCTGTTCTCACCTGCTACATAATACCCATTCTTTTAGTAAACATAATTGACATGCTAATCCACTACACCTGAAATTCAGACATCTGACCTTTACAGACTTAATTAGTACAATAGACAAATAGAATGCGATCACAGCAAGCCCCCTCACTACAGCCAGGGAGTTGGAGGGAATTTAACATCTTTCAATTAACCTGTTGAGTTCCGAATGAACAACTTGTAATATTTCAAGATATCCTGCAATACATGAATTATCGTTACTATCCCATCTCATGTAATCCGACATCATTTCTCAGTCATCCTATGCCCCTAATAGACATAGGATGACCCCAGACCCAAGAGTCATTGGTGAAGCTGGCACAGGCATACCCAGCATCCTTCAAAAGTCTGAGTATCACAGGCCATTCCCGTTACAAAGACTAACATGGGATTTCACATGTAATGCATCTTGGGGTCACGCCCAAGTTGCGGCAGTGTGAACCAAGCCTTAAAGTGGTTTTAAAGGCAATGTTTTTTTTTTGTTGTTGTTAAATAACAAACACATACTTGCTCTCTGCAGTGGTTTTGCACAGAGCAACCCGGATCCTCCTCTTCTTGGGTCCCCCGCTGGCACTCCTGGTCCCTCCTTCTGGCCAAGTGACCCTAGCGCAAGCCACTTGCAATGGGGGCACCTAAACAGACGCGCTCCTGAGCTGCTGCTCTGCGTGTCCATTCACGCACAGAACCGCAGCTCGGTCCCACTCCTCCCTCTCCTCATTGGCTCTCTGGCTATGATTGATTCAGCCAATGAAGGCACGAGAGCCCCCAGAGAGCCGAGGCTCTCGTGTACTTTGCTGGATCGCGTTGGGGCTCAAGTAAGTAAGTGGGTGCTGCTCTGCTGCACAGAGAAGGTTTTTTCCTTTTATACATAGAATGCATGAAGGTAAAAAACCTTGATCCTTATAAACAGAGCTCAAATTCCAGGCGCAAGGTCACCATGGTGCCTAGGCTTTTGTCAGCCATTCGCCTCCCACTTGCCGTCTGTGCTATAGCACGAAAGACTGCTACAGCACAGTTGTCCAGTTCTGGGAGGGCGTCTATTGACGTCCTTCTATAACCCTTGACCAGAATCCACGAGGACAACACAGACCCATCAGTGCAACCTCATCAACGCACATCGGCGAAGAAAAATGACTTTAAACTGTTAGTCCTTTTGCTTCTTCAATAGTTCTTATTGATGAATAGATCTGAAATAAAGAGTGTCTGTTGCCCAATAGAATGAATATTTGTCTATTACCCCAAAGCGATGACTTTGCCACCATTCACTGTCTGAGGCGTGTTAAATAATGCAAACGTTTTCTGCTGCAAATTAGCAGTGGAGTTATTGACACTTGTATTATTCAAAATTCTTCTCCTACAGATGATGATTTCACAAATTGACATGGGATAATAGGGAAAAAAGGAAAGATTGTGTGTGACTGGTATATGATGAAGGAATGATTGACACCCACTGATTGCTCATCTTTGCCCAGATCTACCTGGTATGCTCTGTAGGGTTATGCCTCTGTATAGTGGGTATATGGCACAGATAAATCCTTCTTTTTTTGTTGTCATACTCCATATGCTTAATCCTGGTTAATCTAGTATATTAAACTGTATCCAATGAGTACGCAGCTAAGCCTGTGCTTGGCTTGTGTGTGTGTAGTGAATGAACTGAAATCTCTATTTAAGTAAACTGTATATCATCTGCTTGGCTTAGACCTTGTACAGTTTGCTCTTACCTGGTCTTTATTTTCATGATTTTACGCTACTGCTGTACCCTTACAATAATGGCATTTACACCTGTTTTTATTATACACATTTTCAATATATGTAACTGTCTTATTTGTGAGTGAAAGTATAGAAGGAACGTCTATGTTAGAAAGATTTGTCTTTGACAGTAATCTGACACATGGAGGTATTGAACATATAATTTACAGGTGTTGTCTATGCAAAGAGATGAGTTGTAAAAACGATCTTTCGGAAAGCTGTAAAAATGTACGGATGTCTGTGCAGAATCTTTTTGGTTGAGCGGCCTATACTCTAGTAGAATTTTTTTTTTGTTCAAAAATTGTTTGTTTTTAGGAACTTTTTTAATTGATTTTGTAATTGGCAAGGTAAAATCTATATTTGTTTCGATCAGCTATGAGAAAATTCAAAGGCGCAGAATGGATTTTTCTTTCTCAAACCAACTTATTTCTAAGACTCCTTTCAACACGGCGGCTGTGTTGGCGCTAAAGTGCTGCTAGTTTTAGCGATGCTTTAGTGCTGTTTAACCACTTCAATACGGGGCACTTTCACCCCCTTCCTGCCCAGGCCATTTTTCAGCTTTCAGCGCTGTCACACTTTGAATGACAATTGCGCAGTCATGCAACACTGTACCCAAATGAAATGTTTATCATTTTTTTTCCCCACAAACAGAGCTTTCTTTTGTTGGTTTTTTATCACCTCTGCGGTTTTTATTTATTGCGCTATAAACAAGAGAAGGGACAAGTTTAAAAAAAAAAAAAAACAATATTTTGGGAGCACTCGGTGTGCAAGGGGTCCAACTGTGTACATGGATTTTGTTAAGGAAGTCCATACACTTTACTAGACTTGGAAGAGCCCAGTGCTGCTGAGGATAATCACACCACTTTAAACTCCCAATTAGGCCCCTTTCACACTTGTGCGACTTCAAAGTGACACGATTTTACCGCGATTTTGACAAGACAGACGTACGACTGTGGATCCGACTTTGCCCCACAACTTGAAGTACGACTTCAATGAGCATGGACGCGACTTTGATCCCCCAATCATTAGAGGGAATTCCACGCCCTTTTTTGGGGGGGGGGGGACTGCATGGGTTCCCCCTTCATGAGCATACCAAGGCCCTTCGGTCTGGTATGGATTTTAAGGGGAAACCCCACGCCGAAAAACGATGTGCGGCCCCCCCCCCCCAAATCCATACCAGACCCTTATCAGAGCACCAGCCCGGCTGGTCAGGAAAGGGGGTGGGGATGAGCTAGCACACCCCTCTCCTGAGCCGTACCAGGTCACATGGGGGGGTGGGTGCTTTGGGGCAGAGGGACCTTGCACCCCCCCCCCTCGCCCCCACCCCAAAGCACCTTGCCCCCGTGTTGATGAGGACAAGGGCCCCTTCCCGACAACGCTGGCCGTTGGTTGTCGGGGTCTGAGGACAGGGGGCTTATTGGAATCTGTGACCCCCCTTTAATAAGCGTGCTCCCAGATACCAGCCCCCCACCCTCGGTGAATGAGCATGCAATATTTTATGTCGCACTGTATTTGCGCATTTGTATAATGTGAAAGATGTTACATTGCGAGAATCTTTATTCTAAGCACAACTTTGTGACTCTCAATAAGCCTGAATCATGCCGCTCTACCTGTAATCGGTAAGAAATTGTCTTTTTAGCCATTGCATTGTAGGTCAGCACATCCAAAGTAATCATTTACTTATGACATCAGCTCCATAGAGTCTTCAAACTAGAGGACCTGAAAACATAGCACCATACCATTAAAGTGGAAGAAAAGCCTCAAGTCAAACTATTCTTTAAAATGTTGCCCCCCCCCCCCCCTCATACCTATTCTGCTAACCTGTAAAAGAGAAAAAAAAAGCGCATACTTGTCTATTTTAATCCGCTCCGGTCATGTGATCCCGCAGCTCCGGTTCCCCTGTGTCAATGACGAGAGCCATGGAAGTCTATGGGTGATGTCATGGCTCCGGGAATTCCCAGCTGTTGCCAAGCGCTCCTTGAGCCGGGGCTGCAGGATCACGTGACAGGTAAGTAATCAAGTGATAGGTAAGTACACTTTCTTTTTTTTTTATTTCCTTTTTAAATACAGGTTGGGTAGGATAGTTATGAGGAAGAGAGAGGGAACGTTTTCAGTGAGTGTTAGACTCGGGCTTTTCTTCTGCTTTAGACCCCTTTCACACTGAGGCAGTTTTCAGGCATTTTGGCGCTAGAAAAAACACTTGTAAAGTACCTGAAACCTGCCTCCCATAGTTTTCAATGGGTGCTTTCACACCCTGGCGGTGTACTTGCGGGACGTTAGAAACAGTCCTGCAAGTTGCATTTTTGGGGCGGTTTGGAAACGCTGTACACAGCGCTCCCGAAACGCCCCTGCCCATTGCAATGAATGGGCAGAGCTTCTGAAGCGCCTGTGAAATGCTTCGGAATCACATCAATTAAGTTTTTAACCCCTTTTTGGGGTTAAAAGCGTCCCACTAGCGGCCAAAAAGTATCGTTTAAAGGCACTAAAGCGCAGCTAAAATGAGTGACGATTTAGCGCTGCGGCGGCCCCAGGGTGAATAGGGTGCACTTAGTCCTTTTTAAATGGCCTCTTGTTCCGTCCATATATTGTATATCCGCGCTGCATAGTCATGCTTTGATTTCTTTCACATGCAATCATTGTCCAGAAACTCACAGGATGTGTTACTTACACCATCTTCTGCATCTCTGTCCTGCAATAAGCTCCGATTTAGTGACGCTCGTTATGTGCAATGTGTGCGGAGAGTGTGGCCAGTATTTATATGCTGTATTTTTGGGACATTTAGTAACTGTCCTGGTAAATGTTGATGCTTATGGAACTAGATTTTTTTTTTTAATTTTCTTTTCTCTTTCTTGTTTCTATTTTAGATGGCGTACCTCAGGTTTATTACTTTGGCCCATGTGGTAAATACAATGCCATGGTGCTAGAATTGCTGGGGCCAAGTTTGGAAGACTTATTCGACTTGTGTGACAGAACATTTTCCTTAAAAACTGTGCTCATGATAGCCATACAACTGGTAAGTAGGCATGGACTTTCTGCATGTGTCTATCTAAAGAGCTTGGATGTTTTAGTAACTCTAGACATATGGGAAGATGCTAACAACAAAACCTTGGGAATGCCCAGGAAAAAACCAAGCCTCCTTACCGACCAGCCTCCAGAACAACCAAATTAACCGACCAGCCTCCAGAACAACCAAATTAACCTGTCTAACAGTATGCGTTAAAAACAGGGGTTTTGTCCGCACGCATTTGCAAACGCATGCGTAAGCCACAGAGCCGCACCAAGGCACCCTGTAATCTGTGGTCCTAACACTAAACAGTGAGTGTCCCCATAGTAGAGGCACATGCATTTTAATGGATAGATGAGGGCAGGTGGACTGAAGGGGAGCCACCCCTCCTAAAAGGTAGATGCTTCCTCACCCGGACGCTCTGAGCTGTGGGTGGGCTCTCCACGTCATCACATACAGTCAGTCCTGCATTGTATGTGCTCAGACAAGTAGGCCACCACGTCTACGAGTGCCTTCGAGAGACCTGTCGTATAAATAGAGAGCATCTGCCAGAGTGAGCAATAAGGCCACTTTCACACTGAGGCGCTTCTAAACTGCCAGTAAAACACTGAGACCCCTTTCACACTGGGGCTTTTTTCAGGCGTTTTGGCGTTAAAAAGAGCACCTGAAAGAAGCCTCATCTGCAATCCCATTGTGAAAGCCTGAGTGCTTTCAGAGCCCCTTCACACTGCCAGCACCCAAAAAAACGCTGGTAAAGTCAAGACCCCTTTTGGCTGAGGAGCACCGATTTTTCAAAGCCGGGAACCCCTTTCATAGACTCCAATGTTAAACTGTAATTTCTCCGGTAACTTTGGGGACCCAGTGGCGGTCGTATGTCCCCTGGCTACACTCTTCCTCTATAAGTGTGCAAAGTTTGTTGTCTGGGGGACCTACGGCTGGGGAGCACCGTTTTTTTCAAAGCCGGTCACCCCTTTCATAGACTCCCATGTTAAATGTCAGTCTAGTCATGGACACAGTGAGGCATGCAGATGGACACCCTAGGCCAGTGATGGCGAACCTCGGCACGCCAGATGTTTTGGAACTACATTTCCCTTGATCCTAATGCACTCTGCAGTGTAGTGGAGCATCATGGGAAATGTAGTTCCAAAACATCTGGGGTGCCAAGGTTCGCCATCACTGCCCTAGGCTTATACTCAAGGTAATAAGTTTTCCCAGTTTTTTGTGGTAAAATTAGGTGCCTCGGCTTATATTCAGGTCGGCTTATACGTGAGTATATACAGTAATTATATATCTCTTAGATTGTAAGCTCTCATGTGCAGGGCCCTTTTGAATCCTATTGCACTAAATTGTGATGCAACTGTTATGTTTGCCTTCATTTTGTTAAAGCGGTTGTATACCTCGAAGGAAAAAAAACCCTGTAAGGCAAAGGCACTGCATACTAGCTTGTTATGAAATGCCTTTGAACAAAGCCCCCGCACTGTCTCCCGGTCACCGCCGAGGGAGCTGACATTTCTGCCTCTGCGATTATTTCCGGGTTCTCAGCTCCGGCCATGCGTGCGGGGGTCTTCTTTCCGCCAAGGAGCTCTAAATTTTTCCGGCAGCATTCACGGCTGATGTTAGTGGCTGCATGCAAAGTGAATATCTCCTAAACCGTACAGGTTTAGAAGATATTAATTTTACCAACTAGTAACCCTTATTATAGGCTTACATGTAGGTAAACCTGTGCTAAAGGGGTATACACCACTTTAAGCGCTGCGCAAACTGTTGGTGCTAAATTGAAGTGTTTGCTTTCCAAAATAAGGTCATTTTTTGGGTGTTTCGCCTACCATGGCACTTAAAGCCTCATAGACACAATCGGATTTCCATGGGACAAATCTGTGGAATTTTGTGCGAAGGGTGAACTTATTCTGCATGCAGACGGCAGAACTTTTTCAGCCAACATACACAACTACGTGTTTTTATTTGCTCTTTGGGCATCTACTGCTAATGTTGTCTTATGGTTAGCATTGGTTCGGAGCATGCGTGTTTGTACTTTAGATTCGACTCCACTATTGGCGGCGGGAGAGGGGGTTCTCCCGCGCCCTCTGTCGCTTACTGAAGCCGTCGGTAGCAGCAGAGGCAATCGGGTCCTTGCTGCTTGCCATGGATACGAGTGAGGGCAAAATGGTCCCTACCCGTCTCCATAGCAGGGCGGAAAAAATGTCAAAACGTCACTTCCCCTCATGCGTCTTAAAGGCACATTTTTATGTTGTCATTTTTTTCAAACGACAAATATTTTTTATTTTTTTTTGCATTTTAGTCTAAATATGAAATCTGAGGTCTTTTTGATCCCGGATCTCATATTTAAGAGGACCTGTCATGCTTGTTTCTATTACAAGGGATGTTTACATTCCTTGTAATAGGAATAAAAGTGACCCATTTTTTTTTTTTTTTTAAAGTGTAAAAATATCAAGTGAAATAAGAAAACAACTTTTTTTTTTTTTTTTTAAAGTGCCCCGTCCTGACGAGCTTGCAGAAGCTAACACATACATGAGTAGCGCCTGCATATGAAAACGGTGTTCAAACTGCACAAGTGAGTTATCGCCACAATCGTTAGAGCAAAAATTTTAGTCCTAGACCTTCTCTGTAACTCAAAAGATGCAACCTGTAGAATTTTTTTTAAACGTCGCCTATGGAAATTTTTAAGGGTAAAAGTTTGATGCCATTCCACGAGCGGGCGCAAAGCGTGACATGTTGGGTATTGGTTTACTCGGCGTAACATTATTTTTCACAATATAACAGAAAATTGGGCTAACTTTACTTTTTCCATTTTTTTTTTTTTATTCAAAAAATTGAATTTTTTCCAAAAAAGTGCACTTGTAAGACCGCTGCGCAATACGGTGTAACAAAAAGTATCGAATTGACCGCCATTTGATTCTCTAGGGTGTTAGAAAAAAATATATAATGTTTGGGGGTTCTAAGTAATTTTTTAGCAAAAAATAAATGTTTTAAACTTGAAAACACAGAGTCTGAAAAACAGGCAATGTCCTTAAGTGGTTAAAATAATTATTACTGTTATATTATTTAACCAGTTACCGACTGCCGCACGCCTATTTACGTCGACAGAGTGACAAGGGCAGGCAATTGGCGTACAGGTATGGCTCTTAAAATCTGCTGCCCAGCGGGCGCCTCCCGATGTTCCCGGGAGTCCCGCAATTGCGGTCGGCAAGAGCAGAACAGGGGAATGCCTTTGTAAATAAGGCATTCTTTTATTCTGCCTAGTGACACTGTCACTGATCGCTCCCCGTGATTGGGAACGGTCATCGGTGACATGTCATGTGTAGCCACGCCCCCTAATGGTAAGAATCACTTCCTAGGGAACACTTAACCCCTGCAGCGCCACGAGAGCTACAAGTAAGCATCACACGATGTGAAACATGTCGGCCACCTTTTTCCTGTTGTTCACTTCATTTTGACTGCATCGCTTTGGTTATTTTTTGGATTTTATTTATACAATAAAGACTATGGGCCAGATTCACGAACACTTGCGCTGGAGTATTTGGATATGCGCCGCGTAACTGTGCTGATGCGCCGACGTTTCTATGTGCCCGTACCCACCAAACTAGATGCGCCCAATAACGGGTCATTTGCGACCGGCGGAACGTTCCGACGCCAGAGTATCGTCAGCGTTTATTTTCGCTGGCCGCATCAGTCGCGCCCATTGATTTCCCCTGCAAATATGCAAATGAGGGAGATTTCCCAATTCACGAACGGATTAGCACCATACGCTGGCTACATGCGCCGCGCGTATCTGATCCGTCCAGCGCAAAGTTATTTCTACAAAAGGCTGCTTTATCTTTACTCCAGACGGTCACAGGTCAGCAGGAGAGCAGCTACAGCAGCGTTACCGACGATAAGAGCTAGCTGAGCACCCCCACTTGCAAGGACAACACCTCTGTGTGCCAACATGCCAGGGGCACTCGTGGTCCTAGAACTACTGATGGGTCCCCTGGAACCAAGAAGGCGGGCACGTGAGAGGATATACCGCACTCGTATGAACCTCTTTGGCATGGGGGATGAGGAGGTGTATCGCCTATTCAGATTCAGCCCAGATGCAATACTTGAACTAACCACAACCCTGCAGGATGACATCACCAGCCCAACACACCGATCACAAGCAGTGCAGCCACTGGTGAAGGTACTGGCAACACTTCATTTCCTTGCCAGTGGATTATTCCAGCGTACAAGTGGAGTGGTGGCTGGGATGTCACAGTCCTCCATAAGCAGATGTGTGCACCAGGTTGTCCCTGCAATCCTCAGACGCATGTCCAACCATTTCATCAGACCCACCACTGAGGAGCTGCGGCAGAAGGCAATGACAGATTTCTACAACATTGCCAGATTCCCACGCACTGTGGGGGCCATTGATTGCACACATGTGGCCCTACAGCCCCCCAGTGCCACAGAGCACATATACCGCAATCGGAAGCATTGGCATTCCATCAACGTACAGGTGATAGCCGATGCCCAACGCCTCATATGGCACGTCCGTGCCAAACACCCCGGGTCCAGCCATGACAGCTACATATACCGTCAGAGCCCCATCCCAGCAGAATTTAACCAGAACATGTATGGGGACAGCTGGCTGGTTGGTGAGTGACATGGGAGTCAGGCATGACTATCCCCTCCCGTCATGCACAACAGAAATCGCACATGCATGACTAACATTCTCCTGTCTTTTACCTTACAGGTGACTCTGCATATGCATTGGGACCCCATCTAATGACTCCTTTCCGGAACCCCCAAACCAGAGGAGAGAGAAGATACAATGAAGCACACATCAAAACCCGTGCAGTGGTGGAGCAAACATTTGGGCTCCTGAAGTCCCGTTTCCGATGCCTGGATAAGTCTGGGGGGGCCCTATTGTATTCCCCTACCTTTGTGTGTCAGATCATCGGTGCATGTTGCATACTACATAACTTTGCTATGAAAAAAGGCCTGCATATTGACATACGTGATGACCTGACCCCCGACCCACACAGTCCCCCCTGCCAGAGGACACCCAGTCTGCTGATGGAAGAGCAGTCAGGAGGGTCCTCGCCGTAGGCATCTTTGGACACTAAACCAAAACATTACTAACACAGACAGTGCACGCATGTACACCACTGATGTCCCTAGATCACACACACCACATGCACATCGCATTGGATTAGCCCAAGTCCAGCATGTAGGAGTTGGGAGCAGTAACGCCGCGTCAAGGCCCCAATGATGTCACTGTCCATTCACACACCTTTCACACGTCATTCATTCAGCCGTGGGGTTCACTTCACCACCACGGCCGAGGGTGACACCCCTTACTTTCAGGAGTGCCACCCTCTCACATTCACACACCATTCACACTGTCCCCTGCACTCCTGACCGTGTGCAGTACAAAAAGAAATTATAAAGATCATATCCTGACCAATAAAAGAAAAATAATCTCATAACCTGAGAAAAAAATAAAATAAACTCATGACCTGAGTATGTCAAAAATAATAATATAAAACCAGCACCAAAAAAAAGGCCTCATCGGGGATGCCGGGGGCTTCTTCTGGGGGCCCCTCTCTGGCTCCGCAGCTGCCTGGATGGAGTGGGTGGGGGGGCATCTGGAGGTGGCTGATCCCCAGGTGGGCCACTCCTGGCAGGTGTGGCCTGCGTGCCCTCCAAGGCCCTGGCTATCCGTCCAAGATAACTGTTGGTCTGGGCCTGCATCCGGAGCTGACGGGTCATCTGGTAATGCTGGGCCCGCCGACTCAGCCTCCCCTGCTCACGGATGGCAGCACTGTTACCATGGATGGCAGCAGTGTTGGCCTGGACGGCTGCAGTGAGGTGCTGGATATCCCCCTGCACCTCCCCCAAAGTGGTGACCACTGCAGCGCAGTTAGAGCTGACATCCTGCACTGCGTTGCTGATGTTGGCAACGGAGCCCAGGCTGTCAGAGACTTTCTGCAAGTGGTCCGCTATGGCCCCCATTTGTTCTGTCTGTCTGGCGTGATCCCTTGCCAACTGATCCTGGACACCATCAGACACCCCCCTGGTCTTCTGGGTCGCCTTCCTGGGGCCCGAAGATGTATGTCCTCGGGTGGAAGGTGTCGCCCTTGAGGGGCTTCCAAGGATGGGGGAGGGGACGACAGACGGGCCAGGAGAAGGGGAGGAGACCGACAAGACCAAAGAAAAGTCCTGCTCTGCCACAGCAGGATCCTCCACAACCACCTCGGCAGGTGTGGTGTGGCCACTCTCCTCCTCAACAACCTCTTCACCACCCAGTGGCTCGGGCACATGATGGCGTGGGGGGGATGGGGTGGAATGCAGGCTGACAGATGATGGCCCAGCTCCGTCATCTGTGGATGACACAAAGCAGACACATGTTGGTGGTCCCACACACTTGGCACATGTACCCCCCCCCCCCAAATGCAAAACATCAAATAGGGGATTAGAAAACACTTACCTGTCCTTGTGCCTTCCTCCACGGAGTCATAGCCTGCGACCCCCTCCACCTGCTCCCTCTCCAGGCACCGAGCGACCACCTCCTCCTCTGCGGTCAGGGTGACAGGACATGGGGGACCACCACCTGTGCCCCTCTCATACCTCCTGATGGAGGCCACCTTGTCCCTCACCTTGCGCCGCAGGTCATTGATTTTCTTTTGTATGTCCCCAGCAGTCCGGGTGGAGTAGCCCAGGACATTGACCCTGGCAGCAATGGACTCCAGGATGCCCTGCTTCCTCTCCCGGCTGGTCTTGCGGCTTTTTTTGCCATGGAGAAATTCATTCTCCGTCTCCATAGCCGATATAATGACAGAGACCTCCTGGGTATTAAAATTGAGGTTCCTCCTCTCTCTGGGGGTAGCGGGAGCAGCCATCACAGAGCAAAAGTATCTTCCCTGGGGTGGGGGGAAACGGAACTACTTTTGCGCCGGAATGGCGTTTCCGCCAGCGCTTTTAAGCGCCCAGCGGAACGCATTGCGCTGACGTTTCCCAGGAAGTGGTGCCGACGGAAGTTGTGAGCATGCGCACAAGGGGCGAGGGGAGCCGCACTCACTGCGCATGCTCCGTGGATGATGCGCTGAACGTAAGCCTCTGCGCCGGGCTCCGCCCATCATTTACATATGATCACACCCACTTCCACTTGCGTCGGGTTACGCCAGCGCATTATCGTTACTCTGGCGCAAGTTTACGCGCAACTGCTATGTGAATTACAGGAATTGCGCTGAAAGGGTCTTCAGAGTAACGTAAATGAGAAGCGTTACTCCAGAGGAAAGATACTCTCATCTACCTGAATCTGGCCCATTGTTTTAAGGAGTGCGGCAGTCCAGGATTTTCTTCTATCAAATGCAGTGCCACATAGTGGTTAACCTCTTCACTGCCAGTGTCATTTTTACAGTAATCTGTGCATTTTTATAGCACTGCTCGCTGTAGAAATGACAATGGTCCCAAAATGGTGTCCAATGTGTCCACCATAATGTCGCAGTTGCGATAAAAATCACGGATCGCCGCCATAACTAGTAAAAAAAATAATAATAAAAATGCCATAAAACAGTCCCCTATTTTGTAGAAGCTATAACTTTTGCGCAAAACAATCAATAAAAGCTTATTGCGATTTTTGTGTTTTTTTTTAACCAAAAATATGTTTTAAAAATACGTATCAGCCTAAACTGTGGAGACATTTTTTTTATATATATATATTTTTGGGGGATATTTATTATAGAAAAAAAGTTAAAAATATTGTATTTTTTTCAAACTTGTCGCCCTTTTTTTGTTTATAGTGCAAAAAATAAAAATTGCAGAGGTGGTCAAATATCACCAAAAGAAAGCCTTTGCGCATGTGCAAGACGATTTCCCCGACTTGTTCATTCCCCGACTTAGTTGGGGTAGGTGGTACACTTTGGTGGGGTTGGGTCAGCCATGCCCTGTGACCTTTGACCTCTGGGAACCTGCCTTCTGACCTTTGACCTTATGGGGGAGGTCCCTGTTCCAATTCCTGAGCCCTAGCCATATTCTTCAATGGGAAACCCTGACCCTAACCCCCTATCCGCAAGACGCTTTCCCCGACTTGTTCATTCCCCAACTTAGTTGGGGTAGGCGGTACACTTTGGTGGGGGTGGGCCGCAGTTGTCGGTTAAAGCAACGCAAAAGTGGTCCGGTCTTTAGCCACCAAAATGGTCCGGGGCAGAAGCGGTTAGTTTCTTAACAACTTAAGGACCGCCTCCTGCACATATATGTCGGCAGAATGGCATGGCTGGGCACAGGCACGTACAGGTAAGAGCCCAGGCGTGGGTCGCACGTGACCCGGTCCGAAGCGCCGCAGGACCCGTGGACCCGATCACCGCCGGTGTCCCGCGATCGGTCACAGGAGCTGAAGAATGGGGAGAGGTGTGTGTGTAAACACACCTTCCCCATTCTTCACAGTGGCACTGTCATTGATCGTCTATTTCCTGATATAGGGAAAGACGATCAATGTCACACGTCCAGCCCTGCCCCCTACAGTTAAAAACACATATGAGGTCACACTTAACCCCTACAGCGCCCCCTAGTGGTTAACTCCTAAACTGCAATTGTAATTTTCACAGTAATCAATGCATTTTATAGCACTTTTTTTTTTTTTTTTAGAAAAGTTTTTTTTTTTATCTTTTTTTGGGGGATATTTATTATAGGAAAAAGTAAAAAATATTGATTTTTTTTCAAAAATGACGCTATATTTTTGTTTATAGCGCAAACAATTTAAATTGTAGAGGTGATCAAATACCACTAAAAGAAAGCTCTATTTGTGGGGAAAAAAGGACGCCAATTTTGTTTGGGAGCCACGTCGCACGACCACGCAATTGTCAGTTAAAGCGACGCAGTGCCGAATCACAAAAAGGGGCAAGGTCCTTAACCTGCATATTGGTCCGGGTCTTAAGTGGATAAACACAACTAAATACATTGGGCCATCTGCTTTCCAAAAAGGAGTAATTTAGAGTTTTTTGTACTGTTCTGGCATTTTAGGGTCTCCAGAAATTGAAATGGGCAATCCGACTGATTTAATGTACACGGACTTGGGATATTTTTACCAAAGAAATGTAGCAAAATATTTTATGGCCTTCATTTATGATGGATTTTTTATTTACAAAATTTTACAAAATTACTAAAACCTTTTTTCCCCTAAAATGTCTTTCTTTTTTCATTTATATAGCAAAAAATAAAAACCAAGTGGTGGATGAATACCACCAAAAGAAAAGCTCCATCTCAAAAGAATATCAAATGAAAGTGTAACAGTGCTGAAAAATGCCCTGGGCAGAAACGGGGGGAGGGAAACAGCCTGGCCTTGATGAGATTAATAAAGAAACTTCCTAGAATGCACTGCTTTTAAGTTTTTTTTTTTTCCTTTTAGACCCTATTTGCACCTGAGCGTTTTGTAGCTTGAAACCTAAAGCTACAAAACGCTGGAGAGGAAAAAAGTCTATTATTCTCTATGGAGATGGTTCACATCTCCGCTCTAAAACGCCTGAAGCTAAAACGAGTTCTGGGACTTTTTTTTTACGCAAATTTGGGTGCTTTTCTTCTTTTTACATTGGTGACCTTTTGAAATCGCAGCAAAAACACAGCAAAAATCGCTGTAAAATTGTGGAACTTTCTGCCTGTAAACGCTATGCTCAGGTGTGAGTTGGGCCTTCGTGAAGTAAACCAAATGTCTGTGTTCTTCTGCAGCTTTTGAAGCTTCATTTATGAACAGATTCAGGACTACCAGACAGATTTTAAGAATTGCTTAGGGACACATTGAAATGAAAATGAAGAGAAATATTACTGAATATAACCAAGAATGTGATTGCATTGGGTGCCATTGACATATTTCTTTGCCTTTTGTTACTGATCAGTCTTGTGGTCTAATACTTGTTCACAATAAACGTTCTTGATATTGAAACGTAAAATATTTATTTTGTGAAAAACGTCAGTTTTAATGTTTCTTTTTTTCCTCTTTCATGCTTACACAGATTTCCCGCATGGAATACGTTCATTCAAAGAACCTGATATATAGAGACGTAAAGCCAGAAAATTTCTTGATAGGTCGCCCAGGAAACAAGAACCAGCAAATAATTCACATTATAGATTTCGGCTTGGCAAAAGAATATATAGACCCAGAAACAAAGAAGCACATACCTTACAGAGAACACAAGAGCCTTACAGGAACAGCTAGATACATGAGTATTAATACACATTTAGGAAAAGGTATGTGTGACTACAAATGACTGATGTGCCATAAACTTGCTTTTGCTAATATTTTTGTAGAATTCTGAAGCTTTGCACTGCAGGGTCGGTGTTAGACTATTTTGCACCCTAAGCAAGACCATCTACTTGCGCCCCCCAAATTAAAAATTCTCTTGCAATATGGTTTAAACTCTCCCCCATCAGGTCACATACCCCATTTCACATATACTTATTATTAGGGTTGTCCCGATACCACTTTTTTAGGACTGAGTACAAGTACCGATACTTTTTTTCATGTACTTGCCGATACCGAATACCGATACTTTTTTTAAATGTCATGTGACAGTTTTCAAACCACAATACAGACTAAGGATATTTTCTTTCGAATTATGAACTCTAACTCAAGACTATTTTCTTGTCACGCAGTAGTAAAAAACTCAAAGAATTTTCACAGAACATGTTGATAAATACAAAAAAAGTATTCTATTTAGGTATCGGGAGCATTTGCGCGAGTACAAGTACTCCCACAAATACTCGGTCCCGATACCGATACTAGTATCGGTATCTGGACAACCCTACTTATTATCCATGCCCTATCCTCCAAACAGGGACTTTGCCCACCCCCACATCTGTCCAAGTGAGCAGCCCATTTTGCTAATAATGATATCTGGTCGGTAAGGGTTAATGATAAGGGTAGTGCAGTTAGGAAAGGGTCAGGTGAAGGGTGAATGCTGATATTGGGGGCAATTTATAGAATCGGTGGGCTCATGTGCAAGATCATAAGTGGGGCCCTGTAGCTTGATGAAGCTAAAGGAAAAATATGGTTTACTTATTGCAATGCAGCAGTGAGTGGGCATGGTGTTCATTATGCCAGGGTTGTTGCTGGTATTGGAAAAGGTTTGGGACATTGCAAGAGGGTGGTAATGTAAATGGTAGTCATTGTCAAATTTGTATTACCAGTGGTAGGGGCTTAAATCAAACCAAAAAAGTTATGCCCCATAGTTTCATTTAAAAATTGCATCCATCATTAAATGCTATACGTTTTAACATTTTAATGAAACGCTGCCATTACTTACGATTCTGTGTCCACGTTATCTCCCCAATTTATGCTATGCCCACTGCCCCACCCCCCCAGGTTATGCTGTGCCCACTAGAATTCCCCCTACCCGGGTTATGCTGTGCCCACTAGAATTCCTCCCACCCAGGTTATGCATTGCCCACTAGAATTCTTACCCCCCAGGTTATGCTGTGCCCACTATAATCCACCCCCCCAGTTAATGAATGCTGTGTCCACTATAATCCCACCCCCAGTTTATGCTGTGCCCACTATAATTCCTCCCCCCCCCCCAGGTTATGCTTTTCTCACTATAATTCCACCTCCCCCAGCTTATGCGGTGCCCAGGTTAAACTTTGCCCACTAAAGTTTACCTGTGCCTACTATCAGGGCAGGACTTAGGGTGGTGGGGGCCCCTGGGCTTGAGTGTTGAAGGGGCCCCCTGGAGCGGGGGTGCCGCATTAAAGTTGTTGAGCGGGGGGGGGGGGGGTGTGAATTGAAGTTGTTGACCGGGGGGGCATTAAATTTGTTGACCGGGGGGGTGCACATTAAAGTTGTTGAGCGGGGGGGTGACTCTCATCTGTGCACGGAATAAAAATTCTGGGCCCTTTAATAAAAAATAAACCTCTGGGCCCTTTAACCACTTAAGGACCGCCTACTGCACATTTACGTCGGCAGAATGGCACGGCTGGGCACATCAACGTATATATACGTTGATTTTAGTACCCAGCCGTGGGTCGCGGGCGCAAGCCTGCGACCCGGTCCGAAGCTCCAGGACCGGGACCGCGGGATTCGCGGACCCGATCGCCGCTGGAGTGCGGCGATCCGTCCCTGGAGCGGAAGAACGGGGAGAGCCGTGTGTACACATGGCTTCCCCGTGCTTCTCTGTGGCCGTAGCATCGATCGCGTCATCCCTGTAATAGGGGGACGCGATCGATGACGTCGCACCTACAGCCACACCCCCCTACAGTTGTAAACACACACATTAGGTCACACATCCCCTACAGCGCCACCTGTGGTTAACTCCCAAACTGCAACTGTCATTTCCACAGTAAACAATGCAATTTAAATGCATTTTTTGCTGTGAAAATGACAATTGCCCCAAAAATGTGTCAAAATTGTCTGAAGTGTCCACCATATTGTCGCAGTCACGAAAAAAATCGCTGATCGCCGCTATTAGTAGTAAAAAAAAAATTATTAATAAAAATGCAATAAAACAATCCCTTATTTTGTAAACGCTATACATTTTGCGAAAACCAACCGATAAACGCTTATTGCGATTTTTTTTACCAAAAATACGTAGAAGAATACGTATCGGCCTAAACTGAGGAAAAAAAATGTTTTTTTTATATATTTTTGGGGGATATTTATTATAGCAAAAAGTAAAAAATATTGTATTTTTTTTTTAAATTGTCGCTCTATTTTTGTTTATAGCGCAAAAAAAAAAACGCAGAGGATGATCAAATACCACCAAAAGAAAGCTCTATTTGTGGGGAAAAAAGGACGCCAATTTTGTTTGGGAGCCACGTCGCACGACCGCGCAATTGTCAGTTAAAAACGACGCAGTGCCGAATCGCAAAAAGGGGCAAGGTCCTTTACCTACATTTTGGTCCGGGTCTTAAGTGGTTAATAAAAAAAATAAAATAAAATAAACATTTATAAAAAAGAAAGGGGGTTGCCATCCAGGGGCCCTGGAGACCTCTGGGGCCTTTAATAATAATAATAAATATATATATATATATTAGAGCTGCATGATTAATCGTCAAGAATCGTTATCGCGATCTTTTTCCCATTGCGATTCTTGATACAGGTTTCACGATCTTTCACATGAAAATTATTTTCTCTCTGCACTTTGGTATGCAAAGAATTTCCTGTCTGCTCTCAGCCAAAAGTCAGTCTGGGCAATCTGCCAAGTTTTGGAAACATTCTTTATCAGTGGAAAGTTAAGTCTAAACATTGTATCTCTTCAAAGGAATTAACTTCTTCTGTATGTAAATTAGGAATTTTTAACCACTTAAACACCAAACCTTTTTCTGACAGCTCTTTTGAAGTTAAAATCATTATTTTTTTTTGCTAGAAAATTACTTAGAACCCCCAAAGATTATATAATTTTTTAGTAAAGACCTTGGCCTAGAGAATAAAATGGCGGTTGTTGCAATATTTTATGTTGCACTGTATTTGCGCAGCAGTCTTTTTAAATGCATTTTTTTGGAAAAAAATGAATTTAATGAATTTAAAAAAAAAATAGGCAGTAAAGTTAGCCCATTTTTATTTTTATTTATATATATATATATATATATATATATATATATATATATATATATATATATATATATATATATATATATATATATATATATAAAAACATATTTTTTTATTAAAAAATAAATAAAAAAAGTGGGGGTTGCTGTCCAGGGCCCTGGGGGCCCCTGGGCACCTCCAGACCCCTAAAAAAAATATTTTTTTTTATAAAAAATACATAAAAAAGGGAGGTTGCCATCCGGGGGGTCTGGGGACCTCTGGGCCTTTTAATAAAAAATAAAAAAATATAAACAAAAATAAAAAAATAAACATTTATAAAAAAAAAAGGGGGGGTTGCCACATGGGGCCCTGGGGACCTCTGAGCCCTTTAATAAAGAAAAAAAAAATACAAAAAGTAAGGGTTGCTGTCCGCGGCCCTGGGGACCTCCGGAACCCTAAAAAAAAAAAAAAAAAAATTTTTTTTTTTTTTTTTTTTTTTTTTTAGAGGGGGCCCCCTATTGGGCGGGGCCCATGGGCTTTAGCCCAGTCAAGCCCAATGGTAAGTCCGGCCCTGCCTACTATAATTGAAAGTGGAACCATCCTGAGCAGTGGGAAAAATAACAGCTGCCACTTCCTAAAGTGCTGGATACCACCAGTGGCTTGACTATTCAAGATACAAAAAAGTACAATGCCAAGAACAAAACTTTACACTATCACAGTTTCAGTCCTTAGATGTGATGGCTGCAATAGTTTTCTTTTCCTCGGACTTGATCTTCTGCTGGTCCTATCATTAACACCCTTCCTGTCCTAGAGTGACATCACTACTCTATGGAGAAGCAGCGTCGTCACTATAGGACAGGAAGTGTCAGACTACAAACCTCCCTTCCTGTTCTCTAAAACATAGGTGCCAGGTGTTATGTTGTCCTAATGCACTTCCTAAACCGTGTTTTGGCTTGTTTATTTTTTTACTTATTAAACAGATGTAACTGAACACTCTCAATGGTATTTTTACTAGACTGAACAGAAGCAAGTAAGAGAAATTCATTGTTTGGGTTTATATAAAACAATTTTTTCCCTAGCAACAGGGTTACATGTAACAGAAGGCTGTCCTGGTGCAGGTATTTGCCTTTTCCTATTGGGTCAGATCCCCGCGCCATGCAGTTGGGTCCTCCTACCACCTTGTGCGTTCTTTGGTAGTGTACTGTATAATTCTTCAGTGACATACTGTATATTTCTGTATGATTCTTTGACATACTTTTATTTTGTGTGTGTGACTAGAGTAGCACATAGTGAAGTAGAAGTGTTTTTAGACATTGCCAGCCAGGAACATAGATTCTCACTTTTTAATTTTTGTTTTTGTTTTGTTTTTTTAATCGTCTAATGCAGTAGTTCTCAACCTGGGGTCGGGACCCCCTCGGGGGTCAAATTATGATCTTCCAGGGGTCCCCTAATCCTGGGCTTTTCTTGAAGCCCGCGCCACTCTCCCTGCCTTTTTGTGGTCGCCCAGCTGGGCTGTCCCTGGAGCCGTGGCCTCCCACTCAGCCTCTTCGCAGCCGCTCATTCAGTTCAGGCATGGGTGGGGGGGAATAGGCTAGAGGTCAGCTGACTGGTGAGGAATGGGAAGTGTGAGGGGCTGGAGGTGACCCTATCTCCTGATTCCGGCATAGGTGCCACTGCTACGAGATGCCACAAAGTCGGAGGCACAGTGAGTAACACAATCTGTGATTATAGTTGCTATTAAAAGTCCTCACAACAGTCCTCAGATCAGCAGGTGACCTTGTTCAAGAGCACCTAATCCACTCATCCCACCAAGGAGTAAGAGAAGAAATAAAAATAAAGAATACATGGTGGTACAAAGAAAACGGGAGAGAAAGACGGCTAGAGAGACTCTATCCAATTAGGAGAACAAAGAGAGTAGTACATCCGAAAATGTACCATAAGGGGTTTTAACATTGTACGAGTGGAAGGGACTCAGGGAGCGCTAAATGTCTGTGGGTTAGGGGCGCAAATTACTTGTTTTGCCCCCGGGTGCTGACAACCCATGCTACGAAAATAAATTTTACTGTTAGGGGTCCCCACAACTTGGGAAATTTTATCAAGGGGTCACGGCACTAGAAAAGTTGAGAATCACTGGTCTAATGCACTGAATGGAGATCTCATTTATGCTGTTCATTATAAAAGATGTTAATCTTTTATGCTTCATGATTTATGCATAGCCCTTCCTTTGAGTATGGCAATGTTGGGGAACAAAATTCACCTCCAGCTTCTATGTGCTTAAGTGTTCTTCATCCATCTTTAGTAGGTGTTCAAGAAGCCCTTTATTCTTGTTGTTGCATTGTTTGAACAGCACTAAAGATTTTAGTAGTTCCCGTTAAAGCGTTTGTAAACCGTTGCACTTGTCTTTTTTTTCCCAAGGCAGAGGCATGATGTGCTAGTATATATTACATACTAGCACATTATGTGAAACTTGCCTAAAAACGAAGCAATGTAATTGCTGAAGACATCGTCCATCATCACCTGGTCTTCCGCTCCGGGTTCTGTGACTGGCCAGAGCCGCAGTGACGTCACTCCCGCGCATGTGTGCGGAAGCCCACAGGTTTACAGTGCAGGGTTCTGTAGAAATGGCACGGGCGGCCGTTCCTTCGGAAAGCATGTGTTGACTACTTCAGCGGCGGCATATACAGTAAATGTCTCTCAAACGGTGTATGTTTAGTAGTTATTTACACTACCTATAGGTAAGCCTTACTATAATCTTACCTATAGGTAAAAATTAAAGATGGAAGTTTACTTCCTCTTTAAGAGATACAAAGTCCACAAGGATGGGCTTGGCTTTTATTGCATCAACACTCTTTAAGACCTGTTTACATGTATGGGTTTTATAAGAACGAGTTTGCTTGGGCTACTTATTTTTAAAGATTTTCTGGAACAGAAGTCTAGCATTCTGATAATTCCTTACCCTGAAAGTACAAGTACACTGCTGCATTAAATCTGGTTTTGCTGCACAAACTGAAGACAACCCCCTCTTTGTTGTGATATAAAGCGAATACTGTGCCGTGTAGAGCAGTATTTTCAAGCACTAAGTGATCATTCAATATTTATATTGAAAGTGGGGGACAGAGTTTTGTAACATTTGCCAGAGGACTCCGGGAGGTACTTAACTGAAGCTGGACATACTGCTAACCAGTTGGTGTGCATTTCTAAATCGGTGATCATACTTCTGATTAAACAATGAGCTTGGGGATAGTAGTTTTTACTTCCAATCTCTGCCTCTAGTTTTATGGTGGGAATGATGCGGTATCCATTGTTATCGCTGTCCTTAATCTTGTTGGGAAAAGTTCATTTTGCATGCCCTGTGACATTACTATCACTATGAAGTAAGAGGAGAATGCTTATACACTGACCAGAAAAAAGTGACAGATTTTAGATTCCCCTTACTAAAAAAGTGTTCAAATGTAGTCCTCACCTGTCAGTGAGAAGGGAAGTCATTGGAAATCCTCAACATTCATGAAGAAAAAACTGATAGATTTTAGCCCTTCATCTACATTACTCATGGATGTCAGAATTAGGGTTGTACCGATACCAGTATCGGTATCGGGACCGATACCGAGTATTTGCGGGAGTACTTGTACTCCCGCAAATACCCCCGATACCTGAATAGAATACTTGACCCCCCCCCCGCCGCCGCTGCAATGAAAGCCGCTGTCTCATCGAAAGCTGCCGCCGCATGGGTTAAACAGCATGCGGGAACATCACAGCTTTCATTTGAATAGCTGTAGTGTTCCCGCTGCGTATAGACACTCCCCCTTGCTTGGGATTGGATGGGTGATCGTGATCTGTCCAATCCCGAGCAAGGGGGAGTGTCTATACGCGCGGGGAAAACAGCTATTCAACTGAAAGCTGTGATGTT
The DNA here is from genome assembly GCA_029574335.1 of Rana kukunoris. Classification (NCBI taxonomy): domain Eukaryota; kingdom Metazoa; phylum Chordata; class Amphibia; order Anura; family Ranidae; genus Rana; species Rana kukunoris. The sequence goes on from CM056049.1 coordinate 161,473,236, forward strand.
CCCCGTGCGGCGGCTTTCGGCGACTAGGTATGGGGGACATGGCTGCGGGGACATGGCTGGAGGGACATGGCTGGAGGGACATGGCTGCGGGTGAAATGGCTGGAGGGACATGGCTGCGGGTGAAATGGCTGCATATGTGGGGGATATGGCTGGAGGGACATGGCTGCATATGTGAGGGACATGGCTGCATATGTGGGGGACATGGCTGCATATGTGGGGGACATGGCTGGAGGGACATGGCTGCATATGTGGGGGACATGGCTGGAGGGACATGGCTGCATATGTGGGGGACATGGCTGCATATGTGGGGGACATGGCTGGAGGTAAATGGCTGCATATGTGGGGGACATGGCTGGAGGTAAATGGCTGCATATGTGGGGGACATGGCGGGGGGGGGGGGACATGGCTGCATATGTGGGGGACATGGCTGGGGGGAAATGGCTGCATATGTGGGAGACATGGCTGGAGGGACATGGCTGCATATGTGGGAGACATGGCTGGAGGGACATGGCTGCATATGTGGGGGAAATAGCTGCATATGTGGGGGACATGGCTGGGGGGACATGGCTGCATATGTGGGGGACATGGCTGGGGGGACATGGCTGCATATGTGGGGGACATGGCTGGGGGGACATGGTTGCATATGTGGGGGACATGGTTGCATATGTGGGGGACATGGTTGCATATGTGGGGGACATGGTTGCATATGTGGAAGACATGGTTGCATATGTGGGAGACATGGTTGCATATGTGGGAGACATGGTTGCATATGTGGGAGACATGGCTGCATTTGTGGGGGACATGGCTGCAGTTGGGGACACATTTAAAAAAAGTATCGGTATTCGGTATCGGCGAGTACTTGAAAAAAAGTATCGGTACTTGTACTCGGTCCTAAAAAAAGTGGTATCGGGTCTACCCTAGTCAGAATACTACAATAGATGTCAGGGGAGATTGCTTAATCCATACTGTAGTGTATAGCCAACTTTACGGCAGGTTAAGTATAGGGTTTCTTAGCTATGCTACAATAATCTAAATACAATGCCAAATATATGGAATAGATGTATGTAAAAATGTTTGCGGGAATAAAATGCATTTCTTTATCATACATTCCAGGACACAAGGCACCCTCATATGTATTATGGTAGGGTTATGCTGCCACCTTAAGGTGACTTGACACTGGCAAAAAATAAATACATGAAATTCACGTCCAGGTGAAACCCCTTCCAGCTAAGCAAAGCTTTCATATTTTGCTAGTGTCTTAGGTTCCCATTAGGGAACAGAAGCCTACCTAATCTGAATCTGTTGCCTTCAGCTTACTGCCAAGAGAAACTGTACCTTAATCCTGCAATTTAGATGCGTAGACACCAGCCTTTAATTTGATCCTTTTGGCACTGGATTTTGCATGTGAAACCCTGTACAATATATATATATATATATAATATATATATATATATATATATATATATATATATACAGTGCAGAATATAAGTATTTGAACACCCTGCTATTTTGCAAGTTCTCCCACTTGGAAATCATGGAGGGGTCTGAAATTGTCATCGTAGGTGCATGTCCACTGTGAGAGACATAATCAAAAAGAAAAATTCCAGAAATCACAATTTATGATTTTTTAACTATTTATTTGTATGATACAGCTGCAAAGAAGTATTTGAACACCTGTCTATCAGCTAGAATTCTGACCCTCAAAGACCTGTTAGTCTGCCTTTAAAATGTCCACCTCCACTCCATTTATTATCCTAAATTAGATGCACCTGTTTGAGGTCATTAGCTGCATAAAGACACCTGTACACCCCATACAATCAGTAAGAATCCAACTACTAACATGGCCAAGACCAAAGAGCTGTCCAAAGACACTAGAGACAAAATTGTACACCTCCACAAGGCTGGAAAGGGCTACGGGGAAATTGCCAAGCAGCTTGGTGAAAAAAGGTCCACTGTTGGAGCAATCATTAGAAAATGGAAGAAGCTAAACATGACTGTCAATCTCCCTCGGACTGGGGCTCCATGCAAAATCTCACCTCGTGGGGTCGCAATGATCCTAAGAAAGGTGAGAAATCAGCCCAGGACTACACGGGAGGAGCTGGTCAATGACCTGAAAAGAGCTGGGACCACCGTTTCCAAGGTTACTGTTGGTAATACACTAAGACGTCATGGTTTGATATCATGCATGGCACGGAAGGTTCCCCTGCTTAAACCAGCACATGTCAAGGCCTGTCTTAAGTTTGCCAATGACCATTTGGATGATCCAGAGGAGTCATGGGAGAAAGTCATGTGGTCAGATGAGACCAAAATAGAACTTTTTGGTCATAATTCCACTAACCGTGTTTGGAGGAAGAAGAATGATGAGTACCATCCCAAGAACACCATCCCTACTGTGAAGCATGGGGGTGGTAGCATCATGCTTTGGGGGTGTTTTTCTGCACATGGGACAGGGCGACTGCACTGTATTAAGGAGAGGATGATCGGGGCCATGTATTGCGAGATTTTGGGCAACAACCTCCTTCCCTCAGTTAGAGCTTTGAAGATGGGTCGAGGCTGGGTCTTCCAACATGACAATGACCCGAAGCACACAGCCAGGATAACCAAGGAGTGGCTCTGTAAGAAGCATATCAAGGTTCTGGCGTGGCCTAGCCAGTCTCCAGACCTAAACCCAATAGAGAATCTTTGGAGGGAGCTCAAACTCCGTGTTTCTCAGCGACAGCCCAGAAACCTGACTGATCTAGAGAAGATCTGTGTGGAGGAGTGGGCCAAAATCCCTCCTCCAGTGTGTGCAAACCTGGTGAAAAACTACAAGAAACGTTTGACCTCTGTAATTGCAAACAAAGGGTACTGTACCAAATATTAACATTGATTTTCTCAGGTGTTCAAATACTTCTTTGCAGCTGTATCATACAAATAAATAGTTAAAAAAATCATACATTGTGATTTCTGGAATTTTTTTTTTTGATTATGTCTCTCACAGTGGACATGCACCTACGATGACAATTTCAGACCCCTCCATGATTTCCAAGTGGCAAACTTGCAAAATAGCAGGTGTTCAAATACTTATTTTCTGCACTGTATATATATATTATAATATGTGTGTGTGTGTGTATAGTATTGAGGACCAGCAGGGTAAAACATAGGCACAACAAGTATTGTCCAATAGTGTGCAGTACTAGTACTGATTTAGCAGGAACCTTTGCATTGTACAGCCTATCCACATTAATTTTTTTTTGTATGGTTGGTTTTCTGACACCTGTTGCTCTTGGCTAGCTCTGGGCAGCTTTTTACAGCTGGTGTCCAAATCTATTGCTGGCAGGCCAAGTCCCTGAAGCATGAGAGAAAATTGGTGAAGAACCCGACCATGGCTCCCCTTGCAATATCTCCCCTGTTATTTGGTTCCCGTGATTCTGAATCCCTCTGCTTATCTAGTGTTTACCTTCCCTCTGGGGCACTTTCCTCCAACTTTTGTGTCAAGGAGGAATTCTCCGCTGCTGTTGCAGGTTCGCAGCAACAACTTTTTGATTTCCATTCCAGTTTAGACTGAGTCACAAACGAAAATGCCCCCCCCCCCCCCTCCACCCCACTTGACGGAGGAGGAGCTTCTTGAGGAGATGCAGGTGGTACGGGAAGCAACTTTTCCAGATAAGGACACAGAACATTTCTCCTGTAAGAAATCTATTCTTGAGGAATTCCAGGGTCCGGTTCTATCTCAGCATTCCCAATTTTTCTCTGTACATCCTCATTTAAAGGATCTGTTCTACACAGCCTGGACTCATTCTGAAAAGGTGCCTGCTTAACCAAAACTGTTTGCTCAGCAATATCTCATGAATAGTAAATGAAATATGCTATGCCTGTGGTGGATCTGGCAGTTTCCTTTCTCAAAAACACCATCGCAGTGCCAGTGGATGAGATGCCAGTATTTAAGGGCTCTTCACATTTTGGGGCCCTGTTTAAATCTCATGCTCCAGTGGCGGCAGACTTGCAACCCTCTGATTGCGGCTTTGGGTTGAAACCTAAATGTTTGAGCCACAGTTTCAATTCTGCAAGAAGACAGGGGCTTTAAAGTTCTCCAAGCTGACAGACAGATTCTCCTCGGAATAAAGGGTGCTTCTACTTGGTTGGCTGTTGTGACGTTTACAGGCCTTTGGATAAGTCTGACAAGTGGACACTATGGACCAGTGGCACCGCAACATGGTGGTTTGAGGTTACAAGCTGGAATTTGTTGGTTCTCCCTCTGCACTTTATGCTTTCAAATATTTCGTTTGAATCTGAAAAAAAAAAAAAAAAAATTGAGCTTTTGATCACTTGCCATCTGTGTGATCTGTGGACCAGTGGTCTTTCCATTGAAAAAAAGGTTTCACGGTTTCTATTCGAACCTTTGCATGGTTCCGAAACTTAACAGTGATGTTTGCCCCATCTTGGATCTCAGGAGATTCAGTACAGTACCTTGTAATGAATATGACGATGCCCTGTGATTTGAGATGTATGATGAAGAAAACCCTACAAAACTGAAGCTATACCTCCACTGGGAGTGGGCTATACCTGGGTGAGATTCTTTCCTTGTTTTGTTTTTTTGCCAGTGTCTACTCTTTTGAAGGCGGCAGCATAACCATATCCTAATGAATCCTAAGACGTCCTTGATGTACTCCAAGAAAATGATTCTGTATGTAAACCAAAAATCCCATGTCTAAAGCTGACTCATCCTTTGCTCAGGGAGGGTGTGGCAACATCCAGTCCACCTAAATGCCATACCCATTCCCCTCGCTTTCCCCGCTGGTCTTAAAGGTAAGACTTCTGTCTCTGCCCCCATGTTGCTGGTGCCTGGTTGGTGGCTGTTTTTGCTGTGCTGCATCATGTGAAGGAGTGAGTCATAAGCTCCCCATATCTGAAAATATTGAGTATATCACTTTTCTCTGACTGAACACAGCAGCAGGGCAGTGAAGGGGATTTGAGTATATGCCGGAGGAGAAGCCATATACAAGTGAACCTATTGATTTTCCATACATTTGCTAGACCCAGGTTTTTCTTTGCAGCCAACTTTACTAAAGATGTACTACAGTTTCTTTTAAACTTTAGTGCATAGACATGCAAACTACCATGAGCTTACATTGATTTTGACAGATATATAGAAATTGTGTAACTATTTCTTGGTAATAGAAACCCAGTACCTAAATCCACTGTTGTCATTTTACCTTTTGGGCCACATGTGTGAGCGGTCTTTCCTACTGACAAGAGTTGGGAACTCCCAGTTCATGGCTTTCACTGTATGTATGTGATCATAGGGTAGTTTGCACATGCATGTTGCAGCATTTTGTAAACCGGTAGACTTTGTGGTGCTCCTGGGTTTTTGCCTGGTCTCACTGATTTGGCTTTCTTATCGCAAAGCTCAAGGGGACTTCTGAGGGCCTTGCAGCTATTGCGACCATCCTGTTGGATGTCTTCAGAGACATTGCTCTCTGGACGGGTCCCTCTTAAACTGGACAACTGGAGGACCTTGCAGTTGTCGCACTTTTTTAGATCATTGCCTAGCCCGACTCTCTTTACGCGTCGGCTCAACTCTTTCGAGGAGCTCTGTCTGGGAGAGGGCCCGATCCGGAGATCCTTATCAACTTCATACAAATTTTTGTTGGATCTCCATGCCACTAAAGACCCTCCATTCTTGGCCAAATGGGAGAGAGAACTACAAATTACCTTTTAACGAAACCTTAAAAGGAGAGAATACTTTATTTTTGTATTTTTTTGCTCAGCAGTCCTCCCTATGCAGTAGGTACCAGGAAACCACGTACACAATTTTGACCCGTTGGTACAGAACCTCATCAGTTTTTGCAAAAAAATTCCCTCGGCAGACAGACCGTTGCTGGCGTTGTGGCCTCCATTCGGCTACCCTTCTGCATATTTTCTGGGAGTGTCCTACACTTGCCACTTTCTGGCAACCAGTGCTTAAGCTTATACATAAGCTAACAGACCATTGCAAGATAACCCGGCTGCGGTCCTGCTTGACCTCATCCCATTGTCAAAGAAACGTTGCCACAAATCCCTTCTCAAACACCTTCTTAATGCTGAGGAACACATGTCCAGATGGATACATTGGGACCTCTTTTGCTTCTCGGATGAATTCCTCCAATTAACATTCTTTAGTACAGTTTGGCAAAACCGCGCTCATAAAAACAAATACGTTAAATGAGGACTGCTGTGCAACAGTCCTCTATATTAAACAATAAATATGACACAGAGCATCTCACATGGAGTAAAGGCAAAACCTGGCCACATAGGGTGGTGCCACAAAGCTCTCCTGTAAATTAAAAAATTAATTAACAGTACATAAAAAATAAACATAAAATAATGTGTGTCCCAGAAAATGCTTCTAGGGCAATAGCACAGAAGTTCATACAATCCTTGCAATTTCTGTGTCAAAAAATTGTAAACAGTCCCAGGGAATAGAACAGCAGAAAGATCCTAATAGTTCACACCACCACAGTGACGAGATGACAGCATCAAAGTGATCCCTTCACCAAAATAAGGGGGGGGGGGCGCTTACCAGAGGGCAAGCTCAATATAGCAATTGGCTATAACCCAGCCGCGGCCTTTGCAATCCTAGATGGTTCCTAGACACGACTTCCAGCAGATATCAAAGCTGGCGGTACTCACGGACATCAACCATATGGAGAGAGAAGGATGGACCAATAGTGTGATTCTGTTTCAGCAAGGAGGGTTTATTAAAACAACAATGGTACTCACAATTTGACAGGATATCAAAAGCATGTAAAAACAGATCGCCGGCTGGCAAACAGATCGGAGCCCTTCCTCCGTACGTGGTGACGTCACTGCGCGTCCTCCCAGACGCGTTTCGTCATCAAAAGGACGTTATCAATGGGTTGGATAACCCATTGATAACGTCCTTTTGATGACAAAACACGTCTGGGAGGACGCGCAGTGACGTCACCACGTACGGAGGAAGGGCTCCGATCTGTTTGCCAGCCGGCGATCTGTTTTTACATGCTTTTGATATCCTGTCAAATTGTGAGTACCATTGTTGTTTTAATAAACCCTCCTTGCTGAAACAGAATCACACTATTGGTCCATCCTTCTCTCTCCATATGGTTGATGTCCGTGAGTACCGCCAGCTTTGATATCTGCTGGAAGTCGTGTCTAGGAACCATCTAGGATTGCAAAGGCCGCGGCTGGGTTATAGCCAATTGCTATATTGAGCTTGACCTCTGGTAAGCGGCCCCCCCCTTATTTTGGTGAAGGGATCACTTTGATGCTGTCATCTCGTCACTGTGGTGGTGTGAACTATTAGGATCTTTCTGCTGTTCTATTCCCTGGGACTGTTTACAATTTTTTGACACAGAAATTGCAAGGATTGTATGAACTTCTGTGCTATTGCCCTAGAAGCATTTTCTGGGACACACATTATTTTATGTTTATTTTTTATGTACTGTTAATTAATTAATTTTTTAATTTACAGGAGAGCTTTGTGGCACCACCCTATGTGGCCAGGTTTTGCCTTTACTCCATGTGAGATGCTCTGTGTCATATTTATTGTTTAATATAGAGGACTGTTGCACAGCAGTCCTCATTTAACGTATTTGTTTTTATGAGCGCGGTTTTGCCAAACTGTATTATTTGTGTTTTCACACGATTGCCGCTGCCTTCTAGTCTTTTATTTTTTATTTATATTTTTTTGGTTTAGCGCAGTTTTCTGTTTTTCTTGTAACATTCTTTAGTGGAGATTTCTGCTGCCTGACTGACGTTGCTGATGCCTTCTCCTGGGAGGCAACCCCTCCCCCACACCCCTCCCCCACACCCCTGGTTTCCTTTTTCCTACCTCTTCACTCTTTTTTTTTCTTTTCTTTTTTTTTTTTTTTATTCTTTTCAAATAAGTAAATGCAAATGTGGTGTGTACAGGATAGCGTTCTCTAACCCATTTTAGACTCCCCTCTATAATGTGACTGATTTCCCCCCCGGACGGGCTCACCTTCGGTATGACCTGCCTGAGGGGTTTTCTACATGGAGATAAGAATGTTTTGTATTTCTTGCCTTTTAATATTTGTTTTGATATTTCATAATATAGTAGGAAGTAATGGCTGTACTTAAAAAGTTTTGCATTGATTGCTTGTTCTGAGAAGTTCCCCTTTTATTGTACCTGTGATGCATCATTAAATAAAGAATAAAAAATGACTTTGTGGTGCTGTCATTTTGGGCTTTTATTAAATGCCTCAAATTAACTTGAGCATTAGGACAATCTTCTCTGTTTTGCCAAGTATGGTTTAAAAGTACTACTTCATTTTGGTAAACTAGTGCAAAATAGCAGTTGTAATGTAGGATATACTTGATTTCTCTGGAGAAATTCCAAAGCTGGCCCACCACAATCTTATAGCACTCTGAGGCTGCCCATTACTTGAACAACTCTTGGAGAGTTGATGACGGCTGGAAGCCAGATTGGCATATTGGAGTACATTGGGTTTGGGGAGCTGAAGAGGTGAGACAAAGTTCTAAACATGCCAAGTGAAATTTTATACTGCTTGCCAAGGAAGGAGTTGCTTTAAAGCAGAGGTGGCCAACCGTTGGCCCTCTGATGTGGCCCTCCACCGCCTGTTTCGGGATGGCAGGTCGGCAAGCCCAAATCACAGGTTTCCGACCCGCCATCCTCTGGCATCCATGTAAAGAAGAGAGCGGCGCTAAGAGGAAGCAAAACCGATGCTCCTGTCAGGCAGACTGATACCAAATATACTCCGCCTGTGACAGGAGAGATACAGAAAGCATCGACTCCGCTCTCTACTGCAGCTGCAGGCTTCCTCAATCGCCGGCTCCTCTCACACTGATGCTTGGGGATGGTGGGTCAGGAACCAGCCAGCAGGGCCCATCGGCATTACCAGCCAGCAGGATTCACCAGTAGTACCAGCCCTGGAGGACAGCCAGCAGCCATACCCACCTGGGGAACAGCAGCAGTCAGTAATACCTGCAGGAACCCTAAGGAAGAAGTGAAGTTTGAGGTCAGTTGAGGTGCAGGTAAACCGCAATGTATCAGTCTGAAAGCAGCCATAGGCCCCTTTTCACTCAATTGGTTCCGTCGTGTCCACCTGTCCATTTTTTCATATGAACTCTGTCTGACCCTCCATTCACCTTTTTAGAGCGGCAGATGTAAACGGACTTGTGTTCGTTTACACCCTCCTATCTTCAATCTGATCCACTTAAGAAAAAAAAAGAAGTTATTCCGTCCCCTTCTCAGAGGGCCCATAGGGTAGAGTGGGCTGTCATTTGCCCGCTCCACTCATTGTGGCCCGTGAGCGGTTATCAAATGGCTAAAGTGGCCCCCTCTCCTGAAAAGGATTGGGCACTCCTGTTTTAAAGTATCACTAAACCCAGGACCCTGCATTCACTATATCTGGACTCTAACAGTTTTTAGAACATGGAAATGCAATCATATTAGTAAATATAAACTGCTAAATACCTTTTCTCATCAGCACTATATTGCAGTCTTGTGTTTCCTATCAGTGTCTGGATAAATCTTGTAGGAGTTTTTATATTGCACTGGCTGCCCTATCAGAATGCAGGACCGCTGACTCTGTCAGACAGTGATGATTGGCTCTGTGCTGATCACATGCACTTTCCCAGCAAAACAATACACACTAAACAGAGCATGTGCAGCCTGACTCCAGTAACTGTCGTATCTGGACATGTTTTGGAGACAATGCAAGAAGTGGGGGATATCTGCATATAGCATCAAGCAGCCTGTTTACACAATGCAGAGGATTAACCCCTTGGGTTCCACAGTGAGTATAACGAGACTGACTTTACGGTAGTAACACTTTTTTGTTTTGGTGACACAGTAGTCAATTTAGTTCAATTTAGTTCAATTTAAGATGGCGAGCAGTCACAATGTTTGATTTTGCCTGTCATGGTTAGTGTCTGACCAGTGGGCATAATATACTCTGTATTCTTGCATGGTGATTTCTGGCTGAGCAGCAGATAGATACATGAATTCCCATAATGCCTTAAGATGTTCTATGCATTTGGCAGAGTTCCTTGAAGCACCAGTACTAAAGCCAGTATTGAAATTGAATTGAAGAATCCTTGGTCTAGACATGAAATAAATCTGTGCTGCTTTAGTAGATCTTGAATTTAAGAGCAGGAAAACTAAAATTGATTTGTCTGGACTACCAGTTTTCCTTTCCTATGATTACCTCTATTCAGGAATATCTTGGCAATGGATTAGAACAATGAGTTTTCCATTTCCTCTGTCTTAATATTTGCTCACTTTGCCCTAATGTGGACTGTAAACACAAAGTCTTGTATATAGTCTCAGAAATGAAATATTGTGGAGGTCCTTGCAGTGATTCCCTATTCAAGGAATTTGAGGTTCATACAATAGTTTGATGTCGCCACCTGCTGGCAGACACAGGATTTCTCACTATGGTTTCTAAGGATATGGTCTGTCTGAGCAGTGCTATATAAATGTACAGGGGAAGTTGTGATATCTCAGGTGTGGTTACGTAGGGTTAGTGTAACTGAAATCTCATTCTTGCTCACTAGAATTCAAATAAAGGAAACTTGCAGCTGAGAGATATAAATGGCTCAGTGCATTTGATATTTAACAGTTTTGCACTTGTACAGAAAAGCAATTGTATTCTCACCCACTAAAGAATGCTAAGCGTTCATGCCATTGATATTGTCAGAGGACTCGGCCTCTCTGATGGAACACTTAAGCAAATGTTTGTTGTGCAGGGAAATATTTTAGCTCTCAAATGTTTGATTAATCAGTTTAATTACAAGAATTCATAAAATACTTTTATCTAAATGTCTTGATTTTTGGCTTGCCATTTTTAAATTTTCCACACATTAAGAAGAATAATGGAGCATCACAGTAATGTTTCTCAGCAGATTTAAACATATAATTTTTAAGTTGACACATGTCGGTTTGTTCTATTAGGACAAAAATTGGGGGGAGAAAACGCACCGCAATATTTTGTATTACGTTATAGTACACTGTTGACTTCTGTTGGGAAAACCCAATGGACAACACACTACTAACCTGCGAAAATAACCCAGGTCTCGCTGCTTGTCATCTACAGAACTACAGAACTCGGGTAAATCGGTAACATAGATTCAACGGTAGTGTATGAGTAGCAGGACAGAGCTCTAATTTCTCACTCTAAAGAATCAAACTATATTCAACAGATTAGTAAAAGGCAAGGCAAGCAAATCTCTGCTCATCAAAGCTTTTTATTAAATTTTTTAATTTTTTTTACTTTTATGTAAATTTTCTGTTATGTAACATGGTTTATGCACATCATTCTGCAGTCATATACATGCAGATCATATACCCGGTGTCTGCAAAACGAACAAAGACAAATGTATATGAAAATGTATGTAAGGTTTATTCTCATATTAGTGTATTACAAAGTATGTGAAACCCAACAATGAACTTCTTCTATTATGGTTTATCTTCATCTCTTCTAGCAAGATGTAAGACCCCTTTCACACTGCAGCGCCCGGCCGTTGGCGCTAAAGCACCGCTAGCTTTCACAGTAATTAGCGGCACTTTTCGACTGTTACTCTGGTGGTTTTTACCTTTTTAAACAAGGTAAAAAGTCCCATATAGCTGCACTTTCAAAGGGCTTTTACGGGCGGTTTTGGAATCACTGCTCATTAATTGCAATGGGCAGGGCATTTTGGGAGTGCTCATTACATCGCTCCCAACCTGCCCCAAAGATGCTGCTTGCAGGACGTTTCGTAACGTCCTATAATGGCACCGCCGCAGTGTGAAAAGGCGCACTGCAATTGATGGGAGGCGCTTTTCAGAGGGTATTTCTAGCACTAAAGCGCCCGAAAACCGCCTCATTGTGAAAGGGATCTAATTGAAACCCCTTTCACACACTAAGGCGGCGTACACACGATCGAACATATCCGATGAAAACGGTCCGCGGACCATTTCCATCGGATATGTCCGATCGGGAGTTTGATCCGATGGCGTGTACACACCATCGGATCAAATTCCCCGCCGCCGGACGGCGCGGTGACGTGGCGGTGACGTTGACGCCGCCGCGTCACCGCCTCGTCCCCGCACCAGGAAGTAAAACACTTCCGCGCATGCGCCGAATCCATTCGGCAGCGGCGCGGTGGCGGTGGGGGCCGACATGTCTGCTGGTAAGTGTAAACCAGCAGACTCATTCCCACCGGATAGATTTCAAAGCTTGCTTTGAAATCTGTCGGGTGGAGAAATCTGTCCGCTAGCCCATACACACGAGCGGAGATGTCTGCTGAAACGGTCCAGCGGACATATCCCCTCGTGTGTACGCGGCCTGAGATCTGTTTGTTGTCAGCCCACATACGGAAATTATAATGCAAAGCAGATCAGCAGATGTTTTATTCTTCTTGTCCAGTCTGTAAATAAAAAGCACAGGAAAGTGTGTGTGATATAAAAATACATATAAATATATATTTCAAATAAAATATCTAATTTGTGTTTTATATGACCACTGTCATTTAATTTCATTTTTTTTTGTTAACTCTAGAGCAAAGTAGAAGAGATGACTTAGAAGCATTAGGGCATATGTTTATGTATTTTCTACGAGGGAGCCTTCCCTGGCAAGGACTAAAGGTAATTTTTTTATTCAGGAGTAACTCTTTTACATACTATTTGTAAGGATTCTCTGTGATTTTTACCTTTTTTTGTTATTAATTGAACATATTTTAGTTGGTACAAGGAGCTGTAATGCCTGTAAGTTGACCACTATAGTCCTGATCTGCTGTGTAATAGTTTAAAGTTCTGCACTGTGAACTAGATTGTGTTTTCCTTCAGCCTGGTTCCATTGCTGTTTTAGCATGGAAGGTTTTTTCCTTGAACAATTGGCTTTGCCTATAAGCAGTTGTTTATGTAAAAAAAAAAAATAGGTTAAGTATTGACATGCTTACACTCTAAATTGCTTGTTCAGCTCAGGACTTTAAAAGTTTTAAACCTGCCACATTGCAGCACTGGTTTATGCAAAATGTGTTAGTCTGCAGTATATACCTATATTTATATTGCTTGTGATTCTCAATGTTAACCACAAATGTTTCTGTGTGTGTATGTAAATATGAATGTCTGTGTGTGTATACATGCAACTTTATTTTTTGTTTTGTAGGCTGACACATTAAAAGAAAGGTATCAGAAAATTGGAGATACGAAGCGAGCAACTCCAATTGAAGTACTTTGCGAGAATTTCCCAGGTAAAAAGTTTTTATATTGGGTTATTTCTGATAGACTGAAGAAAACTAGCAGCACCACTTTCTTTTGATTTGCAGATTGCTTTTAATGGATAAGATCAAACAAGTGGGGCTTCTGCGCTACTAAATAAAGTATTACTAGAATAACAGTGACAATAGTGCAGCAAGCACAATGAAGTGCATACACAGCACCTAAAAGTGATATATTGAATGATGGGTGATTGCGCAAAATATATAAAAACAAATAATCACATAGATAAGTAGACAATGAATAAAGTGCAAAATATTCCAATACACAATGAAGTGCAAAGTGCAAAATATTCCAATACACAATAAAGTGCAAAGTGCCAAACTAAAGTGCATCAGAGACAAAAAGTCCAAAAGGTGCAAAACATCAAAAGGTGCAGCAGCAGTCCATAATGGTGAAAGATGCTAAAGGATGCCCACTGATCCGAGAGATGTGAAATAACACCACACACGGGGTCTGGTCTCCCAGAACTCTCACCTCCAGCCGGCGAGTGCAGGCATTAATATATAATCCTCCTATGGAAACCTCCCTAGGGGGTCCTGCTCTCCACCAGGGAGCGGTGGGGCGATGTGTACCTGGGAGCTCAATAGCAGCGGAAACAAAAGAGGAGGGAAGACAAAAGCCGTGCCTTGCTTTTAATGGGTATATCACTTTTACCAAAATGTGGTTTTATTCTTGGACCCATTTATGTAGCATTTAATAGGTTCTTCACCTCAAAGTAGAACTATAGGCAAAGTAGGAGTGGGTTATAACCCCTGACGGTTTTCTTTTTTGTTCAGCCCGCTGGGTTGAACAAAGAAAAAGAAACTCTGTGTGTACAAAGCTTAATTTTACAAGTTGTTGGACCCTAGTCCCTCCCACGCCAAGTCCTTGGCAAGCTAGTGTGACAAATTCTGGATTTAAGACATTATTTCCAAGTAGTATTTTTAACTCAAAGTACCTTCCATTCTCGGTCTCCTCTAAGTTCCCTAAACGAGTATGATTTAACCACTGAGCAGTAAGCGTACATGTAAATGCATACAGGTTCATCATTGTCCTGTAGAGTCTACAGAAGTATAGTCCCTGACATCATCCAGTGATGGAAAAAGTATTTGAGCTCCTGCTTTTATCTATTTATGTATTTTTTGTATGTTTGCCCACTGACAAATAAATGATCAGTCTATAATTTTAATGGTAGTTTTGTTTTAATAGTGAGAGACAGAACAACAACATAATACAGAAAAACACATTTCAACATTTTTTTTTAAATAGATTTGCATTTTAATGGGTGAAATAAGTATTTGACCCCTTCGCAAAAACTTAACTTGGTACTTGGTGGCAAAACCCTTGTTGGCGATTGGAGATCAGAAATTTCTTGTTGCTGGCCACCAGGTTTGCCCACATCTCAGGAGGGATTTTGTCCCACTTCTCTTTGCAGATCCTCTCTGAGTCATTAAGGTTTCAAGGCTGACGATTGGTAACTCAAACCTTCAGCTCCCTTCATATATTTTCTATGGGATGAAGGTCTGGAGACTGGCTAGGCCGTTTAAAAAACTTAATGTACTTCTTTTTGAGCCACTCCTTTGTTGCTTTGGCCATGTGTTAAGCATTATTGTCATGCTGGCATAACCATCTACAACTTATTTTCAGTGCCCTGGCTGAGGGAAGGAGGTTCTCACCCAAGATTTGAGGGTAGATGGCCTCGTCCATCGTCCCTTTGATGCAGTGAAGTTGTCCTGTACCCTTGGCAGAAAATCACACCCAAAGCATAATGTTTTCACCTCCATGTTTGACAGTGGGGATGGCGTGTTTGAGGTCATAGGCAGCATTCCTCCTCCAAACATGGCAAGTTGAGTTGATGCCAAAGTGCTAGGTTTTGGTCTATTCTGACCACAACACTTTCACGCAGTTCTCTGAATCATTTAGATTAGCAAACTTCTGATGAGCATGTACGTTTGTAATTTTGAGCAGGGGACCATGCATGCAGGCGCTGCAGGATTTCGGTCCTTCATTGTGTAGTGTTACCAATTGTTTTCTTGGTGACTATGGTCCCAGCTGCCTTGAGATCATTAACGAGATTCTCCCATGTAGTTCTGGGCTGATTCTTTAATGTTCCCATGATCATTGAAACTCCACGAGGTGAGATCTCGGATGGAGGCCCTGACTGAGGGAGATTGACAGTTGTTTTGTATTTCTTCCATTTGCGCATAATCGCACCAACTGTTGTCACCCTCTCGCCAAGCTGCTTGGCAATGGTCTTGTAGCCTATTCCAGCCTTGTGTAGGTCTAAAGTCTTGTCCCTGACATCCTTAAAAAACTTTTTGTTCTTGGCCATGGTAAAGGCCTTTATACAGGCAACAAGCTGAGATTAGGAGCACTTCCTTTGAGAGAAGACACCTGGGAGCCAGAAATCATGCTGATTTTGATAGGGGATCAAATACTTCACTCATTAAAATGCAAATCAATTTATAACTTTTTTTAAATGCATTTTTCTTTGAGTTACACCACTTGTAATACACAATTACCCCACGAACTATACAATGGTGTATTGTTCTCATTATGCTGACCTGGAACAAATCTTAGGCCACCTCTTCCCATTGGTCGAATAAGTGTAACCTGCAAAAGGGGAGGGGAAAGGAGAATAAGAGATTTTCCACCTTACCTACGCTACATTTGTTTTGATATGCTTGTTCCTGGTTAAAACACTTCATGCCTCAACTTTAAGATGTTTCCCTTGCATGTATGCAAGTAAGTTTCTTAATAGTTTACTGATTTCTTGTGATCTGTTACAATTTGTATGCCCCGTTGTTATTGTTCTCAATAAAATATTTGTGGAAGAAGAAAAAACTACCATTAAAACTATAAGACTGGTAATTTCTTTGTCAGTGGGCAAACGTACAAATTCAGCAGGAGATCGAATACTTTTTCCCTCACTCCTAAATGTTGGCCTTTCTCTTTATTATCACTCTTTATTGTCTTTGTCTTGCTTTCACTAGGAGGCCTTTTCATTGTTCAGACATGTACTAGTTCATTACTGTCAATTACCTCTTATTTTTAAATTGCAGAAGAAATGGCCACATACCTACGCTATGTAAGAAGGCTAGATTTTTTTGAAAAACCGGACTACGACTACTTAAGAAAACTATTTACAGATTTATTTGATCGAAAGGGATATATGTTTGACTATGAATATGACTGGACTGGGAAGCAACTAGTAAGTACAGTAGTTATAGGCAAATGTTGGCAATACTATTTAATTTTTTCTTTGTGGCTCAGGTTTGATGCAAAGGTCACATCTTTTGCCTGAGGAGCTTGCGTTTTAGCAACCCCATTGGGCTGCCTATCAGGTCTGTCAGATGGCACAATAGCTGGCTAGCTAATGTAGTGCACATGGTAGACTGACAACACTTCTACTTACAACACTGTTACTATCTGTATCTTCAGGTAATAAATTTGCAGTAGCTTCACAAAAAAATGTTTTTTCTTAGGAAAGCTGTATACAGTGAGGCATGCTGCTAAACCTCATGTGGTAGCATCACCTGATTTCTGCATGCAGCAGTTTGACTGGCCTGTATTTTCTTTTTAGATGGTTAGTTTGCATTATCCTATATTTTGCCTGCCCCTTTTGAAGCACTGCTAGTAGTTGATCTAAAGCAGTAACGGTTTCCTCCAATAAATACAGAAATAATGATTTTACAGAGACTAGCAAAATATCCTAGTTTTACTTAAAGGGGTTGTAAAGGTTCGTACACCTCTGTGCAAGGGTTTTGCAGAGAGTGGCCCAGATTCTCCTCTTCTGGGGTCCCTCAACGGCTCTCCTGGCTCCTCCTTTTCTCAGGTGCCCCCACAGGGAGCTGCATTCCATGGCGGCACTTGTGCGGGCACGCTCCATAGTCCTCCTACTGCGGCTATTGTCACAGATAGTGGGACTCGCCCCATGTCACTGGATTTGATTGACAGCAGCGGGAACTAATTGCTCCTGTAGCTATCAGTCTGTCCAATGAGGACCTGAGACAGCAGCTAGAGCTGCTGTGCGCGTCCCCCTCGCTAGAACGATCGGGTTCTGGTAAGTAAAAGGGAGGGCTCTGGGGAGACTTAAAGACTTGTTACCTGGCTATGTGATTATTATTGCATCCCAGTGATCACGTAAACGGGAACCATTCTGCTGTCAGATATAGTGTAGCGTGGTCACAGAACAAGGTCACAACTGCAATTTTCTTTCATTTTACGGCATCAAGCAATGTGGCCAGAATGCCGCTTCAGAAGTTGATTAAAATGAAAGTACAGAAAAGCCTAGTACACACAAGATTTTTGCCCTTCAACCAAGCAATCCTACGTTCGTGAAGCGATCTCCCCCGCTTAGTTGTTGTGCTCTGACTGCCCCCCGCCAGAACACTCAGCTCATCGCTCTCAGCCATTGGTTGGCTACTGGTTTTCCAGCATGCTCATCTTGACAGAAGCTGGCCAAACGGTAGGTTTCTTTTAGACCGACTGCCATCCCCATGGTCGACAGTGTTCGCCTCGTCTATTGAACTGGCCGATGTTGTCCGGTCAATTGACCCGTGTTGCGGGGCTTTAAAGTTTTACATGTTACAGTACCATAATCTGAGAGATTTGTCACCTTCACATCAGTCCATATGTTGAACACAATTTGTTACTTGTATGCCTGAGCTCAAAGAATTCTCCTGAAGCCCAGTAGTACATCTGCATTGAATGCAGTGCATTTTAGCATACGTGGGTTGCACAGATCTGTAGAGATGTAGACCTGTCGAACGTGAGCCTTTGCGAAGTGGCAGATGTATATGCTTTGGTGTACTGCATTTCTGTTTTTAAACATATTCTTTTTTTATCCTCTCACTACAGCCCACGCCAGTTGGCTCCATTCATGCAGATCCAGCTCTTTCATCAAACAGAGAAGCACATCAACACAGAGATAAGATGCAGCAAGCCAAAAATCAGGTAAGTGTGACCTTGTCATCTACAATCCTCACAATAGTAAAAAAAAAAATCATTTAATGTCAACAAACATGTTCTTACTAATTATTTTTTTGAAAGTTAAAAATAATACAAATAATATACTATTATGTAGAGGTAACACAGGGTGTTACTAATATGTAGTCATTTTTTTCTCTTATCTTTTTAGTTCTAACTGCCAGTGCTTAGTTTTGTAATAAACATATTCACCTTCTAATTTTTATGTGCAATAAGACAGCAAGTTGTCAGCATCTGGATTAAGGGTCCGTTAATATAGAAGGCAGTCAACATATATATTTCCACTACTATCAAAGTAGCCTAAACTCTAGTGACACTACCAAGCTAGGGCACAAATAAGTGGTTTCACATTAATGTCTGAGCCAGGAGCCCCTATAGCTCATATGTATATGCTGGAGGGAAGGCAACTTGAGAAGAATTACAGCAGTTGCCCATAGCAAATTACTGCTTTTTGTTTCTTTATTTTTAAAAGCGCTTTTGTGACCATCTGTTTGTATTTATTTCCTGGTTTTGACTTGGCAGTGAATATGATAGAAGACACAATTCTTCTGTTGCTATTCAGCTATGAAAAGGCTGTTGCAAGTCCAGGGATAGTGCCTACCTAAGCATTCCATGGCTGCTGTTTGTCACTTTCACACAGTTTGGCTATATTTTCTCACTAAACATATTGCTAGTAAACCATTTCATTCCATTTCACTGCTTTAATTTGTTGCCCCATGACCCTGGAAAAGTGACAATATACTGGTCCATTTGTAAGCACAGACTGAGTAGCCATTCAGCGGTTAACCACTTCACCCCAGAAGGCTTTACCCTCCAAATTACCAGGTTCTTTTTTTGCGAAACGGCACTGCGCCTCTTTAACCACTTAAGACCCGGATCTTTAGGCAGCTAAAGGACCGGGACAGGTTTTGCGATTCAGCACTGCGCCACTTTAACAGACAATTGCGCGGTCGTGCGACGTGGCTCCCAAACATAATTGGCATCCTTTTTTTCCCACAAATAGAGCTTTCTTTTGGTGGTATTTGATCACCTCTGCGGTTTTTATTTTTTGCGCTATAAACAAAAATAGAGCGACAATTTTGAAAAAAAAAAATCAATATTTTTTACTTTTTGCTATAATAAATATCCCCCATATATATATATATATATATATATATATATATATATATATATATATATATATATATATATATATATATATATATATATATATATAAATGTTTTCCTCAGTTTAGGCCGATACGTAATCTTGTACCCATTTTTGGTTTAAAAAATCGCAATAAGGGTTTATCGGTTGGTTTGCGCAAAATTTATAGCGTTTACAAAATAGGGGACAGTTTTATTGCATTTTTATTATTTATTTTTTTACTACTAATGGCGGCAATCAGCGATTTTTTTTTTATGACTGCGACATTATGGCGGACACTTCGGACAATTTAGACATTTTTGGGACCATTGTCATTTTTACATCAAAAAATGCATTTAAAATGCATTGTTTATTGTGAAAATTACAGTGCAGTTTGGGAGTTATCCACAAGGGGGCGCTGAAGGGGTTATGTGTGACTTTTTGTGTGTTTACAACTGTAGGGGGGTGTGGCTGTATGTGTGACGCCATCGATTGTGTATCCCTATAAAGGGATAACGCGATTGATGACGCCACCACAGTGAAGAACGGGGAAGCCGTGTTTACACACGGCTCTCCCCGTTTTTCAGTTCCGGGGACCGATCGCGGGACTCCATCGGCGATCGGGTCCGCGAGTCCCGCGACCCACGGCTGGGGTACTGGCACAGCACGTACCTGTACCTGCAAGTGCCCAGCCTTGCCATTCTGCCGACGTAAATGTGCAGGAGGTGGTCCTTAAGTGGTTAACTGACAATTGCGCAGGCGTGTGAGGCTGTACCCAAATACAATTGATGATCTTTTTTTTTTTTCCCCATAAATAAAGCTTTTTTTTTTGGTGGTATTTAAACACCTCTGCGGTTTTTATTTTTTGCACTATAAACAACAAAAAAGCAGACAATTTTTTTTTTTTTTTACTTTCTGCTATAATACACATCAAAAAAAAATGTCTTCATCAATTTAGGCCAATATGTATTCTTCATCTTTTTGGTAAAATCCCAATAAGTGTATATTTTTACTGGTCATGTCGGCGATCTGGGATTTTTAGTGGGACTGCGGCGGACATTTTTTGGAGACCAGTGACACCAATAGTGATCAGTGCTTAAAATAATGCACTGATCACTGTATAAATGACACTGGCGGGAAAGGGGTTAACATCACGGGTAAACAAAGGGTTTAAATGTATTCCCTATTAGTGCTTTCTTACTGTGGGGAAGGCACCGACAGGAAGAAGATAGATCCCTGTTCTGCCTCTCTGCGAAGCGGTCGCAGGTGGTCGGCGGACATCAGGCCAGACCCGTGCATTGCCCCCCCCCCCACACACTCACACACACGTGCAGCATCTATTACGGGTACGTTGTTTCGCACAATAAATCCGCCCTGCCGCAGTATATATGTGGTGGGCGGTCTTGTAGTGCTTTAAATTGTAAGTCCTGCTAGCCGTAGAAAAAGAGAACTCCCATACAAAAGTTATTCAGTTTTGGTTTGTTAACCTCCCTGGCGGTATGATTATGTCTGGAATTACGTACCAAAAGCGGTACAATTATTTTGCATGGAAATTCTGCGTTTTATACTGTAGGCCTGCAATTTTTAGGAATAACTCGCTTAAATTTGTCCAAACCAGAGTCTAGTAGACATCCCGGGTATGATAAAGTTTGAAACACAAAATCATAAAATTATAATATAATAAATAACTATAAATAATTATAAAAAATAATAATGTAATTATAATAAAAATTATTCACTAATGTAATCAAATCAAAATCACTGAAATTTGCTCAGTTGCAGAATTGTCGCTGTCATTACTTTTATTTTTTTATGACGAATTTTCCCACAAATCGCTATCGCTCAATTCTGCAAGTGATTATCATTTATTATCGCTGTTTTCTAGCTGCTCTAAAATCACTTTTGACATAAAGGGACACTTTTGGTTGCTATGGACAATCTACAGTTTGCAGGCACAAAAAAAATGTTTTTATTATGTAAAAGAACATGCAGGGCACTGGGCAGACCACTAGGGACAGGGGGGGTGTGTATTTTTTACATACAGTACTGTAATCTATAAGATTACAGTATTCTGTATGTAATGTGTTTGTTTACATTTTTGAATTTGCCGCCGGTCTCCGCCCCCGTGCGCCGTTACGTTGCAGGGAACGGAGATCGGCGGCGCGCGGGCACTGTGTGAGTCGAATGGAGGACGCCACTCGCTCACACAGCGGGGATGCATCGCTGGATCCAGGGACAAGGTAAGTACAGTACCCCGCCTGGATCCAAGGTAAGCCAGCGCGCGCTGCAGGCTCTGCATATTGACCCCGAGCGCGACTCGTGGATATCGCTATTTACCTAAAAAATCCAACCCGAGTCGCGCTCGGGTTTACCGGCAGGGGGGTTAACCACTTAAGGACCTTGCCTGCTTTTCAGACTTGGTGTTTACAAGAACCCCCAAACATTATATATACAGATAGATAGAGATCTGGATATATATATTTTTATTCTAACACCCTAAAATGGCGGTCATTGCAATACCCTTTGTCAAACTGTATTTGCGCAGCACTCTTACAAGCGCACTCTTTTTGGGGAAAAAAAATCACTTTTTTTAATTGAATAATAAAACGGTAAAGTTAGCCCAATTTTTTTTAATATTGTGAAATATAATGTTACGCCGAGTAAAATGATACCCAACATGTCACGCTTTTAAATGTAAACATCCCTTGTAATAGAAAAAAAGCATGACAGGTCCTCTTAAATATGAGATCTGTGGTCAAAAAGACCTCAGATCTCATATTTAGACTAAAATGCAAAATAAAATAAAAAAATGTAATTTGAAAAAAGAAAATATGCCTTTAAGAACCCAGAACCCTGCTATGCTATGGAGATGGGTGGGGGCCATCTTGCCCTCACTTGTATCCCAGCAAAACAGGACACAGGATGCGATCACCTTCCGCCACTGCCAACGGCTCCGGTACGCGCCCCCTTCTGTCGCCGATAACGGTGATCTTGCAGCGAATCCGCCACGGAGACCACCGTTGTCGTTAACAGGACTGCTCACAGGAAAGATGGATATCTTGGTTGTGGCAGCGGCTGCTGCCGTTACGGAGATTGCCATCTTTAAAATGCCGACGTATATGTACGTGAGCGGTTCCTTAAGTGGTTAATGAAGGTTAAATCACCATTCAGCCTCTTCTGTCTCTTAGAGATGGTTCCTCAGTCTCCACTCTTCCCCAAGGCCTTAAAACTGAATGCAGTAAAACCTTGTTTTGAGAGCGTTTTGCAAGACAAGCAAAATGTTTTAATACATTTTGCCTTGATATACAAGCGATGTCTTGATATAAGAGTAGCATCATGTCACAACTGAGGATAAAAGAGAAGAGAGGGGCCTCAAGTGTAGCAATATGGTTACATTTAATGAAGGTACAACATTTAGCAACTTATTGATACACTTTGAGGGGCCTCTCTTCTCTTGTATATCAAAGCATTTTTTTTTTTACAGGATATAAAAGAGAAGAGAGGCACCTCCAAGTGTATCAATAAGTTGCTAAATGTTGTACCTTCATTAAATGTAACCACATTACTACCCTTAGAGGCTCCTCTCTTCTCTTTTATCCTCAGTTGTGACCAGGGGCGTTTCTAGGTGCCAAAAAGACCAGGGGCTTCAGCCCGAAGCCAAGCCGGCACCGGGGGGGGGGGGGGGGGGGGTTCGGGCGCGGTCAGTGGAGTGGCGCGTAGTGACCTACCTGACACACATACCCTGACCTACGTGTATGTGTGTATGTGTGCGCACACACACACACTGACATAACCTACATACACTGACCTGACCTACATACACTGACCTGACCTTCATACACTAACCTGACCTACATACACTAACCTGACCCACTGACCTGTCCTGCATACACTGACCTAACCTACATACACTAACCTGACCCACTGACCTAACCTACATACACTGACCTGTCCCACTGACCTGTCCTGCATACACTGACCTGTCCTGCATACACTGACCTGTCCTACATACACTGACCTGAGCTACATACACTGACCTGAGCTACATACACTGACCTGAGCTACATACACTGACCTGAGCTACATACACTGACCTGACCTTCATACACTGACCTGACCTTCATACACTAACCTGACCTTCATACACTAACCTGACCTTCATACACTAACCTGACCTTCATACACTAACCTGACCTACATACACTAACCTGACCCACTGACCTGACCTGCATACACTGACCTGACCTACATACACTGACCTGTCCCACTGACCTGACCTGCATACACTGACCTGACCTACATACACTGACCTATCCCACTGACCTGACCTGCATACACTGACCTGACCTACATACACTGACCTGTCCCACTGACCTGTCCTGCATACACTGACCTGTCCCACTGACCTGTCCTGCATACACTGACCTGTCCCACTGACCTGTCCTGCATACACTGACCTGTCCTGCATACACTGACCTGTCCTGCATACACTGACCTGTCCTGCATACACTGACCTGTCCTGCATACACTGACCTGTCCTGCATACACTGACCTGTCCTGCATACACTGACCTGACCTTCATACACTGACCTGACCTTCATACACTGACCTGACCTTCATACACTAACCTGACCTTCATACACTAACCTGACCTACATACACTAACCTGACCCACTGACCTGACCTGCATACACTGACCTGACCTACATACACTGACCTGTCCCACTGACCTGTCCTGCATACACTGACCTGTCCTGCATACACTGACCTGTCCCACTGACCTGTCCTGCATACACTGACCTGTCCCACTGACCTGTCCTGCATACACTGACCTGTCCCACTGACCTGTCCTGCATACACTGACCTGTCCCACTGACCTGTCCTCCATACACTGACCTGTCCCACTGACCTGTCCTCCATACACTGACCTGTCCCACTGACCTGTCCTGCATACACTGACCTGTCCCACTGACCTGTCCTGCATACATTGACCTGTCCTACATACACTGACCTGTCCTACATACACTGACCTGTCCTACATACACTGACCTGTCCCACATACACTGACCTGTCCCACATACACTGACCTGTCACACATACACTGACCTACATATGAATTTTCCAAGAACAGATAGGTGATCTTTTTTTAAATGATATTACTTGTAAAAGCTCTTCATATAGGTTCACTGTGAACCTATATGAAGAGCTTTTACAAGTAATATCATTTAAAAAAATATCAGTAACAGCTCCACACACTGACCTACTATAGCTCAGCCTCAGCCTTGGTGTGCGGTCACAGCAGGCACTGGCAGTCAGTCAGAGAGGAGCCGAGGAGGAGCTGAGTAGAAGACGAGAGGAAAGGAGAGCCAGGGATGTAATGCGGCGGCGGCCGAATTGTAATTCCCACCGTAAAGCCTACAGCGCCTATGATAGACATCACATGCGGAGGAGTGCGGAGTGTATGGTGGGGGGGATGATATGTACAGGAGAGGAGTGCGGAGTGTATGGTGGGGGGGTGATATGTACAGGAGAGGAGTGCGTGTATGGCGGGGGGGGGGGGTGATATGTACAGGAGAGGAGTGCGGAGTGTAAGGAACATTCTTAGTGTACAGACGACAGTGTTAGGGTAGGGAAAAGCACTCCGTGTATACATTTCAATATATATATATATATATATATATATATATATATATATATATATATAAAAATAATAAACTCACTTAGCTTAGGTTCACACTGACAGGGGGAATGAAAGCGTATGAATTCAGCTGAACTCGCACGATTGCACGATTTCATAGCCGCATGTCAGTGGGAGTTTGGCACCGATTTCAGAGACATCTGTGCGGGTTGCTGCACAGATGTCTATGGAAATCACACCCAGAAGTCACCAAAACATTGTACACAAACTACTTTTGGGAGTCAGTGCGATGCCACAAATGTGGCATCGCACCGATTCAGGCAGTGCCATTGCAGCTGATTTGTCATGCGATTTGACATGTCAAATCGCATGGCAAATTGCTCCAATGTGAACCAGGGCCCAGTGCTATTCCTTATATATAACAATAAGACTGGTGAATAGGCACAGCACAGGGCAAGAAGGAAGGAACAGTCAGCAAGCATGGCTCATTCTTATAACACACACTAACTGCTGTGCTGTCATTATCACACTGACCTGCTGCTGGTCAGTGTGGGTGCCACGGCCGTTGGGAAATTCTAAGATGACTCAGTCTGCTCTGTGTGCACTCTTCATTGCAGCATCCAGCTTCTTTACTGACTGTGTCCCCCATCGCAGTGAAGTATGGCCCCGCCCCTCAGCTGAATTCCCCGGGGGGAGAGGTGGCCCGGAGCGCCTGTCACGGCTGACTGCTCTCAGTCTCTCTCTCTGCATAATCCCGGTCTGCTCGCTTCTCTGAGCCTCTCAAATAGCCTGCAAAAAAACGGGATTCAATGGTTCACTGCTTCCTCAGGGGTTTACTTTTCTTTTTTCCTGCATGACAAGCTGCAGGCACTTCCATGGGCGGACTGACATAGCCTGGGCTCTCCCACCACGGGGCCCTCTGACAGTGCCTGGCTCCCGAATGGTCATTCCGACTCTGCTGCGTCCTGACAAGTGACGTCACTCGTTGCTAGATGCGAGTCGGGTGGCGGTCCTAGCAACCAGTTTTATGGTGGCTGTGTCTGTCCTTATTTTGTTTCCGGGACCCTGTATTGTCCCGCAATGAAGTCGTTCAGCACACGGGACACAAAAATGAATACACTCGGGGCTAACAATTTATTGCAATGCTGAATAGACTCGGGGCTTTTCAGGGCCACATTCGGGGCTCCAGCCACCCTAGCCAGGGCCTAACGACGCCTCTGGTTGTGACATGACGCTACTGTTATATCAAGACATTGCTTGTATATCAAAGCAATTTTTTTTTTTACAGGGTATAAAAGTGCTTTGGATTACAAGCATGTTTCTGGAACTAATTATGCCCGCAAATCCAAGGTTTTACTGTACCAGACAAATGGCAAAATCCACAGCCGAAATACATATATGTGAATTGTTTTACTCACTTGTAATTCTCAGTCAATCTTGTGATCTAGGCATCCCTGCCAGACAGAGCAGCTGGGTCTTGGACCTGTATACAGACAATGCAGTTTTGTAAAATGAATCTCCTCCATCCTGTGACTGGACAGCAAAGTAGCAAAAAACATGCTAATGTAAAAAGCATAGGCATGAGTTCATATTTAACGTCCCAATTTGACGTCTGTTGAGCAGAGGCTTTCAGGTGTCTAATAAAATATTGAAGAACTTTCGCTAACATGATATATATTGATTATTCTGTATTTTTGAAAATCTGCCAGAAGTCCAAGGGTAACTGAGGTCACATGCTCACTGCTCGACTCGACGGTCATTTTAGATTATGGAAAACCCATCAAGGGACTATGCCATCATTAATTTTAATAATTGGCATGGTCAATGGAAACTAGAAATTCTGGTGATAACCTAGTTCTAACATCTCCAAGACTCAGTGGTCAAAATATGTTTTGCCTTGACAGCTACTACACTAAATGGTGTTTTTGGGTGAGTGGCGCTTTAAAAGCAGGTATTCTATAACTCAAGGTAGCCTGCCAATATTAATGAGTAAGATTGTTGAAAGTTTCTACTACCATGTAGTGCGCTGCTTTACATCAGTGCTATTTGCAACATTGTCTAACATATCTGTTATTTATTATTATACAATATAGTGCTTGAAAGCAAGTGTCCAATAAGTCATGAACCCAGTGCAGTGCAATGAGCTTTACTGCAAATGTGTACTTTTTGTACCTTTTGCCATCAACCTGAGCCCTGTGTGTAGGTGGCAGTGGGCTAAAACCCACCAACATGTCCGTTGTACAACACTTTTTGCACAGAATTCTTCAAAAATGGAAAAATTGCTTTTCGACTCAGTTTAATAAATATTTCTGCTTGTTATCAGGTCACTTGATTTGATGTCCGTTCAGTTACACACGGCACAATTCTTATGGTAATCTTTTATTAGAAGCACACTGATTTGCTATATATGGCTTTTACAGATGAAGGCCTATATTTCATAAAACTAGTTTTGTTCTTTGTAAAAAGCAGTGCAAAACATAATTTTAAATGCTGTCATTTATTTTTTATCTTTTGCATCTTGCACAACCAGATTAAAGAACAGCCAGGTTACAATGATTTTGGTACACACCAAATGGGTCTAAGGCAGAAGAATAAATGGCTTCAGTTGAAAATGAATGGACATTAGGGCAATATGGAAGCGTCTATATCATGGGCCCTTTGTGCATGATAATGCCTCTGTGGTGCTGAGCTGCACAGGTTATTTAAAATGATTGAATAATTTTTCATGACCATTTTACCTCATATCAATTAGACAACCTGTGCTTATATCAAAAGGTGTAATGGTTGAAAGGCACTGATCGGCTGCCTCAGACGATGACTGAGGTTCTTTCCAGCCATATTTATTTTATAATAAATAAGAGGATTGTTTGTTTTGTACCAGCTTGTGAAACGTCACAGGCTATCCACAATATGCGTTTTAATTGTATCACACATGATATTGCTGAACCTAAACCATCCATAGTGCAAGAGGCTGAATGTTTCACACAGCATAATGCAGTATCAGTCTGGAACAGTACAAGCCATTCTCAGCACTAGAGACTGAATGGTTCATACAGAGTAAGGTAGTAGCAGCAGCTTGAGAGGCAACATAAACTGTTCACATTGATAGACTGAATAAATCACATGGGACAAGGCAGTACTAGGCTGTGAGACACCACAGACCATCCACAGTGCTAAGGACTGGATATGTCACACAAAATAAGGCAGTACTAGGCTGTGAGACACCACAGACCATCCACAGTGCTAGGGACTGGATATGTCACACAATAAGGCAGTACTAGGCTGTGAGACACCACAGACCATCCACAGTGCTAGGGACTGGATATGTCACACAAAAGGCAGTACTAGGCTGTGAGACACCACAGACCATCCACAGTGCTAAGGACTGGATATGTCACACAAGATAAGGCAGTACTAGGCTGTGAGACACCACAGACCATCCACAGTGCTAAGGACTGGATATGTCACACAAAATAAGGCAGTACTAGGCTGTGAGACACCACAGACCATCCACAGTGCTAGGGACTGGATATGTCACACAATAAGGCAGTACTAGGCTGTGAGACACCACAGACCATCCACAGTGCTAGGGACTGGATATGTCACACAAAAGGCAGTACTAGGCTGTGAGACACCACAGACCATCCACAGTGCTAAGGACTGGATATGTCACACAAGATAAGGCAGTACTAGGATGTGAGACACCACAGACCCTCCACAGTGCTAGGGACTGGATATGTCACACAAGATAAGGCAGTACTAGGCTGTGAGTCACCACAGACCATCCACAGATGGGTCACACAAGATAAGGCAGTACTAGCCTGTGAGACACCACGGACAGACCACAGTGCTAGGAACTGGATAGTTCACACAAGGTAGGGCAGTATTTGCCTGTGAGACACCACAGACCATCTACAGTGCCAGGGAGTGTATGTCACACAAGATAAGGTAGTACTAGGCCGAGACACACCACAGACACACCAGGGACTGGCCAAGTCCTACAAGATAGGGCAGTACTAGGCTGAGACACACCACAGACCACCCACAGTTCCAGGGACTGGATAGGTCCCACAAGAGAAGGCAGTACTAGACTGTGACCACAGACCCTTTACCCTTCTAGGGACTAAAGATATTGCATAAGAAGTCCGTACCAGACTGTGAGAAAAAAAGAAACATCCACATATCGAACAAGATAGGACAGTACTAAACTGTAAAATACCTCATGCAATCCAGTGCTAAAGGCTGACTATATCACGAGATAAGGAAGTACTATACCCTGAAATACCTCAGAGCATCCAGTGCTAGAGGCTGAATCTATCACACTAGATAAGGCAGTACTATGCTGTGAGATACCACTGACCAACCAAAATGCTGGAAACTTAATGCATCTCCTGGGATAAGGGACTACGTTTAAATGTTTGAACAAAGATGTTTTAATCCCTTGCGTATACCCAGTGAAATGACTGGCATCAGGTGATACACAGAGATGACACAACCCCCCCCCCCTTTATAAGTTGTACCTGTTTATATGCATTCCTCTCCTCTAAATCTGTTCAATGTCCAGAATTTATAGAGCTTGTCGTCTGAGATTTCAGAAAAAATGGAGGCAGAGATGAAATTACCTGAACAGAGCTTAGGCTTGCAACCACTGGCGGTGTGCTGGAGATCCTCCCTGTCACCTTATTTTTCTCTCGGTGACAAGAAAACTTGTCAAAAGTGATTCATGTTGATGGCAGAGGAACGAGGCAGTTGACAGAAGTGACACTTGTTGCTTTAATTGAAACAAGAACACACCATAGGGGGATATGCTTTGTCCATATTTCATGTCTGAGGTTTTCAACCACTTTTTTTTTGTCTGTCTCCCCCCTCTCACATCTTTTACTTTCCTCTCCTGGTTATAGATCCTGAAAACCCCCTTCCAAAACCTTTTTTGAAATGTATGATTATACAGTTAAGACAATGGTGTTGTATTTGTTTTTTTTTTTCTTTTTTTTTCTTGGGGTTTCCAAATAGAATCAAGTGTATGTATGAATATATGCTAATATTGCACATTCTGATGTGTACATTCTGCCATATATTTATATTGTTTGTCATGCACACATACATATTATGTATGTGTGTATTTGTCTTATACAGTAGTTGCAATGCTTTTGATAGATTGCTGCATCTTAGCCCTGCACTTGTGGCACTAAGAAGTAATTTCAGCTTAACATCACTGGATTCTACTAAAATTTTGCTTTTGTTTTTTTGCTTTATTAGAACCTAGTTTGCATGCAATTCTTGCTTTACATTGTAGTGTGCGCTGTAGTTGTAACTTCACATACTGTGGTATAATTTGCTTGCTGTCTTTATTTAATTTCACATGTTGTGATGACGCATGAGGTGTTTAATATGTTTTGGGTTTTTCTCCTTCCTCTTCCATGCATGTTTTATGCATTATATAATGGGCAGTCGGCAGACCACAGGGCAGCTTGGGACTCCCAGCAGGCCAACCCCCACCACCTAAGAGCTCACCTAGCAGCTGACAGACATGGTGGCTCGGTACAGGTATTTTCTGCTTCTTTGCATGACTGACTACTTGCGCGTCCCTTAACCTCAACATGCCCTATCAGGTTGTCATAGCATGCTTTTTTGTTTCAAGCTGATTTGATGCTTTTCAGTGTGTTCTCCATTGCATTACTTTTCATATTGTGGTATTAGAATCTAGGCATTTGAAAATTAAAAACCGCTCAAAGTATGTATTTTTATTTTGTTTGCATCTTGCATCATTTTATAATACTATAAAAGGGTCATTTTAAGCAAACTATGAGCTGGTGATCAAAGCTCCTTTTTAAAGCTTTTAACATTGCTTTAAAGTGGAGCTCCACCCAAAAGGGAATGTTTTTGCTTCAAGGACTCGTTCCCCGCTCCTCTTGAACAATTGATGCTTTTAAGGGGGCGGGGTGGGGCACAAGTACCCAATTTCGACAGATACCCTCTCCTTTCCGAGCACCACGGTGGTTGAAAACTGAAGCTCTCCTCCCCCCCACTGACACCTACAGGTCACAAAAGACAGCCTCCACCGTTCACGGTGTGCAGCGCGACTTGCACATGCGTAGTGAGTACCCAGCTTTGAAGCCACAAGCTGTCACAGCCGGGTTCCCATAGTGAAGATGCCGGCACCAGGGACAGTGGGGGAGACTGACTGGGGTGAGAAACACACCGCTGGATTGTGGGACAGAGGAAAAGCTGTTTTTTTTAAATTCAGCCGGTACAGTTTTTGCAGCTTAAAAATTTGTGACTACTGCACTGTCCGCAAACGAGAGGCAGCAGCTAGTACAACCGATGACAAATGGCAAACAACCAAAACAATACAAAAAGTGCAGCGCTTAAATTAAAATTAGTCCTGGAATTGGACACAATAATCAGTGTTTGAACCCTTAAAGCATAAAAACACATATACATTGAAAAATAAACAAACATGTATTTATAGTCCACTCTGTAAGAAGTAAAAAAATTGATATACGTGAAAAGAATAGTTAGAATATTCATATAATCCAACTACGATATTGATGAGAACTATGTTGAAGTAATAGTCCAAACGGGTGAGTGTCAATCTTCAATTAAACACGTTGAGGATAGAAAAATGGAGGGGAAAATAACACCAAACCAGGACTTAGATGTGACCCGTAACAAGGATTGGACAGGTTTACCATGAATGAGAAACACATTTCCACATAGTGTAAATACGCTTAACAGGAAAATTAATTTAGGAAAAGATAAACACGCTTACATTTGAGTAGATATAATAAGCTCTTGTATAAAATGGGGGTGTTAACGCAGTAGCAGTAGTAGATTCGACCAACAGGTTTCATCTAAGAAGACCTCATCCATCACATCTTGGTATGTGATGCATTTCACAGTTATTTTTAACGGGAAACTGAGCATATATGGTGAAATACAATATTTGGAAATGCATCAGATTTTTTACATGTTGAATTATAAAAGCAGCACTGTCGGGTTTGCAAACCTGTGAAATCAGCAGGCTTGCTGCTGCTTTTAATATTCGACATCTAAAAGTCAGTCTGATTTTGCCTTTATAAACTCTGTTTACTGTTAAAAATAACTTTTTAAAATAACTGCAAAACTCCGGTGGGTGCAACAGGATGTCCGCTTGCCCCCCCTTCTCTGTGTATCGTTACTGTGGAGGAGTAAAAGGTGTAGCAAGATGGCGGCGACAGAACATCACTTGCGTTACCAATTCTGACAGGTCGTCATATCTGTCGGAACACCGGCAGTCTCTGACCTTCGGAGGCCGGGTGTGTTATGACATCACGTCTAGCTTCGGCAGATGTAAACACTGTCGTTGCCTCGGCTGGGAAGCCGAGCTTGATTTTTTTTTAAATTATAATTTCAGGCTTTCCAGCCTAGAGGAAAGTCAGGGGACTTATTGACCCCAGAGCTTGCTGTAGAGAGAACCTGTCGTGCACTATTCCTATTGCAAGGAATGTTTACTCGGCATAACATCGTCTTTCACATTATACAAAGTTTTTTTGTTCATGAAAAAGTGCTGCACAAATATCATGCGACATAAAAAGTTGCAACAACCGCCATTTTATTCCCTAGGGTCTCTGTTAAAAACATATGAAATGTTTGGGGGTTCTGAATAATTTTCTAGCAAAAAAATTATGATTTTTACACGTAGAAGAGGCATGCCAGAATAGGCCCGGTATGGACGTGGTTAAGAGGAATACATACATTGCTGAAGCTTGCCTCATCCTGAAGATACTAGTTACTTCAATGCCTTGTTACGAACTTGAGAGATTAAAAGAAAAAATTTGACTTTTTTGGGGTAGTTTTTTTTTTTCAGGGTAGATTTAAAGTATTTGAGTCAGAGGATCAGCATAACTAGCATTTTAGAAGGATATTAGTAGCTTTCAGATGATCATGTACAAATGTGCGCAGATGATCATTGGGACACATGATTATACTGTTACATATGTGGGGGACAGGTGTTTTTACTGTGTGGGGACGTGTGTGTGGTGACATTGTGCCGATGATCAGTGTGTACAAAGCTGTAAAAAAACGCTCATACTCACTGATTTGCTCTCCTCTCATTACTGACAACTTCTGTGTGAGGAGAGCCGATCACCTAGCAACCGGCTCTCTATTTATGTCATAGGATGGCTGTGATTGGACACAGCCATCCTGTGATCAAGAGGGCCAATCACAGAGCCCTCCTGCCGATTGGAGATGCGCTGTGTCCGGGTGACACAAGCGCACCAGGATCGCGCCACTGCCC
The DNA here is from genome assembly GCA_029574335.1 of Rana kukunoris. NCBI lineage: Eukaryota > Metazoa > Chordata > Amphibia > Anura > Ranidae > Rana > Rana kukunoris. Next base: position 161,506,492 of record CM056049.1, read on the forward strand.
AGGCACGCGTACGCGATCCTCCTTCTGAAGGACGTTCCTGAATGTCCACTCAGGAGAAAGCGCCCACCCGGCCCTATACGTACAGTGGCCGGGTGGTAGGTGGCTATAAACTGTAATGCTATTTTTATAATCGTTTTATTTACAAGGTTTAAATCTATGTAAAAGAAAAGCATAAAGCTTATGATGAATACGGCACATTAGGGTGGACTTTGATCATTAAAACAGCTTATTAACTCCTGGATTCTTTCCCCTCCTCCTTACATCATTGGTGTTTATGCTTGCATGGGAATCCCCAGTGCCTTCACAGAAGTGCCGCTGATGTCTGCCAGGTTTTGGAAGATGACGGCTCAGGAAAATGGGGGTGGGACCACAATAGCAGTGGGCTAAAATTCCTGTTTAAACTGCTCCCTGAACTTTGAAGGAGGCATGTATAAGTTCCAGTCCTCTGCATCGCTTTATTTCCATCTCACCCTCACACTTTCCTGTTGGCCAGTAGGGCCACCCATCACATTAATGGGGAAGTGTGACTTTTGAGGCAAGAATTTGCATGAATAGCATATCCCATGATTTGAGGCTCTCAGTGCACTTTGGAAATAAATGGCAGCAGGGTACTGGAGCCTGTTGATGCTAGCCATGGGACACCGTTGGCCACTTTAAAGTGAACTCCCACCAATAATACTTTGTAAATTTCTTGGTTTCTGGATAGCAGAAATGTTGATGGGCAGCATAGTGGCTGAGTGGTTAGCACTTCCGCCTGACAGCAGCACTAAGGTTGTTGGTTCGAATCCCAACCATGACCTGCATGGAGTTTGCATGTGCCTGCTTGGGTTTCCTCTGGGTGCTCCGGTTTTCTCCCACACTCCACGAACATTCTGGTAGGTTAATTGGCTTCTGTCTAAATTGGCCCTACTGTTTGTATGAATACGAGGTGGGGACCTTAGATTGTAAGCTCCTTGACTGATGTGAATGTATAATACATATGTAAAGCGCTATGTAAATTGATGGCGCTATACAAGTACCTGAAAATAAAAGTTTAGCTGAATTTATTTTCCATCAAAATATTTAGGAAAACATGTATTGGGTGTAATTTTTCCGTCTAGTCTCTAATAAATTTAAGCAGTTGGTTCATCTACTTTTACTTTGATATATAAGCTTGCTTTCCAAACCTAACCATGTCGCTTTATCTGTGGTGAGAACAGCAGTTTGCTGCATTGTTGTATGATATCCTTTAGGTTGCTTTCACACTGAGGCACTTTGCAGGCGCTATAGAGCTAAAAATAGTGCCTGCAAAGCACCATGAAAGAGCCTCTCCTTTGCAGTGCGCTGGCAGGACGGTAAGAAAAGTCCTGCTGGCCGCATCTTTGCAGCGCTCTAGGAGCTTCCACACATGCCAGACTTCCTGTCACAAGACCCTCTGTTTCACCCTGCTTCTCAGATGTTGACTTTAACAGCATGGCTGTTTAAAACCCAGATTCTAAAGGAGAGGATATTACGGACACAGGCATTTGCGCCTTGATTTAAAAAAAAAAATTTGGGGTGACTTTTCTTTTAATTGTAAGGTGCCCTTTCTTGGGTAACATGTAGACAAGCTGGTTCTAAGACCTAGTCTCTTTTTTCCTCCCCAGGGTGGTCTCTTCCTTTCTCCTCAGTGAATGTCGTCCTTCCTTATGCCCTGCCAAGGAGATTTCATTCCACTTCTGGATATGGTCAGAACAGTTAAGGTCTCTTTAGCTACAGGATGTTCCTTTAAATTGGGAGTCAATTCCCATGCATGAATTCTACCTATAGGTAGGCCCATAATGAGGCTTACCTATAGGTACTGTAAATATCTCCTAAACGTGCACACTTTAGGAGATATTTACTTTAGATGCAGCCGGTGAAGTCACTGATGCATGCGCTCTGAAGGAACCGCATACCCGTGCCGTTCCTTCAGAGTCCTGTGCCGTAAATGGCAGCTCCCGCATTCGTGGCCGTGATGTCATCACATCTTCAACCAATCACACAGCCCGATTCCGTGAACCTGTAAGGTAGACTGGGTGAATATGGAAGCGCCTTCGTTGACAGCGCGCCGCTGGAGGGCTTTGTTCTAAGGTGAGTTTTACATAATGTGCTAATGGCTCCAGGTAGCTCATTTCCAGGGCTTATGCCCTCAAGAACTTGGTTTCTCGCTTCCCAAGAAGTGTCCCTTTCCACAAGATCTGTCTGTTTCTTGGCACTTACAGCCTCAAGCAACCATTTGACAAGTTTGTAGTGCCGCCACCTGGTCTTCTCTTCATACTTTATCAAAGGTGTCCTGGGTGGCTCCTCAGGCCTCTGATGATCAACATTGGCCGCAAGGTTTCAAACCGTTATCTGTTTTTTCTTTGGGTCTATTGGCACCCCTCAGTTTATGTGCAAACGTCCCATGGTCTATGGACTTCCTGTCCTGTACGATTAAGATAATGGGAAATTTGACTTGTCATTAATTTCCATACTTTGGAGTAGAGTGTGAGGATACAGATCCCTCCCCTTTATCTTCTGTTTCTCCTTATTGCTTGCAAAAACTTGGGTCATTGGCTCTGGGAAAAGATGTCACATTTTCATAATTTTTCGCACTGCGATCTGTGAACCGATCTGGGGGTGTCATTAACTTTATATTGACACCGCAGCGGTTTGCAGAGGGCAGGGTAAACTGCCTGGGAGGGAGATGCAATACGAGTACCAGCACTGGAATGAATGAGTGAGTGAGAAACTTATATAGCGCAACACATGCAAACTAAATCGCCTCTGGGCGCTTAGTATCCACTCCCTAGCTGTACTTTTGCCCTCAGAAAAGATGGGTTTTGATTTTTTTTTCTGAAAGCCAGGAATTGTGCTGGTTCCCACATCGCTATAGTGAGAACCTAGGCTAAGTGTTTGAAGGAAGTGTCAATGGACCCTTAATGTTTCTTCTTGTAATATATTCAGTTCTGTGTATCGTGAATTTTCTTATATTGAATTATACTGGTTTTTGGTACATTTTTTTTTTTCCTTTACTTTTTTTTGTTTTATAGGTTATATTTTTCATATTTATTACCAAACTCTTTAGTTTAAAAATCAATACACAGGTATGTTATCTTGCTCTGTTTGGAGAGCATGCTGGACTTGCTAATAAGAGCCCAGCTCTAGCTCTGCACAGGATTTCTCCTACAAATAGTAAATCCAGAAGAGCACACTCCCCTACTAAGAGGGTTAGAAGTGTGAGTACATGTAATCCAGTACACTCCTAACAGCTGACCCATTCAGAATGATAGGTGCTGAAGTGACAAAGGGACAGATGACGCCTTTGTGTGCGGTAGCAATGGATAAACAAAAACATTACCTGCACTCCAGGAGTATTTAGATACAAGAGTTATGAACGGTCATAGACTTGTAGTGAGCGTTTGGGTCTCAAAGGACCCCTCTACCAAAGCAGACAAGTTTTTTTAATAGTCTGGGAAACTATTTTTTATTTTATTTATTTTTTAATGGTTTACAGGTTCTAAGATTTTTTGTTTTCATGTTTTTTACAGAAGAAAAAAGCAGGACTTTTACTTTTCTCTGTTTGCATAGTTTTCTGGGCTTACTAATGAGAGCCCATCTCTATCTCTGCACTGGACTGCTCCTACAACTAGTAAATCTAGATGAGCAGCTGCCTGTACTAAGGATTACAAGTGTGTCCCTTCTGGCTTTTTCCGCTGTGTGTGTGTGCGTGATTCTGCTGTGCAGGTTGCAAGCTTGCAGCACAAGCTCTAGGCCCCTTTCAGACTGGGGCGGTGGCGCTATAGCGCCGCTAAAAATGGCAGCGCTAATTGACCGCTAGCGGTGCGGTATTAACCCCCGCTAGCGGCAGATAAATGGTTAATACCGCCCGCAATGCGCCTCTGCAGAGGCGCATTGCGTGCTGTTATGCCGCGGTTTCCCATTGTTTTAAATGTGAAGGAGCGGTATACACACCGCTCCTCTCACCGCTCCAAAGATGTTGCTGACAGGAGATTTATTTTCTCTCCTGCCAGCGCATCGCCTCAAAGTGGAAGCCTTCGGGCTTTCACATTGAGTATGCAGTGAAGGAGTTTTTCAGGCGGTATAGCAGCGCTATTTTTAGCACTGTACCGCCTGAAAAACTCCTCAGTGTGAAAGGGGTCTTACTGAGAGTAGTAGCCAACCAGCTTTGACACTAGGCTTGTAGATCCCTCCTGCTGGATGAGATTATTTTATATAAAATAAAATAAATTCCGTTATGCATGACCAAAAAAAAAAAGCTAAAGTAAGATAAGAAATTGTGTTGAATATAATAACAAGAAAAGTGCTAAATGCACTACATTCATTTTAGAATGTAGTCAAACTAGGAGGCAGCTTTTTTTGTAATGAAACAAGACTTTATACATACATACTACTGTGGAATGTTGAGTTTCTTAGATTGGCCAATATGTGATCTCTTGTATTTTGCAGGTTGTAAGTTCGACAAACGGTGAGCTGAATACAGATGATCCCACAGCCGGACACTCAAATGCACCCATCACTGCCCCAGCAGAAGTTGAAGTCCTAGATGAAACAAAGTACGTTTCGCATCTGTTTAGTCATGCTGTCAAAACTTTCCATCTTTATTTGACTGTTTTTCCATTGCATAAATATTTAGGTAAAACACTTCCGCGCATGCGTCGAATCCATTCGACGCATGTGCGGGCAGATATGTCTGCTGGTTAGCGTACTAACCAGCAAACATATCGGTCCGACGGGTTCCCAGCAGACAGATTTTAAAGCAGGCTTTAAAATCTGTCTAGCCAAATCCGTCGGCTCGCCCGTACACACGATCAAATCTGTCTGCTGAGACTGTCTATCAGACCGTTTTCAGCAGATAGATTTGATCGTTTGTACGCGGCCTAAGACGTATTGGCTCCTTTTAACTTTCTCAGTTAGACACTTTTCCTTTATTTTCACCTGGTGGCCCGTAAGTTTATTTACTTTTTTTTTTTTTTTTACATCTGTGATAACTATGTATTATTGCCCTGAGATTACATCTAGACCCTAAAACATTAGAAATATTTTCTATAAGCTGAGATCCAATGGAAATATGGAACATTTTATGTTGTGTATATTTGCACAACTGTTTATCAAGCCTTCATTTTCAGTAAACGGTACATTAAATTGTATTTTACAGTAGAACTATAGGAAAAAATGTGTTTTTCATTTTAGATACAGAGTTGCGGAGGGGTATAACTTGTCAGATTTTTTTTTTTTTAGAAATCCCTTCAAATTAAGGCGATGGCTTGGTGCCCCCTAAGTCGCCCCCCTAAGTCGCCAGAACTAGTGTCCCCTCTTCTAGTTTTCTGGTGATAAACACCTATTTGAGATTTTTTTACTTTGATTTTAAATGATAGGGCTAAACAGGACAAAAACAAGAGGGGGTAAATCTACCGGGACACGGACAGCAGTAAAAATTGGACACAAACACAATATAATATCTACTTTATTTTGTAAGTTATAAAAGATTGTGTTGAGTAAATAGAAACAAACATGCAAGCTCAAGTAGTGCGCTTGTTATAAACCTATCTTTGATGTGATGCATGTCATTGGCCAAGAGAAGGATTAACCATATCTATACCATATATTAACCATATCTATGTAGGTACACATATTCCATAGGCAGTGACAATAATTGAACATCAAGAAATTGGAGATTTTTTTTAATTTAGGGTTATTTAATGGTGCAGTTAATGAGACCCTGGAGTATTTATAAAACATTTGTCACTTTCGTGCATGCTGAACAAAATGTGGCACTAATTATTGTAAGGGATTAATGCTTGTATCGTTGGCGCCATCTAATGGCCAAAATGTGGTGTTGTTTTCTCATTAAGGTGTTTCAGGAAACGATACCACATTTTGGCTACGAGATAGAGCTGAATATGCAGGCATTACTCTTTCACAAAAATTAAAGTTGTCATTTATTCAGCATGTGCAAATGTGTCTAACATGCGTGCAAATTATAATTTATAACTAGGAATCCCCATTCCCCCAAATGCTGCTATCCTTATTTTAAACTGATCATGAGAGAGAATAGATCATTTCCAAACTAGCCAGAAGGCCCAAAATACGTCTTTTGCAGCCAGTGGCATCCAGACGACTGTTAGAAACATAATTTGCTTTAGTGTTGTGTTATCGATTCTAGTTCATATGGTTTGCTAAAGCTGTGTATTCAGATTTCATTGCATTTAAAAATATTGAAGACATTCACAGACTAAACAGATGGGCAGGTAGGTATTCATTATGATTTAGTTATGTAAATGTTTTACAAAAAAATATAATGTGCAAGTATGCTTTTTGAATGTCTTAAGTTTTTTTCATTTTGTTTTGATTGAAGAGCATTTCAAACTTTAGACAGCAACATACACAAATCTATGAAGTGCAGGTGTTATGTGGCTCTTTGTCTGATTTTTCTCCTTTCTCCCTTGTGTTCTCCCCTTGCATAGCTGCCAGAAAGTGTTGAACATGTGGTGAGTTGTCCATATGCAGAGGCAGGCAGAACCAGCTCTGTCACTATAACAGCCATAACCAGCTTCTTTGGGTTGTCTCTAATATGGTGCCCTTGTAATTGTAATCATTCAAACTTTTTGTAGAAATCAGCAGTATTTAGAAAACACCTTTTGTGTACACGCATTGAGCTGTTTTGCCTGCCACAGTTTGTGTTTGTGTCTGTGGATTAGATTTGTGTGCACATATGCCTGCTGTTACACTCAGTTTGTTTCTATTACACCTTTATTTTATTCTGCTCTTTTTGATCTGCCACATAAGTTAATATCTAGCTCAAACGTTTGTTTTTGCACATGTACAAGTGTGTAGATTACATTACATGCAGCCAGTGTCATCACTGGCGCATGCGCTCTTAAAGCGGAGTTCCACCCAAAAATTAAACTTCCGCTTGTTCCACTCCACACCCCCTTACATGCCACATTTGGCATGTAATTTTTTGGGGGGGAGTGGGGGCTTCAGGAGGAGTGGGACTTCCTGTCCCACTTCCTGCTTCCGCCGAGGGGCTGGTAAGGCGATTAGGCTTAATCGCCGTATTGCAGCCCCTCCCTGTAGGCGATGGTCTAGGACACTGACAGATCCTAGGCGAGCGCCTGTCCAATCAGCAGCGAGCCGCATGCGCAGTGGGTGCCTGGCCGTGAAGCCGAAGGCTGTCACGGCTGGGTGCCCACAGTCGGAATGAAGACGCCGGCCGAGGAGGGGGGGGGAGAGGAGCGGAGCCCCGGTCGGCGCGTCGCTGGAACGTGGAGAAGGTAAGTGAATGTTTATTAAAAGCCAGCAGCTACACTTTTTGTAGCTGCTGACTTTTAATAAACATTACATTGGGTGGAACACCCCTTTAAAGGGCCATGGGTGCCGTGAATGGCGGCTCCCGCTCGGGAGTGACGTTATCGCAGCTCCGGCCAGTGGCAGTGCCTGAGGCCACGAACCTGGAAGTAACTCCAGGAGAGATATCTGCCGTCTCAGCGATGTGCGGGTGCCACTGGAAGGCTTCATTCTAAGGTAAGTATTTAATAATGAGCTCGTATGCGATGCATTCAAGCACATTATGCCTTTTTGTCTCTTTACTTTTTTTTAAGTTTACAACCTCTTTAAGATACCATAGCAATCTTTCGGACATGTAGAGTTTTTTTTTTTTCATAGCATGGCCAAAGCATGACACCATGATCCACTTACCAGAGTAGAACTGCTTTGTGACATTGCTTTCAACCACCTCCTGTATGTGCCAGTTTTGACATTTCTCATACACGTAAAAATCTTAAATTTTCAGTAGAAAATGTACTTAGAACATCAAAACACAATTAATATATGTTTATATTAAGCAGAGGCCCTGGAGAATAAAACTGTTGCAATTTATGTGGCACAACATTTACCCAGTTTCATCAAACAAAAAGTTTGCACTTTAATTTTAAATGCTAACACAATATACGGTAATACCCAATTCTTTGGTAAAATTTTAAAGATGATGTGCCAAGTAAATAGATATCGAACATCTCGTGCTTTAAAATTGCGTAGGCCTATGGAATAGCAACAAACTAAAGTACCTAGAAAATTCTTCATAGGCAATTCTTTAAAAGCCTTTAAATATTAGCATTTTAGAGTTATGCAGGTGGTCTGACCCTAGAATTATTTTTCTCAATCTGACGTTCGTGACAATACTTCACTTGTTGTGTGAACACTGATCTGTGCACAGGACTTATGTGCATGTTCAACTTTGAATTTGAACACAGGAGAATGGTGGCAATTTAACTTATTTTTTTTTAACACTGTACCTTTAGTTTTTTTATGTAAATGAACATTATTGCTATCACAAGGGATAAACGGCATCCCTTGTGATCGATCGGGCAGTGACAGGTCCTCTTTAGAGAGATTTGGGGTCTGTTATACCCAATATTTCTGATCTGGCCCCTGAAGCATCTGATCAAACATACATCAGCTTTGTCAGACCGGATTCCGAAGCGACAAAACCCTTGTTAGTTATGGTTTCTGATGGCACAGAGAAGAAGAAGAAACAACCAGACTTGTTCCTTGTGTAGTTTATCCAATGCAACTGGTTGCATTGGTACTGAGCTCCCTTGTGGATTGCAAGAATATATGTATACAATTCTATAATAATTTTTTTTTTAGTTTGTAATACACTGAAGAAGTGTTAAATTATCTGTCAAGTTTTTGTTTCTACATTTCTTTCCTAGTTGGGGAGGTTTTCCCTCACTAGATACTGGTACAATAAGTGGTGGGCATGGGTATCACTGTGACAGGGGGGAAGGACAGAAAACATTGTGAGAAGTCCTAACCCTTCCCCACTCTTAAAAAAAAATATTATATATAAAAAAAACACAATAGTTTGTTTTTACTTGAAACCTCTTTCCCATACTGTTCTGGTGGAAGTAGGAGCAAATATTTCCAGCAGGTACATAGACCTTTATTAGACTGATATTCTAATAGAGACTAAAGTCCTAAACGCCCTAAAGTCAGCCATATATAGATTAAAAATTCTGGTTTAACTTGGACTGGACGAAGTTTGATCTGTGTATGGGTAGGAGGTTGTACAAAAGTCAATCTACCAATCAATTATTTTACAACTTCATGTCAGATATTTTTCTGCACGTTCAGCATCCCCGGCTATAGCCGGCAGCGCTGACACGTGTATTCTGACGGCAGGAAGTATGTGGACCGTTAAACACTGGATGAATTGTAAAAAATAAATAAAAAATCCTCTATGGGTTGCCTTAGGTAATAGCATTTCCTTTTTGTCAGACACACACAGACACACACAGACACACACAGACACACACAGACACACACAGACACACACACACAGACAGACACACACACACACACACACAGACAGACAGACACACACACACACACACACAGACAGACAGACACACACACACACACAGACAGACACACACACACACACAGACAGACACACACACACACAGACAGACAGACACACACACACACACACAGACAGACACACACACACAGACAGACACACACACACACACACAGACAGACACACACACACACAGACAGACACACACACACACAGACAGACAGACACACACACACACACACACAGACAGACAGACAGACAGACACACACACACACAGACAGACACACACACACACACAGACAGACACACACACACACACAGACAGACACACACAGACAGACACACACACACACAGACAGACACACACAGACAGACACACACAGACACACTTAAAAAAAAAAAAATTAAAATGTGGCATGTAAGGGGGAGGGAAGAGGATTAAGCGAAAGTTCCATTTTTGGGTGGAACTCCGCTTTAACTCTTATGATCAGCCCTCAGGCTTGGTGATTAGCCATTAAGAGGAACACTGCATAGTCAGAGGTGAGGGGAGTGTCACATGTTCTTGTACATATTAAAGTTTTAGGATATTGAATCTGGTGGTACTGGTAATGGGGCTGTGAGAAGTTGCACTGTTGGTAACAAAGAAAAACACAGTGTGAGGATGTTTATGTATATGGATGGAAATTTTGTTTTCCGACAAAAGAATTGACCAAAGGTGCAAGTCCTGTGCCTGAAGCTGAAACATATATGAAGTTGCATCAAAGCATAGTTATATTCATGTACTCTTTTTCTAAACGTTAAGAGCTATAGACTTTGAAAGCAAAAAAAAGCTCTCCCGTGAGAACTGAGCGATCAAACACTGCTGATCACTTGGTTCTCCCCCTCCACTTTGAAGCAGAGAGCCATGACTGTTAGTCAGCGGCCCTCTGCTCTCCCCTCCAAGCTCTTACTGGAGCACTGGGTTGTGAAGGGGATGGGAAGGGTGCGCTCTCGGCTGAGGCAGGTGCCGGTTCTGGGTGGATCCCGACAATATGGGTTGGGATCTTTTGAGAGCCTGGTCTGGCTCTGTGACTTCAGCCAAAGGTGCTTCAGTCCACTGTCGGCTGCAAATGAGTCACAGGAGTGCAGAATGAAAAAAAAGACAGAAAATCTTTGGCCATTCTTCTCCTTTCATTTGTTAATTCAGTAACTTTAAATCCTGGCGCTTAATTTTCACATTACAGTTGATATATTTTTTTTGGTAACTGATGGGATGCCAGATGCAATTTTAAAACTTCCCACTGTACCATAATGGCGAACCTCTGCCATCAAAAACCATTGTGCAATACAAAAATAATAATAATATCCTTTGATGTCAGTTCTAAAGCTGGCCATATACAGTTTTTTTTTTTTTTTCCCATCCACACAAATGCAGTTGATGCCTCCCGTTCTCTCTCTAACAGTGACCATTCCACTTTCTGGTGCTCCCACTAAGCTCGCCGTAAAATACACTCAATAGGTCTGCTGGACGTAAGATTATCGGGGTTATAACGTGGTCTAAAGGCCCCCCATTTAAAACCCTGCAGTGCTTTAGACAGGGCTTCTGCTTTTTTGTAGCTCCAATACTCAATGAATCATCAGATGTTTGCCCACAAAAACAATAAATTCTCATAGCATGTTACTATTGAAATTGAACAGTTAAAAAAATAAAACAAATAAAAATACAATGTGGTTACATTAACAAAAATACTTAAAGCGGAGGTTCACCCTAAATATAAGATCTCCCATGCGATCCAGCATACTGGCGTCAGCGCCAGTATGCTGGTTTTTTTTTTTTTTTAATAGCACACTTACTGTATTATTGTAGAATTCCTTTTCTGTCCCCCGCGGTGGACGGCTGTAGTATAGCGCGTCACATCTTCCTAAAATACCCGATATGGACTCGGGTAATCTCGGCGAAAATGCGGCGCCTGCGCACAGACCTAGGAGCTGACTGCGCAGGCGCCGTATTTCTCCGAGTCCTATTTCGGAGGGCGTGACGCGCCATAGCCGTAGGACTCGGAGAAATACGGCGCCTGCGCAGTCAGCTCCTAGGTCTGTGCGCAGGCGCCGCATTTTCGCCGAGATTACCCGAGTCCATATCGGGTATTTTAGGAAGATGTGACGCGCTATACTGGCGCCGTCCACCACGGGGGACAGAAAAGGAATTCTACAATAATACAGTAAGTGTGCTATTAAAAAAAAAAAAAAACCAGCATACTGGCGCTGACGCCAGTATGCTGGATCGCATGGGAGATATTATGTTTAGGGTGAAATACCGCTTTAAAGCACCATGGTGATTAACATTAGAAGAAAAGTACTACTTTCTCATCTAACGTGACCAGCACCATCACATACCGTCTTCCATCCTGACCGTGAAAACAGATGTGCCACGGACTTTTTTTGCATTGGGAATTTACATCATAAATGGACATTAACTGCTTGCGGGCCGCCGCATGTACATTTACATCAGCAGAATGGCACGTACAGGTACATTGGTTTACCTGTACGTCCCTGCCTTGCCGCGGGTGGGGGGGTCCGATCGGGACCCCCCGGTACATGCGACGGTCTCCGTGGCTCTGGGAGCGTTCCGGGATGAGGGGGCGGCTATTCGTTTTTGTCCGCCCCCTCACGATCGCTCCCAGCCAATGCGCCCCCCCCCCCCCCCCCCCGCTCTGCACTTCCTCCTCCTGTCTAAACACAGGAAGGAGGAAGTGATGTGATCTCTCCCTCGGCGGTTTTTTCAACCACCGCTGAGGAGAGATCACATCTCACAGTAAGTGTACACAACACTACACTGACACCAGGACATGTAGGCACATTAACCCCTTGCGATCGCCCCCACCCCCTCCCCCTGTCAGTGTCACTGAATGCAGTGATTATATGTATGATCACTGCAGTTAGTGTCAGTGTGACAGGCAGTCAGTGTTAGGTTCAGGGTAGCCCCCATACCCCCCCTAATAAAGTTTTAACCCCTTGATCACCGCCCTAGTTAACCCTTTAACTCCCTATAGCCAGCGTCACTAAGCGATCATTTTTCTAATCGCTGTATTAGTGTCACTGTTCCCGCTAGGTAGACATTTTTTTTTTTTTTTACTAAAGACATGTGGCTAAATAAATTTTGGCCTAAATGTTTGACTAAAATTTAGTTTTATTTGATTTTTCTTATAACAAAAAGTAAAAAATATTTTTTTTTTTCAAAAATGTCGCTCTATTTTTGTATATAGTGCAAAAAATAAAAATCGCAGAGGCGATCAAATAACATCAAAAGAAAGCTCTATTTGTGGGAAGTAAAGGACGCAAATTTTTTTTTAGGAGCCACGTTGCACGACCGCGCAATTGTCAGTTAAAGCGGCGCAGTACCGAATCGCAAAAAGGGGCCTGGTCATTTACCTGCATTTTGGTCCGGGTCTTAAGTGGTTAAGACACATTATGTGAATTTTTTTTTTCTTGTATTTACGTTGACGTATTAAGTTGAGATTTTCAATCATTGTTAGATGTTTATTGAATATGTTAGGATAGGTTACAAAAAAGTATAAGGTACAGAACTGTGACATCTCAAAAACACAAGTAGGTACCGAGAGAACAAGGCTCAGGGACACAAGTAGGTAAAAGAGGCACCTTTTATAACCACTGTATGATCAAATGGGCACAAGCTAATTTTTTTAAGCAAAGTACCACGATACATAACCTCACTCTTCTCAGTAAAGTATTCCATAACCATTGCCGCACAAAATAATAAAAAAAGTAACTGTTTTAGTGTAGATTGCTCGACTATAAATCAAAATGTTAAGCAAATTCTTGCACCTTTGCACTGGTAATATAAGGGAAATATACTTGTAATCTATAGGTGCCATACAGTATGAATAATTTGTGTAATTAATATTAACGTGTGTAGCAGATCAGAAATCTTTCTAGTCCCTTCCTTTTGTCCTAATCAAAAGCAATGCTCTCAACTTTTACTATGTTTTAGATCACTTATTCTTGTCCTATATTGTATATAAGAAAATTGTGGCTTTCGTATGTCATCTTTGATTGCTGCCACCATGATTTATCAATTGGCATTTATACAAACTTGGCTTTTTTTCCCTCAAAGGGGACAGCCTGTGGTTGTGATTTTTTTTTTTAATTCTCTTAAAGAAAAAAAATTGCCCAAATGTGATTTTGCAATATTTGATGGTTTTCAGCAGTCACTTTATTTGTGGATTTTTTGTCCTGGAAGTTGAGAGAGCTGCTAAGAATGATCACTTCTTCACTTCACAGCATATTCCATTTGTTATTGTTTTCACTGGTCACATGTATGTTAAAGTCCACAATATTTCATTACACTAAGTTTTTTTTGTCTGAAACAATGTTGTTATTATCAGAGCAGGCCACACTTGCAAAAGACATTTCCATATGAAGATGCACTAAATCCAAGAGCTATATGTTTAGTTCAATAGTTTACCACATTACATAGCTATTTAAGAAGTTAACTCTATGGCAGTTCAAATGTGTTTATCTTTTGAAATTATAACCTGGTTTGAAAATTGCACAGCATAAAATGTAATAGGAAAAACACTTATCTCAGTCCAGTAACTTTAAAGTTTGCACATATTTGTTTTCCTTCATCATGAAGCTAAACTTGTGAGCTGGTCTAATTTTTAAATGATGGTTTTTAGTAGGCCTAGCAGTCATAACGATCTTATCTTCCAAGACCATTTTCTACACCAATTTTAAAAATCTGCAATTAACAATCACCTACTTAAAGGGGTTGTAAAGGTTTTTATTTTTTATTTTTTCTAAATAGGTTACTTTAAGCTAGTGCATTGTTGGTTCACTTACATTTTCCTTTCGATTTCCCTTCTAAATATTTGTTTTCTTTGTCTGAATTTCTCACTTCCTGTTCCTCCTCAGTAAGCTGTTCTAAATGACTTTCCACCGCTTGGATGATGGTGGAAAGCTTACTGAGGAGAAACAGGAAGTGAGAAATTCAAACAAAGAAAAAAAACATTTAGAAGGGAAATTGAAGGAAAAGGTAAGTGAACTAGCTTAAACTAACCTATTTAGGAAATAAAAGATGAACCTTTACAACCTCTTTAATTTCAGATGCAAGTACATTCATAAAGGTTTTTTTTTTTTTTTTTTTTACGCAATATGCCTCTTTTAAACATTTAAAGAGCAAGTAAAGTCTTGCTTTTTATTTGTACCTACAGGTAAGCCTATAATAAGGCTTACCTGTAGGTACTGTAACTATCTCCTAAACTTGCACAGTTTAGGAGATTTTTACTATATACGCATGCGCTCTGAAGAAATGGCCACCTGTGCTGTTTATTTAGGACCCTGTGCCGTGACCGGCAGCTCCGGCGCGTGATGTCATCACGGCTTACAGTGCAGGAGCCCGCAAACCCAGAAGAAACACTGGGGAAACTGTCAGCTGTTTCAGCAGTGTGCGGGCATCGCTGAGATATTCGTTTTAAGTCAAGTATTTCATAATGAGTAAGTATGCGATGCATACTAGCTTATTATGCCTTTGTCTTGCACAGGTTTTTTTTTTGTCTGACAGGGTTTACAACCTCTTTAACCACTTTAGCCACGGACCATATTGCTGTCCAAAGACCAGAGCACTTTTTGTGATTCGGCACTGCGTCGCTTTAACTGACAATTGCGCGGTCGTGCGACGTGACTCCCAAACAAAATTGGCGTCCTTTTTTTCCCACAAAGAGCTTTCTTTTGGTGGTATTTGATCATCTCTGTGTTTTTAATTTTTTGCGCTATAAACAAAAATAGAGTGACTATTTTAAAAAAAAATGCAATATTTTTTACATTTTGCTATAATAAATATCCCCAAAAAAGATATAAAAAAACATATTTTTTCGTCAGTTTAGGCCGATACGTATTCTTCTACATATTTTTCGTTAAAAAAAAATCGCAATTAGCGTTTATTAATTGGTTTGCGCAAAATTTGGCGGACACATCAGACACTTTTGACACATTTTTGGGACCATTGGCATTTTTATAGCGATCAATGCTATAAAAATGCATTGTATTACTATAAAAATGCCATTGGCAGTGAAGGGGTTAACACTAGGGGGCAGGGAAGGGGTTAACTGTGTTTCTGGTGTGTTCTAACTGTATGGGGGGGGGGGGGGGTGGCCTCACTAGGGGAAATCACTGATCTTCTGTCCATACATTGTATGAACAGAAGATCAGTGTTTACCCCGCTGACAGGAACGAGAGGTATGTGTTTACACACATACCTCCCGTTCCCCGCTCTGTAACGAGCAATCGCGGGTGCCCGGCGGCGATCGTACCCGCCGGCCACGCGCGCGGGACTCGGGGGACGCGTGCGCACCCTACAAGCTGCTAAAGGGAGGACGTAGAGCTACGTGCTCCCGCGTAGCAGTGCCACCGTCCCGCAGTAATATGACGGCGGGCGGTCGGCAATTAGTTAATTACTAAGACCATAATGAAGGGGACCTTACTAAGGATTTATTATGTGTTCCCCTATTTATTCTATCAAAAGTCATCATGTAATTGTATAAAGTTTACTAAAAGTTGAAAGACCTTTTTCTTTTTCTCATACAGAAAAGAGAAGTTATTCATCTTTATAGGATACGTTTACCTTTTAAAATAATTGATAAATGCACATATTTCTGCAGGTAAAAGAGTGCATTTTTTAGGAGCCTGCAGAGCATTGCACCCAAGACCAGCAGTTAACTGGTACAATTGCAGGCTGTTAGTACAGCTGTCTTCCCGTACCTCCCACACGGGCAGACAGTTACTGAGGGAAGGAAGAATCAAACTACGAGAGTGCTCATCGGTGCCCTTGTAGTTCATAGTGAACTACAAGAAACCCGCCGCAGTGGAAAACGAGACTTGTAGTTCATTCATTCACAGATCACTGAATGTATGACCCAGCTGTGTGGGTGAAAGCCCTGCACAGATGCACTGATTTTAAATTGAGACAGTGGGTGCAAGGAGAAGATGTACTGCCTGCTTTCACAAGAAGGGGAGGGGGGAGTGCCAGCAGGTCCTCTTTAGTAACATGTTACACCCTAAATACAGGTGTAATGTGTTACTAAAGATTTAAATTATGATCAAGCAGAAAAGTAAAACATATTAAGCAAAGGGTTCAAAATATATATATGCTTCCAAGGAACCCCTTCAGTTTTTTGGACTTAAGATATCTGTAGAGGAGCTTTACCAGTGCTTCCATTCTAATCCCCAATCATGGACTCCATTTCATGGATGGATTGAGCCTGCTCAATGGTGATTTCAGTAGTGCATTAAAATATTTGTGGTGGGGAGCCCTCGTGAGAACCTGACCAACCTCTTATGTTTCACCTCAAAAGAAGAAAATTCTATGGTCTAAGATTTGTTTTATTCCGAGCTCAAATGTGGAGGGTTCAGGTGGTACACATTTCTCAGATTGAGAAGCTTAGTTTAGATCAGGGATCTCTAAACTATGGCCCTCCAGTTGTTCAGGAACTACAATTCCCATCATGTCTGAATGTCAGTTTTTCAATGCCTCATGCGACATGTCGTTTTGAAACAGCCGGAGGGCCGTAGTTTTAAGATCCTTGATTTAGATTACTTTTTTTTTTTTTATTCATTTTTCTATTTAGACTGTTTTGGTTGTTCATTGCATACACCAAGTGCATGTGTAAATCTGAATAAGTTTGTAGCTTTCACTCAATTGTGTATGCTAAAGAACATGTATGTGATGCATGACCAGTCCAATTAATATAAAAGCCATTGTCTTGTTCTCAAAGCTATTTTTCTTCCATATCCAACTTTAATTTCCATTCTTTTTTTTTATAGGTGCTGTTGCTTTTTCAAGAGGAGGAAAAGGAAAACTATTCAGCGCCACAAATGACTCTGGAAAAGGGCAGACCATGGGGAATTACTCACTTGTTCATCTGCTGTCCTGTGATAACACAAAAACATCATCTCCACAATGACCATGTTTCGTTATTTTCTTACCCCCTTTTACAGCATCATGTTCCCATGCTTCTGTCTTACAACCATTTTATGATGTCCAAACTCTAGAAGCTTTAAAGTTTTGTCAAAATAGAATTCTTTACAGTAAATGGACCAATTGTGTGGTACAGACATAAGTTGCTGTTTTCAGCCAAATGCAGTTTTACCACCACTGGAAACTGCTAGCTGTTCATAGATGGATAAGTCGTCAACAAGCTTTTTCACATGCAAACGGTGGCTAAGGATTGTCTGCTAAAGCTTTAAAATAACACACTAAAAGCCTTTCCTTTGGAGATTTGCAGTTCAATATTGGCCGATATTTACAGTATTACTGAAATGGTACTGTGTTAATCAGTAGTTAGCCTTGCCTTTCTCTCTCATTGTTTAAAAGGTACAACCACTGCCCAGAGGTACACAGGACGAACCTGTCTGGACGTGACTGGGGATAATGTACAAATGCAGTCAGACACAGACTTCTAAGCAGTAAATTGAATAGTTCTTTATGTTGTACCTCTCGCAGTGATGGAGAGAACTAGAAACAACAAGGACTGTAGTCCTGAATGTACATGATGTAATTTGTGCTTCTTGGTAATGTGTTTTGGTAACACATAAAAAAAACCACACTTAAATATTATTCAACTGATGTAAGTTAACACTACATAAAGGAGTCGGAGGTTAGGAATTACTAAAATAAGCATATGGTAGCTGGAAGGCACTTTGCATACTGCTTGATGCAGAAAAGCATATTACTCCGTTCATTAGAAAATTTTAAATCTGTCATGTGATAGGTGTATAAAGCCATTTTACTCTTCAGCACGAAGCAGCTGAGTTGATGGGTGCTTCACTTGTCGTGTGTTTGCCTGCAGTTAGCTGATGCTTTCAGAATCGTTCTCAACCCAACTTTGTAGTAGAGCATGGTGGAAAGCATTGGCTGAACACTTCTTCTCCATTATTTTCTTCTGGTTTCAGAGAAGTGTCTGCTTTCTTTTTTTTTGGGTGGGGCGGAGTGATTTCTCAGTAACAAATTTGAGGTTTATCCATGACATCAACTTCAAAGTCGAGCAGTAATGTTCTGATCCAGAACCTTGTAGCTTCTTAGCAGTGAAGCCACAATATTTGTCTTTATTGCATTTAACTGCATTAGGCCTGCATTTTCTTTTTTTTTTTTGTTTTCTTTTCTTTTAAGGGAACTGGCTAGAACAAATTTTTGACCAAACTCTGGTTAATTTATGTCAAAGTATAAATCCAAAAGTCTCCTAGCTCATACTTTTTTTTTTTTTTTTCTTCTTGTCTATCGGCACACGCTCTATGGCTAACTTATTTATTTTTTAAGTCTGGTTTGTGGTAACATAAATCATTGTTTATTTCAAATAGATAAATGCACATCTTTGAGTTCATTATTGCATTTACAGGGATTTTAATTGTCATTTGTAACTTATTTTGTTAACAACCAAGAGTGCAGTGCTTATTTTTGATGGTTTATGCGCTCACTTAAAAACGCTGAAAAAGTTATTGATGTGATGGTTGTTTTTTTTTTTTTTCTTCCCCACTGTCGCTGTACATTTTTTTTTTTTTTCCCCATTGGTCAAATACATTAATTTCATCCCTCTGTCGATGACATAATCCGTACTGCAGTTCTCAGTCTGCCTTGTTTGTGTTACTGTCTTAATCTCAAGAATGATATATATATATAAATACATATATATATTTTTTTTTCGTTATGAAAGATGAGAGTTGTGGCCATTCTAATGTGAAATCACTTCTGTCTCTACAGTATTTGACCAAATTTTATTGCACCATATTGTAAATACATGCAGCAACTTGTGTTTCTTATATAATACACCTGTTTATTTTGTTTTCTTGTTAGATCTTTCTTTTTTGTGGAGAGAAGAAGCTATTTGGCCTGTACAGTGTTTATATGATCTAAACTCATCATACATAACAAGAAAATGTGTATATTAATCCAATTGTGGACTTCAGATATTTAAAATACAAAACCCTTTATTTGCTGCAATGACCAGTATGTAGACATTTGCTTTTTAGCAATATTTAAGTGCTCCGTTTGCTGCCATGTAAAGGGGAGGCTCTCTTTGGCAGCAATAACTGGTCAATAATAGGTAATGCAGGTATGTTCAGGTTAAGCCAACAATGTTTTGCATTTATATGCTTTTTCCCTGTCTATACTAATGAAGTCAACATTGCCTGAATGTTAAAATAATGGAAAAATCCCTGTTTAAAGTATGTAACTGAAATAAAAATAAAGGTAGTTTTTTTAACTTGCCTTTTTTTTTTTTTTTTGCTATTGCTTATGTATGAGCAGTGCTGTGGATTTTTTTTGTTTTTGTTATCACAAAGGAAAACAAAAAAAACCCCTGATTTATAAATATGTCATCACAATATGCAAAACTGTTAACAGAAGCCTGTAAAGATAAAATTTAAGACCAGCCATTGTTTTTAAAGTTGTGTACTCTGGGCCTGTCATCCTGTTTTAAGCTTCACTACCTTGTTGTCTGGTGTGTTACTTTTTAAAGTCTGAAGTGTTAATAATAGTTTTTTTTATTTTTATCGATTTAACAAAATGCGACATAAATGAACAGAAGAGAAATCCAAATCAAATCATTATTTGGTGTGACCACCCTTTGCATCAATTCTTCTAGGTACACTTGCACACAGGTTTTGAAGGAACTCTGCAGGTAGGTTGTGCCAAACATCTTGGAAAACGAACTACAGATCTTCTGTGGATGTAGGCTGCCTCAAATCCTTCTGTCTCCATGTAATCCCACACAAACTTGATCTTGATCAGGGCTCTGTAGGGCCAAACATAAACATTTTATTGAATGTTTTTGGAAAACCGTACAATAAACACAAAAGAGAAATGCTGCATACATTGTACAGTAAAGTAAATGGCGAACGATATATCCGAAAAACAAGTTATTAGCAATATCTTCCAATGGGCAAGAATGGGGTCTCCTGCCGTGAAGACACCACAGTAAGAGTATGGCAAACGTCGACAAATTCTAATGAGCGTTTGACCCATGTTCTTGAGTGCAATAACTGAGATGGCTCAATACGTCCACTGAGTATTTATTAAAAATTGTGTCTTCTCGGGTCTCTCTCAACTTTATTCTCGCTCATCAGAGCCGAGCCACAAGGGAGGGGGACGGGGTATGGGAGGAAAACAAAGAAAATAGAAGAAAGGGAGGATGATAGCAGGAAATAGAATATAAAAGAATCATAGCCAAGTGCATGGATGCAACGTCATAGATGGCGTGCAAGTATGCCCATCGTGATTTTTAGTTCTGTTGGTGTATTTGAATATTGGCAGACTGGTGTAGATCTTGATATTAGCGTGAGCCTTGAAAGGTTGTCCAGGGCGTCCATATACAGTTGTATGCAAAAGATTAGGAACCCCTGACAATTTCCATGATTGCCATGTATAACTATTTGGGTGTTTGGATCAGCAATTTCATTTTGATCTATCAATTAACTTTGGATATCATTGGATTAACAGAAATTGCAGAATATGCATCAAAACAAAGTTAGACAGGTGCATAAATTTGGGCACCCTTGTCATTTTGTTGATTTGAATACCTGTAGCTACTTGGCACTGATTAATTGGAACACACAATTGGTTTGGTGAGCTCATTAAGCCATGAACTTCATAGACACGTGCACCCAATCATGAGAAAAGGTATTTAAGGTGGCCAATTGCAAGTTGTTGCTCTCTTTGATTCTCTCTCCTCTGAAGAGTGGCAACATGGGGGCCTCAAAACAACTCTTAAATGACCTGAACAAACTCCCTAAGGTGCCTCAGATCCTAGCGCTCAATGGCAAAAATAGATAGTAACCTGCAGTGTAGCAGCTATTATAAGATCATCAAATATTAATAAAAATATGCTTCATTAAAAAATTATAACATTAACAGCGCTTTTAAAGAATCTAACAATTCCAATAATGATATGCATCCATATCCTGCAATAAAACATATAGTGGAATAAAACCTTATAATCCCATCTGTTGAAAACAAGTGAGGTTTAAGAAAAAAGTCCAAAACTTCAAAGAAAAATTACACCAACAACCGCTGTGTCCTCAAAGATAAAAATCAGAAATTACATCACACTCCATTGTCACTGTCAAGATTCGCATAGACAATTCATGCAGACAGCAGGCAGATGTAACTGATCACAGCTCATGATGTTAAGTTAATGGTTATTCTTGATTCTGTCACTGCTCATATGTTCCCCCTTTGGTAATCTACTCACTGGACACCCATACAAGAGTTGCCTGGTAGATCCTCTCTGGATATAGCTGTCAGCCCCTCTCAGGATATACAATGGTCCTGGTCAGTGGATGGATGAGTGCAGCAGGGCAGACATGTAAGTATACAAGGGAAATGGGTATACTAGTCTTATTCCACGGAGCGGCAGCTGTATTTGTGACTGGTAGGCTGTTGTAATAAATCTAACCACTGGGGGCAGCCGGCATACAGTGCACACGTGAGCAGTGGACGGGGATCCGAATCTCGTCTGGGTCTCTGTTGGGTAGTGACACATGCGGAAACGGCTGTGCCCACTGGGCTATTGATCAGTCGCGCTGTGTGGCCACGCCCTCTGAAGTCTTGAGCCAATCACGAAACGCGTCAGCGCCAGGTTAGGTGACCACGCAACCTATTGTTTTACAGGGAGTGAGCGTCTTCCCGGGACTCACTGTAGCAGTTTTTCATTTGTAAGGAACCATCAACTGAGTGAGCAGATGCAAAGCTCTATGTGACACACTTTTAAGCAAGATCATATTGTGTAAGCATTACTTGTATGCGGGGGTTTTATTGTCAATAATAGGTTTTACACTATGTGAAGCTTTCCCTTGTATACTTGCACTGCTGCACTCATCCATCCACTGACCAGGACCATCGTATATCCTGAGAGGGGCTGACGGCTATATCCAGAGAGGATCTATCAGGCAACTCTTGTATAGGCATCCGGTGAGTTGATTGCCACAGGGGGAACATATGAGCAGTAACAGTGACGGAATCAAGAATAACCATTAACTTAACATCTTCAGCTGTGATCATTTACATCTGCCTGCTGTCTGCATAATTTGTCTATGTAAATCTTATTGACAGTGACAATGGAGTGTGAAGTAATTTCTGATTTTTATCTTTGAGGACACAGCTGTTGGTGTAGTTTTTCTTTGAAGTTTTGGACTTTATTCTTAAACCTCACTTGTTTTCAACAGATGGGATTTATAAGGTTTTATTCCACGGTATGTTTTATTGCAGGATATGGATGCATATCATTATTGGAATTGTTAGATTCTTTAGAAGCGCTGTTAATCTTTTGTTATAATTTTTTAATGAAAGATTGTTCTACATTATGGTTTAGGGGAAGGCTACAAAAAGTTATCGCAGAGATATAAGCTGTCAGTGTCCACTTTGAGGAAATGGAAGACCACCAGCACAGCTGTTGTTAAGGCCAGAAGTGGCAGGCCACATAAAATATTTTAGAGGAGAAGGATGATAACGGTCAAAAACCGCCCACGGACCACCTCCAATGACCTACAACATCAACTTGCTGCAGATGGTGTCACTGTGCATCTTTCAACAATTCAGCGCACTTTGCACAGGAAGAAGCTTTATGGGAGAGTGATGCGAAAAAACTTTTTCTGCACACACGCCACAAACTGAGTCGCTTGAGGATATGCAAATGCACATTTGGACAATTCATTTTAGAATAAGGTGCTGTGGACTGATGAAACAAAGATTGAGATATTTGGTCATAACAAGGGGCATTATGCATGGCGGCAAAAGAACACAGCATTCCCAGAAGAACACTTGCTACCCACAGTAAAATTTGGTGGAGGTCACATCATGCTGTGGGGCTGTGTGGCCAGTGCCGGTACTGGAATCTGGTTAAGGTTGAGGGTCGCATGGATTCCACTCAATATCCACAGATTCTTGAGAATAATGTTGAGGAATCAGTTACAAAGTTGCAGTTACGCCGGGGCTGGCCATTTCAACAAGACAACGACCCTAAACACTGCTTATAATCTACTTGGGCATTTATGCAGAGGAACAAGTACAATGTTCTTGAATGGCCATCCCAGTCTCCAGACCTGAATATCATTGAACATCTGTGGGTGATTTGAAGCAGGCTATCCATGCTCGGCAACCATCAAGCCTAACTGAACTGGAGATGTTTTGTAAGGTGAAATGGTCCAAAATACATTCATACAGAATCCAGACACTCATTACAGGCTATAGGAAGCATCTAAAGGCTGTTATTTCTGCTAAAGGAGGCTCTACTAAATCTTGATGTGATATTTCTGTTGCGGTGCCCACATTTATGCCCCTGTCTAATTTAATTTTGATGCATA
Organism: Rana kukunoris; assembly: GCA_029574335.1. Taxonomy (NCBI): domain Eukaryota; kingdom Metazoa; phylum Chordata; class Amphibia; order Anura; family Ranidae; genus Rana; species Rana kukunoris. The sequence continues at coordinate 161,530,209 of CM056049.1, forward strand.
TTGTACATTTTCTGTTAATACAATAAACCTAATTTCACTACTGAAATATTAATTTGTCCTTCAGTTCTTTTCCATGTATAAATGACAATCAACTTTTGCATACAACTGTATCGGAGTATTTGGAAACTTTGTTGCAAGTGATATGGATCAGCTCCTCTATCTCAGCTATGCGGTCAATACGTTGGAGCCACTCCTTCAGTGAGGGAGGGTCTGTGGATCTCCAATGTACTGGGACACATAACCTTGCAGCATTGATCATATGCATAGCAACCGATTTTGTAGTAGCGTTTTTTGGATATCTTGGCGTGATGTAGAAGGTACTGGGCTGGGGAAAAATACAGTGGAAGTGATGAATCCGCCAGTATCCTATCATGAACCTTACGCCAAAAAGATTGGATTCCTGGACACTCCCACAAAATGTGTAGTAGAGTGTCTGTCTCTTTGCCACATCTCCAACAACAATCAGGTTTATTTTGTGAATCAGAGCTGGGGGGTTCTATACCACTGCATCTTCAGTCTATACCTATTTTCTTCGGTTGAGAAGTTCAATGATCCTACAGTGCCTTGCGAAAGTATTCGGCCCCCTTGAACTTTGCGACCTTTTGCCACATTTCAGGCTTCAAACATAAGGATATGAAACTGTAATTTTTTGTGAAGAATCAACAAGTGGAGACACAATCATGAAGTGGAACAAAATTTATTGGATATTTCAAAATTTAACAAAAAACTGAAAAATTGGGCATGCAAAAGTATTCAGCCCCCTTAAGTTAATACTTTGTAGTGCCACCTTTTGCTGAGATTACAGCTGTAAGTCGCTTGGGGTATGTCTCTATCAGTTTTGCACATGGAGAGACTGAAATTTTTGCCCATTACTCCTTGCAAAACAGCTCGTGCTCAGTGAGGTTGGATGGAGAGCGTTTGTGAACAGCAGTTTTCAGTTCTTTCCAGGTCTGCACTTTGACTTGGCCATTCTAACACCTGGATATGTGTATTTGTGAACCATTCAATTGTAGATTTTGCTTTGTTTTGGATCATTGTCTTGTTAGAAGACAAATCTCTGCCCCAGTCTCGGGTCTTTTGCAGACTCCATCAGGTTTTCTTCCAGAATGGTCCTGTATTTGTCTCCATCCATCTTTCCATCAATTTTAACCATCTTCCCTGTCCCTGCTGAAGAAAAGCAGGCCCAAACCATGATGCTGCCACCACCATGTTTGACAGTGGGGATGGTGTGTTCAGGGTGATGAGCTGTGTTTCTTTTACGCAAAACATATCGTTTTGCATTGCTGCCAGAAATTTAGATTTTGGTTTCATCTGACCAGAGCACGTTCTTCCACATGTTTGGTGCGTCTCCCAGGTGGCTTGTGGCAAACTTTAAAAAACACTTTTTATGGATATCTTTAAGAAATGGCTTTCTTCTTGCCACTCTTCCATAAAGGCCAGATTTGTGCAGTATACGACTGATTGTTGTCCTATGGACAGAGTCTCCCACCTCAGCTGTAGATCTCTGCAGTTCATCCAGAGTGATCATGGGCCTCCTGGCTGCATCTCTGATCAGTCTTCTCCTTGTATGAGCTGAAAGTTTAAAGGGTAGGCCAGGTCTTCGTAGATTTGCAGTGGTCTGATACTCCCATTTCAATATTATCGCTTGCACAGTGCTCCTTAGGATGTTTAAAGCTTGGGAAATCATTTTGTATCCAAATCTGGCTTTAAACTTCTCCACCAGTATCTCGGACCTGCCTGGTGTGTTCCTTGTTCTTCATGATGCTCTCTGAGCTTTAAACGGACCTCTGAGACTATCACAGTGCATGGTCATTTATACGGAGACTTGATTACACACAGGTGGATTCCACAGTGCATGGTCATTTATACGGAGACTTGATTACACACAGGTGGATTCTCATTAGTCATTTAGGTCAACATTGGATCATTCGGAGATCCTCACTGAACTTGCTGGAGAGAGTTTGCTGCACTGAAAGTAAAGAGGCTGAATAATTTTTCAGTTTTTTATTTGTTAAAGTTTGAAATATCCAATCAATTTCGTTCCACTTCATGATTGTGTCCCACTTGTTGTTGATTCTTCACAAAAAATGTGTTTTATCTTTATTTTTGAAGCCTGAAATGTGGCAAAAGGTCGCAAAGTTCAAGGGGGCCGAATACTTTCGCAAGGCACTGTATGTGGATATATAAATGGATGCACTCCCAGCTAGCCTCATTTAACTTGATCCCCAGTACATTCTCCCAGAATGTGTGGTCAGTGCAGAAAAGAGCTGATGGATTCTCAAACGGTGCAGCATTAAGCATTGAAATCACATGATTTTGCGGGGAAAATCGTGAGCATAGTGACTCGCTGTGGGAGATTTGGTGAAGCCCATTCTATGTGATGCACAATCCATGTAATGTTGGAGTTGAATGTATGACCAGAAGGGAAAGGCCTTTGTGTTGGATAACTTGGCAAGCTCCTTGAGTCTTGTGAATTGGCCTCTACAGAAATAATGTTTAGCCAGCATCTCCACATACAGCCACTCTGTCGCTACAAAGGTCTCAGCTTGGTGGAGGAAAGTCTGGGTGGTTTCGCACTGGAGTTATCAGGCAGACTTTAGCGGATTCTGCATGCTTGGCACATGCTCTTTCAAAGGCCTGGAGGGTGGCTCCTATCGGTGTGAGTAAATCTGTGCAGAGGCATGATCTTTAGGAAGCCAAGGAGTCTCCTGTAAAGCAGTGTTCGAGACCAGGCATTCCAGGTTCACCCAGCTTTTACACTGGGTATGAACCCTCCAAGCGACCGTGCGGGCAAGGTGGGCCGCCCATTAGTATTACAAGTCTGGAAGACCAATCCCGCCACAAGACTTAGGCATTACAAGTTTTGACCAACTTATCCATGCATGATTGTTGCGCCATAGGAAAGCGTTTTGTACAAAAAAAGGCAGGAGGTAAGCAAATTGGTATAGTCTGTAACTTATAAAGCAAGTGTGGAAGAACCGTCATCTTTATGATGGACGCATGCCCAAACCATGAGATGGTGGGAGTGTCCTCATTTTTGTAGATCGCGAAGCAAAGCTTGCAGTTCCACCAGGAAAGTTTGTTATATTGTTTAGAGTTTTATACCTAAATAGATAATGGTATCTAGTTTCCATTGAAAAGGGAAGTTAGTCTGGCACTGCTCGGCTAGTTCCTTTGGTAGTGAGATATTTAGTGAAAAAGACTTGGAATAGTTTATTTTCACTTTGGACAAGAGCTTAAAGTGATCGAGGACTTTCATGAGGTTAGGGAGTGATGTCAACAGAGAAGGAGTAAATGACAAAAGCTGCAATCTTGTAATCCCGAGAATGTACACGTAAGTGGGCTCGAATGCAACAGAGAAGGGGTTCCAGTTTAAGGATGTAAAGTAGGACCCCCTGCTGCTGCTCCCCCCACCAATATTACCACCATTTTCTGACTGTCAAACAGGCAGCTGGAAATTTTATTTACATTGCACAACAGGAGTGGTTGTCAAAATCCAGCCTGTCCAGCATGAAGTGATACCTGAAAGTGCAATTGAAAATGTAACAAGGTGGGGGCGTGACCGGAAGCAGATGAGGTCGCTCATGTGAGTGCTCTCCACCTCTCTTCTCTACCGTCTAGCCCGGTCCTTATCTTCAGCCGGGGAGCTCTGGACGCCACAGGCTGATGAGCTGCTGACGAAGAGCAGATGTGCATGCCACCCACACGGTCTTGGGAGTCCAGTCCTGAATAGCCTTCCCAGCGTGGCCTCTGCTGGTGGTGCGGCAGTGGAACTTCTCTGATACACGAGCAGCTGTGGAGCACCGGGAGGAGGGGCTGATGGCTGGGGACAGTTTACTGCTTTTCTCCCTCCTCACCCGACGGAGACACACTGCTAAAGGTGGGAAGTAGCGGCTGTGGCACGAATAACTCCTGCCACTCCCCCTTGCTTCTAAGGACGGAGAGGCTCCAGTGCCACGCTGATGTGCTCTGCAGACGGAAGTGCAAAGCAATTGCTTTCTGGCTGGATAAAGACAGGCAGATCCTGCTGACAAGTCGAGGTGTGAGAGGCCCCCCCCAAAAGGGATCCCCACACGCTGGAACCGAGACACCACCTGGAAGAAGAGTGACCGCCCTAGCCCCTGGAAATCCAGGACAAGCAAACTTCCTTGGGTGAGAAATTTCCATTCATTTCTGGGAAGGAGGGCAAGGACATATAGCAGAGATGGTGTATGTTTACCCTCCCCCTGCTTTTGGCTCATGTTGTGAAGTTTGGAGACTGGGATTGTGAAGTATAACTTTTGAACTGTGGGGGACGGATCTTCTCCCCCCCTTTTCTTCCTTTTTGGCACTCCTCTCCCTCCTTTTTTTTTTTTGTATTTGGTTGTTTTAAACGGCTGGCTCTGAGGATGGTAGAGGAGGGGAAAATGGGATTGAGGCAAATATATACCCGTGCCCATTAACTTTATGTGACTATGCCATCGCAGCGCACCAAAAAGGTGAGCCAGGCAGCTGCTGCCAGATTAAGGGAATTTTCACACACACAGGGGCAGACCCCCCTCCCCAAAAAAATGGTCAACGGGTGCAAGAAAAAAATTGAGAAAGTATGGAGCACCTGGTATGATTCAGATCTAACTGTGGGTTAGGAAATTTTCTGTAATAGGGTGGTTGGGCTGGTCCTGTAACTGTGTGTGGAATTTTCATAGGGGGCTGGAGCCAGACCCTTTTTTGGAATTAAGTTGAAGTACAAGAGGCTATTTGCCCATCCGGATCCGCGATGTTTGGATGAGTAGGGTGGAGGGGGCGGTTTCTTTTTTTTTTTTTCTTTGTTCCTTTTTCCGCTATTTTTAATTTCTTTCCTCAGTTGCTGGTTCAGTTGCTGTCAAACGATGGCGTATGTTTGTATTTTTGTTTCTGCTGGCCATGTTGGCCGAATTTTTGACTGGTGTGCCAAGTCATGTGTTGTATGCTATGTCTTTTAAAATCAATAAAACATTTTTTTCAAAAATTCCAGTATTTTTTCCATACCACAGTCTGGGGCCAATACTACAAGAAAGAGTCACGGACATGGTCAGGTAACACCTGCAAAGGGGGCGAATATCCCAAAATGAAATCCGCCAGGGGGAGGGCCTGGAGGATGCTCAAAGGCAATAAAAGTCACTATTACGGTAGCCCTGGGGGAAGTAGAACCATCATTAAAGGAAATATTGCATGAAATTAACTCCTGTAAAACTTCCATAAATGAAATGTCTGACCAGCTTAAAGGAGCCCGGGACGAACTGTCCCTCGTTAGGCATGATATGCAAACGAAAAAGGACAACCGCTCTCAAGGGGAGGGTTAGCCTAATAGTGGATGACCTGAACCCTTTGAAACGGAAGAAAAGGAAGAACGAGGATAATGGCCCCCCCGAACGTAGCGAGACATCAGATCCCACTGGTTTCTTGGAAATATGGTTCAGAGATTTAAATGGTGAACAGGCCTTTTCACCCCTTTTTTTGCACTAGAAAGAGCCCATAGGGTCCCATCTAGACCCCCTCAACTGGGAGCCCCTCCTAGATCTCTTAAGAACATTTCACTATGACAAAGTAACCATACTAAACAAAGCCAGAGAAATGGGTAATGTTGTTTACAGCGGTAACAGGATGTCTATGTACCCTGACTCTTCACCTGACCTACAAAAACGGAGGGCCAAGTTTGGAGATGTTAAACGTAAACTGCAGCAACTAAAACTGAATTACGCACTGCTATACCCAGCAAGACTGCGGATAAATTCCCAGCGGGAGACTGTTCTTTGATACCCCGGAGGGAGTGGAGGACTGGATAGCAACCTGGTCAAATTATCCTTGAATTCCATTAACAATTTGATTTACAGTAGTTTGTGACACAGATTTGCACATTGTTGATTAATAAGGGGGGGGGGGGTGGCGGTGGATAAGTGGGAGAGAAAAATTAGCATATTGCCCCTGGTCACTAAGGGTTATTGCAAAGAGTTTTCTTCATATGTGTTTTTTGTTGTGTGTTTGGTCTTTTTTGTTTTTTTTCTCTAGATGCAGGTTGTATGGGGCTCAGAAGGGGTGAGGGAACAATGTAAGGACACAAGTTTAAAGATGATAATCACACTTTTAATGATAGATAAATGTCACATGAGGAAGCCCCCATATAGGCCCAGAGGGTTAGTGAAAGGGAAGCATAGGAGCACGAGTTCTAATGAGTGGTATGATTGGGACAAAAGTTTGGCTGAATCAAAGTCAAATATGAGAATAGGCAATATAGGGTCACAAAAACCAAACAGGAAAATTACACTAAGAGGAATAGGCACTTGCTAATAGAGATCACACAACACTAAATTTTAATGGGTAAAAATATTCAGATTAAAAAATAAATTTTGTGTTCATGGAATATTTGGGGAATGGGAGATCCAGGGGATCCTCTTGGCAAAGACATATGGTGCAACTATTATCATGGTGCTTACTAAAACCTCTATTTCCCAATTGAGGTGGAGGGATTACAGCACACAATTTCACTCCGTTCATACCTCTTACTCTAGGGGGGTGTATTTTTTGATTAGATCTGGGGTGGCGTTTACCTGTAGTCTGAGGTCGACAAACTAGGGCGATTTTTATTCTGTAAGATTGAGAACAGAACCTGCGTACTGGCAAATGTATACATCCCCCCCCCCTGATGTTTTGATCCTGGGTGGGCTAGTGGAGTTTGTCCTGGATAAGCCAGGGATACCGGTGATAGTAATGGGGGCTTTAACATGGTAATGGACCGGAAGTTGGATAGGCTCCCCCAAAGATACAAACGAGTAGCATAGGGGACAGTCGGTTACCCGACTTTTGAAAGAAATTGGACTGAGGGATATCTGGAGAACAAGGAATCCAGAGACCCGACCGTAATCGTGCTTCTCCAGGACTTACTCAATGCTTTCCAGGATCGACCTAGTACTGAAAAATGATGAGATGATGGCCATAAGGAATGTGAACTATAGGCCAAGGGGCTTGTCGGACCAACCCCCGGTGACTGCATCTTTAGAATTAGGTGAGTGTAGCTACCCTGGGGAGTGGAGAATAAGCCCTTTCTGGATCAAACTGATGGGGGACCCGAACAAGGTATTGGTGTCCCTGGGGAGAGTTCTTTGACCTGAACAGAGGTACTGCCTCGGAGAGAATTGTATGGGACACCCTGAAGCCTTCCTAAGAGGTATAATGATGCAACAAATATCAGAAATTAAAAAGCAGACCAAGGACTGGGAGAGACTAATCAGGGATACGGTAACAGCAGAACAGTATATTAATAAGCCAACACTAGACAGACTCAGGAATTGGATAGAGGAACAACAGAATTATTGGCTGGTAACTCTTAGGAAAATAGATTAGAAATATCTTTCAGAGACAATCCGTCTTTGGAGAGGGGGAAAGCGTGGGACGCATGCTGGAACAGCTAGTCAGGGTGAATTCCCCCTCATCTGTGGTACCTACGATAACTACAGTAGATGGAAGGGTGTCCTTGCATACACCAGAAATAGCAGGTAAATTTAAAGAATATTATGAGGATTTGTATAGTTCCCGACAGGAGGAGGCAGGGGATTGAATGGACAGCTTCTTCAGGACCTTCAGTGAGACGAATAGGATAGACGGCTCAATAACGTTGGAGGAGCTACAAAGGGTTACTAACGAGATGGCGGGGCAGAAATCTCCAGGACTAGACGGGCTCCTGGTGGAGACATACCAGCACTAGGGGAAGGTGTTTCTCCCCGAGCTGCTCAGAGTATTAAACTGGTCGGTGACAGGAGGAAGCTCCCTTCATCAATGATGGAGTCTACCATAATTACTATACACAAGGAGGGCAAAGATCCACTTGACGCCACTTCATACATGCCTATTGCCTTGCTAAACGCCGATATGAAAATGCTGGCAAAGGCCTTGGCGGCTAGTCTGAACAGAGTAATATCGAGACTCATCCACCCCAACTAATCGGGATTTATACCTGGAAGAACTACCAGTATAAATATAAGGCGAGTATACTTAAATCTCCAGGTCCCAGGGGTCGAGGGAGGAGAGAGGGCTATTCTCTCTTTGGATGCTGCCAAGGCCTTTGATAGCCTTGAGTGGCGGTACCTTTGGAGAGCGTTGTAAGCAGCCCAATTTGGGCCAAGTTTTGTCAAATGGTAAAAATGCTCTATAAGACACCGGAGGTTAGAGAAAAATTGAATTATGAATACTCTGATAAATTTGGATTAGGGCCTGGGACGAGACAGGATTGCTCCCTGTCACCTCTCCACTTTGCCATTGCAATGGAACCTTTGGCTATCGCTCTTCCGTCTTCTGCCTGGGTGAGGGGCTTTGTGAGGCCTGAACGGGAGGAGAAAGTTGCATTATATGCAGATGATCTCCTGCTGTCCCTTGGTGATACACAGGACTCCCTTCAGGAAGTTATGAATATCTTTAATAAGTTTGACCAAATTTCTGGACTTAAGATAAATTGGGGAAAATCTAGCCTTCTCCCAGTTGACCCTCTGGGGGCCCCCTACCTGGAGAGGTGGTCCAGATCCAAGTGATGAATACATTTTAAATATTGGGGTATAATTATAGACCGAGATCCCCAACAGTATATAGCAGATAATCTAGCCCCGTTGCTAGCGAAATTCAGAGGGAAAATAAGTGTGGAAACGTTTACCAATATCTACAGCAGGGCATTGCAACCTAATTAAAATGATTTGGATGCCGTAGCTCCTCTACGTACTACATAACTCCCCAATTTGGTTATACAAAATGTGGTTCCAGATGATAGACACTGTGTTCAGGAAACTAATCTGGAAGGGTGGAGGAGCGAGGATCTGGTTAAGTACTCTGCAACTACTGAATCAGGAGGGAGGGGTAGCACTCTGCACCCCTTTAGCTACCTCCTAGCTGCACTACTCCAGTATATGGGGGAGTGTAACTTAGAAGGGGGAGAGGCAGGGAGGAAGTTGGGGTCGCAAAACACCCCACATGACTCAATAGTTGAAGCCCTTGAGGCAAGATCCCCCCCCCCCCAGGACTCCCCACACTGAGTCTTATGATAAGAGTGTGGGATATAGCGAAGGCTACACTGAATTACAGAGGTCTCACGGAATATACTCCTCTGTGGGATAATGGCAGTTTGGGAGAACTGCAGAAGTTGGGAGTAGTGAGGGAATGGGCAAGATGTGGAATAAAATGTATTACCGGGTATATCAAGACGGCGCATTGAAATGTTTTCAGGAACTTGGAAACCAATGTGCAATACCAAACATGCTTTAGAGGAACAGTTTAGAGGGTGGACTCTAGAATGGCGCACAATTACAGTACTTCAAAAAATAATCAACGCTGAAATGGGGAAAGGCTTAGTTTAGAAAATATACCCACATTTAAACAAAGGGAGAATTAGAGGGATAGAGGTCCCCAAGTATAAGAGTAACTGGGAAAAAGATGTGGGTGATATCGATACAGTGGAATATAATTTTGGAACTCACCCCACTTTTATCGGTGTCCCCCTCTCAGAGGATGTCGCATCTGTTTTTATTATACAGAACCTACTACACCCCACATAAACTATTTCAGTTTGGCCTTAGGTTGGATGCAAGCTGCCCTAGTTGCAGAGATTTGGAGGGGCACATGCTCCATGTTCTGGATATGCCCTAAGCTGTTGCGCTACTAGACAGAGGTGATAGGAACCATTGACTGGGTGTTCGAAATTTTCTACAGAGCTGGAAGTGAAGCACTGTCTTCTGGGATTAGTGAAATGAGTGGGGAACCCAGGGAACACCCAGCTTGTGGTTCTGAGTTGCCTATTTTGTTTCCAATATGTTTATTGAATTTCAAAAGAAAAGGAATACAATAGAAAGACAAGCAGTATCTGTCAATGCAATGAAAACCAAATTATAAGTATGAGTCATTGAAGACACAACGCTATAACCAGCATACAACATTTTCCCGGGTCCATATATTAGAACTGCCAGCTAATAAAAACTAAATCGGAGCTATCACAGGACCTCTCAACTGAGAGTCCAATTGACCCCAATGACCCGTCACACAAAAAAAAGGGAAAAATATAAAAAACAAACAAAGGAGAAAATAAAGAAAAGAATAGAAAAAAAAGGTGGAGAGTAAACGAGAAAGAAAGAAGGAATGGGGGAGCACTCCAATTTTAAGGGACAAATCTCCAATAGCAATCTAACTCTTCACGTGGTCATAAGATAGTCGATCCAAGGGTCCCAAACTCTATGAAACTCAGCTACCTTGTCCGCTAAAATAGCAGACAACCTCTCATTTACCATTATCCAAGATAATTTATTCTTCAGTAAATAAAAAGGAACAGTAGGGGACTTCCATGATTTCGCTATAGATATCCTTGCCGCTACGAATATATGAAGGCTATCAACTTTTTCGTCTTGAGTTGCCTATTTCAGGCAAGAAAGTTGATCGCTCTGAGATGGCAGTCGGTCTCACCCCCGTCCAGTAGAGAATGGGCAAATGGCATGAATGCAGTAATTCTTAAGGAAAAATCGGTTTATGTAAAGCAAGGGGCCTTAAAAAAAAATATTACAACATCTGGAAACCCTGGTGGAAAGCAAGAGGGATTGACCTATGAATACTAATGCCGCGTACACACGGTCGTTTTTTGCGATTGAAAAAAAAACTCATTTAAATTGATCGTGTGTGGGCAAAACGTTGTTTTTTGTCTTCAAAAAAACAACCAAAAAAAATTCCAACATGCTTGAATTTTTTGTGTCGTTTTTCAAAACGTCGTTTTTTGTTTCACAAAAAGTCACCGTGTGTAGCAAAAACGTCGTTTAAAACGACGTTTTTCAACCCGCGCATGCCCAGAAGCTAGTTATGAAGCGAGCTTCAATGGAAAAGAGTGGTGAACGTAATCTCTTTTTTGTGAAAAAAACGATGGTGTGTATGCAACATCGTCTTTGAAAAGTGACGTTTCAAAAACGTCGTTTTTTACTTCACAGAAAACGTTGTTTTTTTTCATCACAAAAAATGATCGTGTGTACGCGGCATTAGAGTAGAAAAGTACTCAAAAGAGGAGAGGTGACCTAACCAAACCTAGACCAAGATTGAGTAGAGTGGATGAGTGAGTAAAACAGGGAATGGATGCGAGGCAGTAATGTGTGAAGGAATGAAGGCTTAGTGGGAACAATAGACAGGTCTACCTGTACGACCCCAACCCCCACTTCCTACCATAGACTTTAATGTTTTAGTAATCCTTGTCTCTTATGGGGTGGGAAGAAGGGGAGATGGGAGGGGGGGGGGGGTATGTGGAGTTGATTGTATTGTTGTACTTGTACAATTAAGAGCAAAACATTAAAGTGGAAAAAAGGAGGATGTAAAGCAGGGGGGAAAGAGGGCATCCTTGTCTGGTCCCATTATGACTAGAGGAGGCATCTGACAGGTGGACATTAACCCTCACTCTAGCTCTGGGATTGGCATACAAAGAGAAGATGAAGGTTCTCATACGTGTTCTGATCCCCAGAGCACCCAGAACTACCTCCATAAAGTCCTTAGGCCACCACATTGAACGCCTTCTCCGCGTCCATTGCAAGAAAGAAACCCTCTTGTTTGGCTAGATGTAAGCCAATGATTTAAATTCAATGCTTTAATGGTGTTGTCCCTGGCTTTTCTGGCCAGGACAACTCTAAGGCTGCTTTCACATTGAGGCGCTATAGAGCTAAAAATAGTGCCTGTAAAGCTCCTTGAAAGAGCCTCTCCTTTCACTCCAATGTGAAAGCCTGAGGGCTTTCACACTGGAGAGGTGCGCTGGCAGGACAGTAAAAAAAAGTCCTGCTAGTGTATACACCACTACTAAAGCACCCCTGCCCATTGAAATCAATGGGCAGCGCCGGCAAAGAGCCGATGCAGTGGCACTTTGTAGGTGGTTTTGACACTTTTTCGGCTGCTAGCGGAGGTTAAAAATGAATAGCCGAATAGCGTCGCAAAAACAACGGTAAAGCGCTGCTAACAATAGCGGCGCTTTACTGCTGATGCTTCCACCGCCTTAGTGTGAAAGCAGCCATAGTTCTGAAGATAGTTCTTAATGACATTGGCTGTATGTTTGGGCTCATTGTCCTGCTGCAGGATAAATTTGGGGGCCAATTGCACTGCTCTCTGATGGTATGACTTGATGTATATTTATCTGCCTGTATTTCTCAGCATTGAGAACACCATTGATCCTGACCAAACCTGCAAATCCATTTGCAGACATGCAGTCCAAACTTTCAACAATCCATAGCATTTTTCTGCACTCCAGTTTTCGTGCATAGTTGTGTAGCCTTGTTTCCATGTATGGCTTTGGTCACAGTTCTACCATAAAGACCCTTTGTGGCCAGACTTCTCTGGACAGTAGATGTGTGTACCTGGGTCCCAATAGTTTCCACCAGTTATTTGCTGATGGCACTGCTGGACATGTCGAAGGGAAGTAAGCATTCTGTGTCTTTCATCTGCTGTATTGTTTCCATGGCTGACCACTGTCTACGGTCCTCAATGTTGCCTGTTTGTGCATTGAAAAGCACATCTTCAAACTCCAGTCTGTTTTGAAGTCTTTGCCTGGGAGAGACCTTGCTGATTCAGTATAACTACCTTGTGGCTTGTTGCTGTGCTCAGTGTTGTCATGACCTGTGACAAGAAACTGTTTTCTATAACCTCGCCTTAGTAGTAGTATGGCTGTTTCTCATCCAGTTTTAAGCCTCCTACACAGCTGTTCGTTTCAGTTAATGATCGTGTTTCAACCTACATATGAAATTGATGATCATTAGAACCTGCTTGGTATCATACATGTGAATAATGCTATAAAGACCCCTAACTAGTGTAACAATTGATGCTGATTTGAAGCCAAGGGGTAGACACACTAAATATTGATTTGATTTTTCTTCTGTTCATTCACTTTGCAATTTGTAACTTGAGAATAAACATTTAAAATATACTGTATTTTGTTTAAATCATTCTGATTGCACTCACTGTATATGTTGATAATTTCATGATACTATCCCCCTTAATCTCGAGAGAGAATAAATTCAGTTCAGATAATCTTTCCTTTTTAGCTGAGCTATGTGCCTCTTATCCATTTGGTTGCCCTTTACTGTACTTCCTCCAGTTCACCAATATCCTTTTTGTGAACTGGCGCCCAAAACTGAACTGCACATTCCAGATAAGGTTTTCCGAATGATTTGTACAGGGGCAATATGATGTCTGTCTTTCTCTCTCATCTATACCTCTTGATACAAGTAAGTATTTTGCTACCATTAGAAAATGCAGCTTGGTGACAGAGTTTGTTTTGCTCCTGTGAAGCAAACCAACATCACCTTGGCATGTGTACAGCCCTATGCAACTGCATGTCTTTTTTGGTGGGCTGTCAGGAGGCAGTAAAGCCACAGTAAACTGTCTGCTACCCAACCCACCCCACCCCCGTCGTGTGTGACAAGCCCTTAGGGTGCATTCACACCTGCAAATGCAACTTGCCTGCTTTTAGATGCAGGAACCCCAGCAGTTACCCTGCCCCATTGACAGCAGGCAGGCAGTCTGGGCCAATTACGCGCATGTGATTACTGCATGAGCGATTTACATGCAAGAGAATGCAATTAGTTGCGGGAGCAGGCACCCTCCCATTGTTTTCAATGTGGATGCCTTTTGCAGCTAATCGTGGGAACACCCCACTGGTATTCTTGTATCTAATTGCAGGCAGGGTGTGAATGCACCCTTAGTCTGGCCTGTTTTGCTTTAGGCTAGGCTTTTTTGTAGGGCTGTGCAAATTAACTTTTAATTGATCGATTAATCTTTAATTTTTTTGATCGATCAAAATCTTTTTGATAGATTACAATTCTTTTGATTGGTACTCACCTCTCCGCCGGCTTCAGGGAGTTCGGTCGGAGATCCGGTGACGTCACAGACACCGGAGGGGCTTGCCATGTCCATCTGAAGGGCTCCTTTGCTGTGCCTTCATATCTGCATGCCGGCGGACCTTACTATCTGCCACACAAGGGCTGTTACACTTCCCTCTATCACTTCCCTCTATCAACCTGGGATTCTACAACCATCCACTGGGAGTTGTGATGGTTCCCTTCATGGGACATCTACATGCCGACGAACTGATGTTAACCCCTCCCCATCTGGATTCAGCAGTGGTATGGGTGTACACATTTTTATACCAGTATCATACTTCGCTACATGTTTCTATGACTGCTTTTGGTACCATTTGATATTACTCGCACCATTTTTACAGTTTATGTAGCTACATCGATTTTATCTCCAGTGCAATATTTATTTTGTTACCTACTTGAAGACTATAAAAGTTTTAATGCTATTCCCATTGAGCGCTGCCTTTGTGTGTTTTGTATCCTGCTATGCACTTTTCCAGTGGTTGGAGCTGCACTGGGAATCGGCCTGCAAGGAGATCAGCTAAAAGTAGTTGGATCTGTATGTGCGTTACAATTAATCGAAATTAGTCGATTAATTGATTAAAAAAACAAACGATTAATCAAACACAAAAATTTTGATCAGTAACAGCCCTACTTTTTTGTCTTCCGGATTCTGACCTTTATTGGTTTTGGCTTCTGATGCTGTTTAGCTGATGTGGGTTTGCATTGGGTTCTGATCCTGTTTCTCGTGATTGGTGTTTTGTTTGTGCTGTTACCAGGGGCAACAAGATGCAAACTATGTTCCTTTACCCCAGAAGTTCACAAACCTCTTAACCGATTGCCGACCGCTGCACGACTATTTACGTTGGCAGAATGGCACGGCTGCGCATATGGACATACCTGTACATCCCCTTTAAATTGCGGGCGTGCGCCCGCTGCGAGCTCTATGAGTTTGACCGCGGGTCCTATGGACTCAATGTCCTGCCGGGTGCGCGCGATCGTATCATAGAGCTGCAGAACAGGCACAAGGACAGTGATCTACTGCTCCCCGTCTTCGGGAGAAGTGATCACTGTCGTGTCACAGGTAGCCCACCCCCCCCACAGTTAGAATCACTCCCTAGGACACACTTGACACCTTCCTCACCCCCCCAGTGGTTAACCCTTTCCCTGCCAGTGTCATTTACACAGTAATCGGTGCATTTTTTATAGCACTGATCGCTGTACAAATGACAATGGTCCCAAAATAGCATCAGAAGTGTCAGATTTGGCTGCCATAATGTCGCAGTCACGATAAAAATTGCAGATCACTGCCATTTCTAATAAAAACATGCCATAAATCTATCCCTTAACTTTTGCGCAAACCAATCAATATATGCTTATTGCAATTTTATTTACCAAAAAATATGTAGATGAATACAAATCGGCTTAAACTAAGAAAAAAATAGTGTGTTCTATATATTTTTGGGGGATATTTATTATGGTAAAAAATTGTCAGTTTTTGTATATAGTGCAAAAAATTAAAACCGCAGAGCTGTTAAAATACCACCATCATATAGCTCTATTTGGGGGGAAAAAATTACACCAATTTTGTTTGGGTGCAAAGTCGCACAACCGCGCAATTGTCAGTTAAATCGGTGCGAAATTGCAAAAAGTGCTCTGGTGAGGAAGGGGGTAAATTCTTCTGGGGCCAAAATTGTTAAAGCCGTATTGCTCACTTGGTGATTTTTTTTACCTACAGGTAAGCCTAAAATGAGGAACCTGCACGGTTTAGCAGATATTCACCCTGCATGCAGCTAATGACGTCAGTGGGCTAATAACAAGCCACTCATGCTTGACCCGGGGGGGGGGGGGGGCACAGTGCATCTTTATTCATGGTAAAGAGCCTAGGACATAGGGCCTTTACCATGTGATCAGCTGTGTCCAATCACAGTGTAAATAGAAAGTGCCAGTTATCGGTATTCCTCTACTAAAACGGCTTTCCTGATGGTGGGGGTGTCTTCTCTAATGATCAGTGCAGCTGCTCTATCAGGGATTCCTGCTGCTGACTTTCAGTGCATCCTCATCAGTGCTTGTCTGTGTTTGTAACAGAAACTACGATTTTTTTTCTCTCTTAATTAGAGTACAGCATTGCATGACTGTGTCCGAAGTGTTTGCCAAAATGATATCGCAGTCACGATAAAAATCACTGATCGCCGCCATTACTAGTAAAAAAAATTTTTCTAGAAAATGCCATAAATCTATCCCCTATTTTGTAGATGCTATAACTTTTGCACAAACCATTCAATAAATGCTTATTGCGTATCGGCCTAAACTTTGCCTCAAAATTGTCGCTCTATTTTTGTTTATAGCGCAAAAAATAAAAACTGCAGAGGTATTCAAACACCAAAGAAATCTCTATTTGTGGGGAAAAAAGGACATTAATTTTGTTAGGGAGCCACGTCGCACAACCGTGCAATTGTCGGTTAAAGTGAGGCAGTGCCGAATCGCAAAAAGTGGCCCGGTTATTTGGCAGCCAAATCCTCCAGGCCTGAAGTGGTTAAATGCGAGATCTGCGGTCAAAAAAAAATTCTGATCTCACATTTACACTTAAATGCAGTAAAAAAAATCCTCTTCAAAACCATTGAGTGGAAGTGACGTTTGACATTGCTTCCGTTTAATGGTATGGAGCTGAGTGGGGGGCCATCTTTCCCCTCACTCGACATCCAGCCTCAGAGGGGAAAGGATCAGATCGTCTCTGCAATACCAACGGCTCCTGTAAGCGGCGGGTGGGGGGGGTGCACATCTCCCGCCGCTGATAAAAGTGGTCTCATGGAGAACCCGCTGCAGACACCACTTTTATCTGAAAGAGGACCGTCCACCGTTTATACCAGGGTTATGACAGCCATTTGCTGCCATGACAACGGTATTCCACATTAAACAGCCGCCATATAATGACAGCGGGCAATCTGCAAGTAATTATTATTCTCCATAGGTGATGATTTAAACTCCTTTACAGGTTACCAGTTTAGAGTTACACAGGTCTGGTGCTCGGATTATTGCTCTTGCTCTGACATTTGTGACAATATCTCACATTTGCGGTGTGATTGCTGTTTACATACGTGCGTGGGAGTAACATATGTGTTCACATTTGCATGTAAGCATGGTGGGACAGGGGTGCTTTAAAAAAAATGTATACAATTTTATTTTTATTAACTTTATTGCTGTCATAAGGGATGAACAAATTGTGACAGCATGGGTCGCGACAGGTCCTCTTTATGTTGAGACGTCCGAATCTCTCCTCTAGCCCCCCATGCAGCCGATCAGACAGATCGGTGCGATCAAAGTCAGTTCCTTTTTATCTATACAGGGCGGCAGGGGCTGCTGGAGGGGGGGTGGGACCCTCTTCTGCCACCCGCAGAAGTGATCGAGTGTTTAATTAGCCACTCAAATCTCTTCTGCCTTACTGGCAATCACCGACTGAAAAGATCCATATCGCTATGATGCCTGTAGGTGCACCCACCATCCCGGTATATCCACTGAAACCCAAGGTCGGCAAGTAGTTAAAATGCAAACGCTCATGATCAAGCCACAGTGTTGTTTAACCCAGCCCTCAAAATATGTACTCGCCTGCTAGCATTTGGCGAGTACAAATTAACTGGTTGCGAGTAGCAGAAAAGGTGCCCAATCAAGTGGCTTTCTCCTGTCTCTCAAATCCCGCCTGTTGGATTGGTTGCTAGCATCCTAACAACCAATCGGGTGCTTGGAGGACCGGCATTCAGAGGAGGAAGATGTAACTTCCTCCTTCCCGACCTGCTGACAATGGAAGGGAACAGGGGAGGACTTCTGTCTGCTCTGAGACACTTCTGAGATGACTGGCTGTGAGTAAGAGGGGACCTGTGTGCTGTCTGGATCTGGACACTGCTGACAATTTCAGTGAGAATAAAGTGAGCAGAGGAGTCCGACACTCAGAGCAGGGGGAGGGGTCAGGGATCACACTGAACAAGTGTAGAGAAAGGACATGCTCTTCCAGGTCCTAGAGCTGTGTACACTGAACTGCAACATCTCCCCCTCTACAGAAATATGGAGGGATGGGGGAGCCGTTCATCACCACACCATCCACAGTACCTGTACCATGCCTGCAGTCTCTCTGACCCTCTCCTGTACCCTCTCTCTGTCAGTCTCTCTGACCCTCCTGCAGTCTCTCTGACCCTCTCCCTCTAGTCTCTCTGACCCTCTTTCTCATGTCTGTCTCCTGCCCTCTCTTTCTCAGCCTCAGTTCTCTGCCCTCTCTTTCTCACCTGCTCTCTCTGCCCTCTCTTTCTCATGCCTGCAGTCTCTCTGGCCCTCTCTTTCTCTCTGAGTCTCTCTGGCCCTCTCTTTTCATGCCTCAGTCTCTCTGCCCTCTCTTTCTCATCTGCAGTCTCTCTGGCCCTCTCTTTCTCATGCCTGCAGTCTCTCTGGCCCTCTCTTTCTCATGCCTCTCTGGCCCTCTCTTTCTCATGCCTGCAGTCTCTCTGGCCCTCTCTCTCTGCCTGCAGTCCTCTGACCCTTTCTCATGCCTGCAGTCTCTCTGACCCTCTCTCTGTCATGCCTGCAGTCTCTCTGACCCTTTCTCTGTCATGCCTGCAGTCTCTCTGACCCTCTCTCTGTCATGCCTGCAGTCACTGACCCTCTCTCTGTCAGGCCTGCAGTCTCTCTGGCCCTCTCTTTCTCAGGCCTGCAGTCTCTCTGGCCCTCTCTTTCTCATGCCTGCAGTCTCTCTGGCCCTCTCTTTCTCATGCCTGCAGTCTCTCTGGCCCTCTCTTTCTCATGCCTGCAGTCCCTTTGGCCCTCTCTTTCTCATGCCTGCAGTCTCTCTGGCCCTCTCTCTGTCATGCCTGCAGTCTCTCTGACCCTCTCTCTGTCATGCCTGCAGTCTCTCTGACCCTCTCTCTGTCATGCCTGCAGTCTCTCTGACCCTCTCTCTGTCATGCCTGCAGTCTCTCTGACCCTTTCTCTGTCATGCCTGCAGTCTCTCTGACCCTCTCTCTGTCATGCCTGCAGTCACTGACCCTCTCTCTGTCAGTCTCTCTGAGTCTCTCTGGCCCTCTCTCTGTCTCTCAGTCATGCCTGGCCCTCTCTTTCTCAGGTCAGTCTCTCTGCCCTCTCTTTCTCAGGCCCTCTCTCTGGCCCTCTCTTTCTCAGGCCTGCAGTCTCTCTGGCCCTCTCTTTCTCAGGCCTGCAGTCTCTCTGGCCCTCTCTTTCTCAGGCCTGCAGTCTCTCTGGCCCTCTCTTTCTCAGGCCTGCAGTCTCTCTGGCCCTCTCTTTCTCAGGCCTGCAGTCCCTCTGGCCCTCTCTCTCTGCCTGCAGTCTCTCTCTTTCTCATGCCTGCAGTCTCTCTGACCCTCTCCTCTGTCATGCCTGCAGTCTCTCTGACCCTCTTCTGTCATGCCTGCAGTCTCTCTGTCCCTCTCTCTCTCATGCCTGCAGTCTCTCTGACCCTCTCTCTGTCATGCCTGCAGTCTCTCTGACCCTCTCTCTGTCATGCCTGCAGTCTCTCTGACCCTCTCTCTGTCATGCCTGCAGTCTCTCTGACCCTTTCTCATGCCTGCAGTCTCTCTGGTCATGCCTGCAGTCTCTCTGACCCTCTCTCTGTCATGCCTGCAGTCTCTCTGGCCCTCCTCTCTGCCTGCCTCTCTCTTTCTCATGCCTGCAGTCTCTCTGACCCTCTCTCTGTCATGCCTGCAGTCCCTCTGGCCCTCTCTTTCTCTCTGACCTCTCTCTCTGTCATGCCTGCAGTCTCTCTGACCCTCTCTCTGTCATGCCTGCACCCTCTCTCTCTGCCTCAGTCTCTCTGACCCTCTCTCTGTCATGCCTGCAGTCTCTCTGACCCTCTCTCTGTCATGCCTGCAGTCTCTCTGACCCTCTCTCTGTCAGTCTCTCTGTCTCTCTAACCCTCTCTCTGTCATGCCTGCAGTCTCTCTGACCCTCTCTCTGTCATGCCTGCAGTCTCTCTGACCCTCTCTCTGTCATGCCTGCAGTCTCTCTGACCCTCTCTCTGTCATGCCTGCAGTCTCTCTGACCCTCTCTCTGTCATGCCTGCAGTCTCTCTGACCCTCTCTCTGTCATGCCTGCAGTCTCTCTGACCCTCTCTCTGTCATGCCTGCAGTCTCTCTGACCCTCTCTCTGTCATGCCTGCAGTCTCTCTGGCCCTCTCTCTGTCATGCCTGCAGTCTCTCTGGCCCTCTCTCTGTCATGCCTGCAGTCTCTCTGGCCCTCTCTTTCTCATGCCTGCAGTCTCTCTGGCCCTCTCTTTCTCATGCCTGCAGTCTCTCTGGCCCTCTCTTTCTCATGCCTGCAGTCCCTCTGGCCCTCTCTTTCTCATGCCTGCAGTCTCTCTAACCCTCTCTCTGTCATGCCTGCAGTCTCTCTGACCCTCTCTCTGTCATGCCTGCAGTCTCTCTGACCCTCTCTCTGTCATGCCTGCAGTCTCTCTGACCCTCTCTCTGTCATGCCTGCAGTCTCTCTGACCCTCTCTCTGTCATGCCTGCAGTCTCTCTGACCCTCTCTCTGTCATGCCTGCAGTCTCTCTGGCCCTCTCTTTCTCATGCCTGCAGTCTCTCTGGCCCTCCCTTTCTCATGCCTGCAGTCTCTCTGACCCTCTCTTTCTCATGCCTGAGCTCTCTCTGGCCCTCTTTCTCATGCCTGCAGTCTCTCTGGCCCTCTCTTTCTCATGCCTGCAGTCTCTCTGGCCCTCTCTTTCTCATGCCTGCAGTCTCTCTGGCCCTCTCTTTCTCATGCCTACAGTCTCTCTGGCCCTCTCTTTCTGATGCCTACAGTCTCTCTGGCCCTCTCTTTCTCATGCTTGCAGTCTCTCTGATAGTCTCTTTCTCATGTCTGCAGTCTCTCTGGTCCTCTCCTGTAGTGTTTCTACAGTGGGCACGGAAATGTTTGCCCAGGGTCCAATTAACATTATACGACCCTGTATACCATGTATGATCTGAATAAAATATGATCATTTACAAGGGGTGGGTTGGGGGCGGGGCAACTGGCGGCGAGTAACCCTTAAGGCCTGGCTAGTAGCTCAGGACTTGAAATTTTGAGCCCTGGTTTAACCACTTGGCGCCCGCGCCATAGCCGAATGGCGGCTACAGCACGGACCCCAAATGCCGGGAGGATGTGAAAAGATGTCCTCCTCTTCGTGTGCCCTGCGCTGTGATCACCTAATTCACTGAGACTCGGGTGATCAGGGATCCGAGTAAGGGGCTTATGTGAAAGGGACATCGGCCCCAAGAGGAAGGAGGCACATCTGCTTTGTGTGCTGCCAGTAACCCCTGTTAGTGGCACCTGCAAGTACCCACCAGTGCCACATAGCAGTGCTGCCTATCAGTGCCACCTATCAATGACACCCTTTAGTGCCCACCAGTGCCGCCTTATTGTTGCCCATCAGTTCAGCTAAATCGGTGTACATCTATGAAGGAGAAAAATTACCAGTTGCAAAATTTTATAACAAAATAAAAAAAAAACAGGATTTATATTTTTCTTTAACAAAAAATAAAAACCACAGAGGTGATCAAATACCATCAAAAGAAAGCTCTCTTTGTGGGGAAAAAATATATAACAATGTCATTTTGGTACAGTGTTGTATGACTGCGTAATTGTCATTCAAAGTGCGTCAGCGCTGAAAATTGGTCTGGGCAGGAAGGGGGTTTAAGTGCCCAGTAAGCAAGTGGTTAAGCAGCTTCGGCGTACTGATGTCACAGACCTAGCTCCACCCGACGTGTTTCCCTGTAAGAGGCTTGTTCTGGGATTGAAGGATGGTCTGAAATGTCAGCATTCATCTTTTGAGGAGGACAAGACACCAGAAATGACCATCCCATATACTACCAGGAGAGACACGCAGATCTAAACATAAATATCATAAATCCACAGATGAATAGACAGTTCACGGTCATATACAAGGGAATATAAGTAACTACCAAAAAAATATAAAAACAATTTGGCAAATCGCTATGTGTGACAGCTAATATTTTCAAGTTAACCACATTAATCTCTCTGGTTCCATCTAGTGGTTCCACAAAATATGGGACATTCAATTAAAACTGAAAATCTATTTAATAGAAAGTATATATGAAAAATTAGCTAAAAAACTCTTTAGATAAAAAACATTTGATTAAAAAAAGGAAATATGGGTACTGTACTTTCCAATACCTATAACCTGTGGGGATGAAGGATCCCTATTGTGACAGCGAGCAAAACTATGACCAGGAAAACCTTTCCCGATGTTGGTCAGGTGTTCACCAACTCGAACACATAAGGTGCGGGTAGTCTTCCCAACATATTGAAAACCACATGAACATGATCTAGTGCTACATGTGATAAAATCTCTGATGACAAATGATTTAGTAGTATTGCCAAGCCACCCCCTGTGGTTACTAAGTGGTTACTAAGCAGCTCGACATGGTATCCAGAAGACTGTGACAATCACTGTAGTAGCGGAAACTACTACAGTGATCTCCAGCTTTCACCGGGTATAGCTTGTGTATACTTACATTGGTCCAAGGTGGCCAAATGTATCTATGCTATAAAATCCATCGGTGCCAAGCAAACTACTCCCTGTGGTTGCTATGCAGTAAGGCAGCTGCTCGGCATGGGATCCAGAAGACTGGCAATTACGAACTACTACAGTGATTTCCAGCTTCCACAGGTATGACCTACACTAAATTACCAAAAGTATTGCAAAGCAATATCCATAAAGACATGGATGAGTGAGTTTGGGGTTGCAGGAACTTGGCCTGCACAGAGTCCTGACCTCAGCCCGATAGAACACCTTTGGGATTAATTAGAGTGCAGACTGCGAGACAGGCCTTCTTGTCCAACATCAGTGCCTGACCTCACAAATGCGCTTCTGGAAGAATGGTCAAACATTCCTATAGACGCACTCCTAAACCTTGTGGAAAGCCTTCCCAGAAGCGCTGAAGCTGTTATAGCTGCAAAGGGTGGACCAACTCAATATTGAACCCTACAGACTAAGACTGGGATCCCACTAAAGTTCATGTGTGTGTAAAGGCAAGCGTGCCAATGCTTTTGGTAATATAGTGTGTATATATACTTAGTATATACTCACAAGGTGCCCAAACTATGCTATAAAATGTCTCCCTAGCTTTCATTTCTTACTGCTAGCTCCCACTGGCCCCTTTAAGGGGTTCTAAACTCTGGGCCCCCGATCATATGATTAGTTAAGGTAATTATCTACTCTGGCAAATGCCACAAATCACGAAACTTGCACTTGTCAGGGACTCAAAGTATTGAAGAAAGAGAATTGGTTCAAGAGCAAGAGAACTAGCATTGCTTGATGAACTCGGAAATCGCAGTCTTCGTAGTTGTCTGATTACCGGTTTTCATAGAACATTGCCAAAAGTACATAAAGAGGGTTGGTATAGTACACCAGGAAAATGGGACAATACACAAACTGGTTTAATTTAATCATCTAGCTGCAACACCACCAAAGATGAACTATACAGCACTTAAGGCATGTTAAGATGACAAGTTAAAGGGGTTGTAAATGATTTTTTTATTTCCCTAAATAGCTTCCTTTACCTTAATGCAGTCCTCCTTCACTTACCTCATCCTTCGACTTTGCTTTTAAATGTCCTTGTAACGGCTACCCAAGTAGGGAGAGGGTATCAGCCGTTGGAGACGTCCTTTTCCCTGGCAAGTTGCTATATAAGTAAGTCCGGTATAAGCTCATCCACGAGAGCCAAAGGGAGAGTCAGGTCCAGTTGTAAGACGAACAGAATAAATATCCCATCGCATTCCCTTCCAAGAACGAGACGGTGCTATGTTTTGAAGGGTCAAGTATATCAGCTTTAATGGTACATCTCTTGGTTTATATCTAGTTACAAACTGGTGAGTACTCAAGGAACAATGGAACTCTCCGCCCCCTCCCTCCACAGGGGGGCCTCAAGGTAGACCCCCCTGGCAGCCGGCCAAAGAAACCACATTCCTTTCTCAATAGAATTCAATCAACCCCCAGAACAATACTCAATCACAGATAATCCCCTCAGTAGCTAAACATTTCCGCACCGCAAAGCCTGACAATTTCTTCTGAACATAATTGACATGCTAATTCAATACACTGATAGGAGACTGTTAATTTGTAATACAATACACAAAAGGGAGAAGAGACATTTAGACTTCAACAGTGAAATAGTCACTCTACAATTATCCCTCTGAGCTCAGAACTAACAAACCCAAAACAGCCCTACATATCTCTCAGAATATAATGTGGATACTCCATATCTCAGGTAGTCCCAGATATCATTATTATAGATGTACAGTTAGAATACATAGTTCCGTTACAGTCCTTATTTCTTCTGAGAAATCCTCACTTCCTGTTCTTCTGTCTGTAACTACACACTGTAATGCAAGGCTTTCTTCCTGGTGTGGAGAAAGCCTCTTGGGGGGAGGGGGCGGGCAGGAGTGTCAGGACGCCCACTAACACACAGCTCCTTTCTCTATCTGCAAAGTAGAGAGTGTCCTGACTTGCCTGCTCGCCCCCTTTAAGAGGCTTTCTCCACACCAAGGAGAAAGCCTCGCATTACTGTGTGGAGTTACAGACAGAAGAACAGGAAGTGAGCATTTCTCAAAAGAAATAAGGACATTTAAAAGCAAAATTGAAGGATGAGGTAAGTATAGGACGACTGCACTAGGTAAAGGAAGCTAATTAGGGGGAAAAAAATCCTTTACGACCCCTTTAATTTTTACCAAGGGGCCACTTTAGCATGTAAGGGTGTATATTCTTTTTAGTTTTGGATAGTGAAATATCAGAACTCCTACTGGGTTTTGTTTTTCTTCACTTCCTGTCTGGTGAAACCATTGTGCATAGATAGCAGTAAAAACGAGATCAGTTTTAATTCCCTGCTATATGTACCTGATATGTTCCTCATCTTCAAGTTGGTTTAACTGTCTGGAACTTTAAAACATCACTACACTATGCCGGAGGCTGTGCAACAGCATAAGGTAAGCAATTTCATGTGTCTTTTGATCAGCACTTGCCATGTGGCCCCATTAACCAATGAGAATTCTTTGAGGTGCATTTCTTCAAAAAAAGGATAAAGAAAAGCTTCTCACTGGTCAGTGTGGTCATGTGGTCAGAGCTGGCCGTTAAGCACTTGTCATTGCAAACAATATTCTACTATAGAGCCTCCAGTATAGTTTGGTGAAGTTTTAAATTGCAGGACTGTTATACCAGCTAGAAGGGTGTTGGAGAACAGGGATCAGTTGAGATACATGTACCGAGGACAGGACGGGATAGAGAAGATGTTGTGAGTTAGGTAACCTTTAATTTTTCTGCCTCAAGCAGAATAGAGTAATAGGTCAGTGATAGATGGGCAGATCATTCACAGGTAAGGTCATACAATGTATTGGCACCCTGGAAAATGTCAGTAACAATTCCAATGACTAGGATTGCCCTTGCTGCCCCTATACACACATACCGATAACTCCTCTTCGGAGTATAGGGCTGTTTGCCCAACTATAAACAGGGAAATGACTAAAATAATCTTCTGTCATCCATGGACTAAAAAGAGGAAAAAACTTTATGGAGACCTTCCAACCTACCCAACAATGTGAACACAGAGCGGTTTTAGATACAATTATGGTGATCAGCTGCTTACAGCATCTCCATCACCATTCAATGTGGCTCCATTGCTTTATGCTGGACCCAGCCAATAAGTTAGAAGGCTGGCCCGAGGTCAGCCTGGATTTGTGGGAGGAGTCTGTGGGGAGTATATATCCCTCCTTCTCTGGTGTATCCCTTGTCGGCTCGTCTTCCTGGGTACAGCCGACGAGTGTCACTTCTGCCGCGACCTACTGATGTCATCCCCGGGTGCCGTTCGGGACAGGGGAAATCGCCAGGTGTGAGGCTCTGATTCTTCCCCTGTGTAGCGCTGGGCTTCAGGTATGGAGGGATAGCATCGCTCCAGCAGGGGGAGGGCCACACGCATCTGGCCAAGCTTCTGGGGGTACGCAGCATTCTGCCTTCACGTTTGAACAGCGAGGGGGCTGCAGGACTTGTGGGGTCATGGGGGAGGGGGGGGAGACTTTGTCTATCATGCGGCGCCATGTGCATTGCCGGGGGGTGGGGTTTGTTGCTGCCACAGATGTGCCAGGAACTGTCCTGAACTTGATGATTTATTAGCTGCTGTTAGAGGGGGTTCATCAGTTCGGTGGGGGTGATGTAGGGCCGGTTCAGTCAGCATCATGGTCCTTGGGGGGTGGGCGGTCTGTCAGTATTGTCACATCATCTGTCATTTTTTCTTTTCTGTCAAACTGTCTGTCATTTTTTGTTCAGTTCAGTTAGGTGTTTCGGGGAGTCATTGCGGGGGGGGGGGGCTTATTTGTGTTCTGTGGCATGGCAGGACTGTGTGTTGGTCTTGGGGGTTATGTCACAGCTGAGGGGGGTGCAGCAGAAAGTTCAGCTTGCTAAGAAGGGTAGTTTCACAAGCTCCTTGCCATGCGGCTGTGGCGGGGATTTGGGGGGCCCAGGCTGCACAGGTCCATCATCCAGCACTGCGCCATGTTGCTGTCATGGGGTGGCTTCGCTGTCACATTCGGCATTTCACGGGGCACTGTATCTGAGGATGCGGTACGGTTTGTTATTTCAGTATTTGTTGTCCGCATTCATTTCTGTTCATGGTTTCCGACCATTCGGTTACTTTACTGCTGGTACATGTGGTATTATTTTCTCAGGTGGATTTCAGAGTTTCTCTCTAAGTCAGCAAGGTGCGTATGTATGCTTTCTTTCATGGGTTTCAGGCAGATTCAGTTAGGTTCAGTTGCTTTCTAGAGCTGTCACATCTACAGATCCGTACAGGCTGAGGTTTAGTTTTTAAGTGATTGGTTGGACCACAATCTTCTCGCCTGTACATCACACGTCATATGTTGCACCATCATTCTTTACATTTATAGCTACCCACCACGGCCTGTGGGTATCATAGACCTGAGTGTTCGTTTTAATTTCCTGTCGTTGTGCTGCAGGTTTCTCGGGCTCGCTCATTTCTTAGGATTGGTTGGGTCACGTACATCATTTCACGTGCTGTTGGTCTGTCACTGTTACATTCACGCATTTGTACTTAATAAGGGTGGTATGGCTTTCATTTTTATTGTCTGAAGTTTGTTTTTTCCTTAGATATCATTATGTGTCATGTGGCAGAAAGCGAAAAGTTCTCATTCGTCTCGCCAACTCCGGGTAGGGGTTCGGAGCATGGAAGTTCACCTTCATTTAAGGAGTTGGACTAAACCTAGGCTTATTGCTGAGCTGCATCGTAAGGGTATTCCTTTCACGTCTACAGCTAGGAAAGTGGAAATTTTTAGGTTGTATTTTCCATCTTCTTCTCAGCTGCTACCTCCTACCAACCTGGAACACGCTTCAGTGCACAACTCTTTGACTCAGATTCATGCGGTGCTAAATACACTCTCTACCTCCATGTTGCATTTGCAGGATAGGATGTAGGTGATTGAGGCCTGGGCAGCTGATGCAGTGGTATCAGCCAGAGCTGAGGTGTCTGTGGCACCCCCAGCGCCTGGTCTCCAGAGCCCGGCTGCAGGTAATGTCATAGCTTTACCTTCGGCGGTGTCTTCACCATTGGCGGCTCTGCCTACGGTGTCAACGGCCCATTTTATCCCTGTCAATATCAAGAAGGATATTTTGGAAGGAAAGGATGTTAATTTGGCCTCCCTGCTTATAGCAGGATGTTTCTGAGAACAAGTCATTTGCTTGTGGGGATCCCAGGCTCAGTCGCAAACTCAGCGTGCTGGAGTTTGTGCTGCCATTTAGCATTTTCAGGGATATTGTTTGTTCAGTCGGTCCGGGAAGGAGGGAAGAATTTGATTTATACCTGCATAAGGTTGTGGACTTGGCACATAAGTATTGTGGTTCAATCTTTTGTGATTATCACCGGTCCTTTGCGGCAAAAGTGGCGGCCACCTGGGCTCAGTTCCAGGTGGTGTCATGGTGGGACAACATTGATATGGAGCTGTTTTGCAGGCATTTCTCCAATCAATCAGAAGTCTTCTGTATGTGCTAACTGCCAGTCATCAGCTCACACTACAGTGTGGTGTCCAAATTGTGAGTCTACCAGTCAGATGGGAACCTCAAAGCAGTCGGTGGGTGGGTCTGCGGGACTCCTAGGGCAGGTGGATAAAAATGGGTAGACCACTCCGTTATCTGGGGAAAGCTCAGCTGTGCAATAATTACAATTATACGGGTTGCAACTACAACCAATGCAGGTTATTGCACGTTTGCTCCAATTGCTCTAGAGCTCACCCTGAGTCCACCTGTCTGGTCAAGCCTCTTGTCAAGCCTTTCGGTACGTCATGACTATGCTGAGTCAATGGGGGTTATATACGAAAAGAAAATCCACTTTACACTACAAGTGCACTTGTAAGTGCACTGAAAGAGCACTTGGAAGTGCAGTCACTGTAGATCCGAGGGGAAGATCTGAAATGAGGGGAAGCTCTGTTGATTTTATCATCCAATCATGTGCAAGCTAAAATGCTGTTTTTTATTTTCCTTTCATGTCCCCCTCAGATTTACAGCGACTGCACTTGTAGTGCAAAGTGGATTTGCCTTTCATAAATAACCCCCAATATCTCCTTGCTGGGGGATTACCTGGGTGACCACCCATCACCAGCGTTCAGACAATTTTTGTTAGAGGGGTTTTCTACAGGCTTTCACACTGGCCTCATCACCCTTCCAACAGAGTATTTTGAATGCAATAATTTGATGTCAGCAGAGAGCCACCCTGCTATTGTCGATGAGTTGCTGTAGGCAGAACTGTCCAAGGGGTTCTTGATCAGTCCGTTCCTGTCATCACCTTTTTGTATGTGGAGGGTTAGCCCCATTGGGGTTGTCTCTGGGGAATTTTCCAATAAATTTTGTTTTGATTTATGATTTGTCTGCGCCTCATTCATCTTACATTCCTAGCCTCAATTCTCTTATCCCCTCCGAGGAGTTTTACTGAAGTACTCGTCAGTAGATTTGGCTATCTAGCACATCTTGCAGTTAGGTAGGGGTGCTTGGCTTTCCAAAGCCGACATTACTGAAGCCTTCAAGCTGCTTCCTATCAGTCCGGCTCTCTGGCACTGGCATCAAGTAGTGAGGGCAGTATTTTTTCACCACTAAGTTAACGTTTGGATATAAAAGCAGTCCATACTTGACACCTTTGCCCAGGCTCTGCATTGGATTCTGGGTAACTGTGGTGGTTGTCAGAGGATATCTCAATGATTTCCCACTGTTGGAAGATCCTGGTGACCCACTTAGGGACCTGCAGGTGCTCACAGGGCTGTTTTCGGATTTAAATGTCCCTTTAGCTGCGCATAAGATGGAAGGTCCAGCCAAAGTCATCACTTTTTTGGGGATCACGCTTGGCTCCAATCTCATGGTTGCTAGTCTGCCCTTGGAGAAATTGGTCAGGATTCGCCAGGTCATTCATCTGTTGTCCGTTCCCCAGTGTGTTCCAAGAAGGACTTGCAGTCCCTGTTGGGGATGCAAAATCATGCCATGAGGATCATCCCTCAGGGTGGGGCATTTGTGTCATGATGTCCGAGCCGATTTTATCATGTGGGATCAGTTCCTGTGTGATTGGAATGGCATCTCCATATTTATCCCGCATCCAACAGATAATTCTCCCAGGCCGCCGACGGACCGGTTTCACCCGATCGGGTCGGAACGCGGTGACGTAGAACACAACGTGCTGAAAAAACGAAGTTCAATGCTTCCAAGTATGCGTCAACTTGATTCTGAGCATGCGCGGGTTTTTGGTCCGATGCTTTTGCGTACTTACCATCGTTTTTGTCCGATGGTCAGGCATCCATCGGATGGATTTTAAAGCAAGTTTTAAAACTTTGGTCCGATGGACAACGGTCCGATGGGCCGTACACATGATCGATTTGGTCCGATGAAACCGGCCATAAGGCCAGTTTCATCAGACTGGTCTATTCGTGTTTTTGGCCACCTTGCCCCACCCTGTCCCGCTGACCTGTATGGTGGCGATTGCCTGTTCTGAGCCCCAGTATAGCCGTCTCACGGGTTCGGGTACAGCATTGAATGACCACGCCATTACCAGTTAAAGCAGTGCAGTGCCAAATCTTAAAAGATGCTCTCGTCATTAAGGGGGCAAATCCTCCTGTGGCTGAAGTAATTAATCCCCTAGACCATGTGGACTGGGTAACCCTGTTACCCATTGTGGATCCCTGTCCACCTTAACCATTTATCTAGCTGCACAGTATAGGTGGAACCGTATCTCTGATTCTAATATTGTATATAGGCCTCTATAGCGCTTCTCTTGAGCTAAAAATTTCTTGAGGGGCTCTTACCTGTAAACCCCAGTCATGGAATTTACAAGTGCAAAGTATGCCAGTAGTGTTTACTTGTCTCTCTCCAAACTCCAAGCTCTAAGTGTGGTTTCTCTCTGGTGCTTTGTTCCTCTGTTATCTGCATGAGTCCCAAAATAAAAGTTTTCCAACACATGAGATAACAGGGGCTAAAATTTGTGACCCTCTTTCTCTAAACAAATATCAAAGCAGATGTGTGCTTTCTTTTCTTACCTATAGCAGGTCAATGGACAGGTGAAAGTGACAACATAACATATATCAACCAATGAACACAGTACGA
The DNA here is from genome assembly GCA_029574335.1 of Rana kukunoris. NCBI lineage: Eukaryota > Metazoa > Chordata > Amphibia > Anura > Ranidae > Rana > Rana kukunoris. The sequence goes on from CM056049.1 coordinate 161,560,707, forward strand.
TTAGGGGAGTAACATAGGTACCCTTTGTCCGTAAAATGCTTTACTGATCAAAGTCCTTTCCTTGCCAGCTTAATATCGGAGGTTCCCAGATCATCTTCAGCTCCTCATTTCTTAGGGTCCACCGAACAATTTCCTTGGCTGCAAACTCATCAAACCGGCTTCCCAAACTTTTTCAAAATGTAATATGCTTATAACAATCAATATTCATCCATACTTAAACTGACTAGTTTATTCATATGGTTTCCCATTGAGTGAGTGAGTGAGAATCTTATATAGCGCAACACATGCGAACTGAATCGCCTCTGGGCGTTTGGTATCCATTTCCCTAGGCCCTCAGAAGAGATGGGTCTTGATCTTTCTCCTGAACGCCAGGTGGTTTACCTCCAACCGGATGTTGGTTGGTAGAGCGTTCCATAGTCTGGGTCCTTGGACCGCAAATCTTCGTTCTCCTTTGGACTTGTATTTGGTTTTGGGTATCTGGAGTAGATTTTGGTTGGTGGATCGCAGAACGCGATTGGTGTTGTGAGCTTTTAGTTTTTCGCATAGATATTGGGGGGCATTCCCCAGAATACACTTATGCGTTAGACAGAGTGCCTTGAAAGTGATTCTGTCTTTTACTGGCAACCAATGAAGGGATCTCAGTCAAGGTGAGATTGATTTCCATGTTTTTTTCCCAGTCACAATTTGAGCGGCCGTATTTTGAACGACTTGCAGATGAGTGATTTGGCACTTTGGGAGTCCAAGATAGAGGGCATTTGCATAGTCAAGTCTGGAGTTGATGATTGTACCCAGCATGACTGCTATCTATGTCTTCTTTTGGGATAAAAGGTGTGAGTCTGCGTAGTAGGCGCAGCAGATGGTGAGATCCGCTGTCTACTGATCCTGTTGCTGAGGCCTGCATTGACCATCTGGAAAGATTAGGCCTGCAGCAACTAGTATGTGGGCCCACACATACTTCCGGTCACAGGCTCGATCTTCTTTTCAGACAAGATCTGTAAATAAACATTCTAAAAAATGAATCGTTGCCATGGACAGACCACCATGCAATTAAACTCACAATCACCTTAAATGCCCCCTTAACAAAAACTTCAAAACCGGTGACAACACACTGGACTAGATCGCAAAAGAAGCTCTATTCAGAGCTCTTCAAAAACCACTTTAGGGAAAAAAATAAAAACAATCCAACCACATCAAACAGCCACAGAAACACTGGATGCCATAAACAGGGCTCTACTACAGTCAGCCGACTTAGTAGCGCCCAAACGCAAAACCTGCGTCCGGAAAAACAACTCCAGCTGGTTTAATGACCGGCTGTCGTTGATGAAGCAAGAGCGCAGAAGAACGGAAGCAGCCTGGAAAATAAGCTCTTCTGAGGAAAACCATACCATCTACAAGGTAATAACAAAAAAATACCACAAAAATCTTCAAAGCCAAAAAAAAAATTATTTCACCAATATCATCACTAATGCCCTAAACCGTCCCCGCAAACTCTTCAAGATAGTTACCGAGACCATGAATCCTGTCTGTCTCGAAGCCCCCAATTCTGATACCCAAAAATTTTGCAATGAATTATCAAATTATTTCATCAACAATATTGAAGGAATCCGTGAAAGCATTCAGCAAAATAGAACGGCCATTAACCCACCCTCAACCATACGCCTAATACCCACACAAATTTGCCACAAGCAACAAAGTTCACTTTAAAACCCATTTCCATCGAGGCCACAAAAAACACCATTGATACCCTACGAAATAGCACAGCACCGAATCATATCATCCCCACTAAACTGCTGAAGGAATGTGCCGATAACCTGGCACCGCCTATGACGCAGCTGATAAAGCAGTCATTCAAAGAAGGTATAGTGCCCACCTGCTTAAAACAAGGTATAATTAAACCTATTTTAAAGAAGCCCTCCCTCGACCCCAAAAACCCAAAACTACGTTGTCTATAACAGGCCTTAAGGTCTTCTCTAAAGTGATGGAGAAAGTAGTGGTACAACAGCTACAACATCACTTAGACGCCCATAATTTGCTCGATCCTTTTCAATCAGGTTTCCGTCCCGGACATGGGACGGAAACAGCACTACTCAAAATATAGGATGACGCCCTCGAGGCCGCAGACGAAGGATAATCTTGTCTTCTAGTTCTTTTGGACCTAAGTGCAGCTTTCGACACGATAGATCACAAACTATTACTGACTCTGCTAGCTGAAGTAGCCAGAGTCGCAGAAGGTGATCTATCATGGTTCTCCTCTTTTCTGGAAAACCGTTCACAAATGGTGAAATTGGGATCTTTCACTTCTGAAAAACGCATGGTGTCATGCGGAGTCCCTCAAGGATTCCCTCTGTCACCGGTGCTGTTCAACATCTATCTTTGCCCTCTCTTTGAAATCATCAGTAGCCACTGATATTATGGTCACTCAAACAATTTGCGTGCTTTTATAATAAATTGGAATTACGCAATGGTGACCCCTGTTTGCACTTTGCACGGTGAGAGTGGCATCTGGTATTGAGTCCAGCCACTACATTGAAGGAGTGATGGGAGACGGAGCAGAACAAGGATTTATAACGTGAAAGTCCACAAGCTCTGGTGACCATAGGAGCACTTGTGGGGTGGCACGACGTAGAGATTGATGCATGTATAGCAGTGGAGTGAATTACACATCAGCACAAGTATTTGGAAGATTGCCCAAGATTTAATTCAAGCACTAGCACTTTCTTGTGGAAAAAAGAGTGACAAGTGGTGGCGCCAGAAACGAGTGAATATAAATAAATCAAAACAAAGTGCCCCAATAAGTATATAAAATAAAAGGTATGGTGCTATCTCATAATACACCTTCATCTATTATTAATTACCCCACCGCTCAGTTGCACCTTTGCAAGCAAATATTTGCCATTTTGGTATATGAGGGAACATGTGATCTTCTCCCAGGATGTAGTGCTACAAGGCTTTTTTAAGCCTGGGTCACATGTCTCGCCTTGTGCTGAGGAAGCCAGTGTTTAAGGGCGGACGAAACACATTGACAGTGGCATAACATCATCACATCTGGCCACTATGGCTCTATGTCCATCAAATCACCAAGCTACCTCTGCTGCAGCGGACTGCTACATATCACGAACTGGAGATTGACTATAAGCCTGTAAAGGGAATTGGCACCTGAAAGCCAACACTGGCACTCTGCATTGACCCTGCCTGGTCCAGGAGGTGTGATGATGCCCAGGTCCAGCAACCAATCACTAGGTTGAAGCACACCCACACTTTACCACTGACCCTCTGATGTAAGGGGGCACCTTTCCACTGACCACCGATGTAAGGGTTGGTTCTTCAGACATTCTCCGGACTTCTTGCCTTATTTCCTCGCTGCCCATTATTTATTTTCATGAACATTATATAACATGTTGTTTTATATCTGATCAATGTGTCAAATTGGCTAGGTGTGCCACTTAAAATGTACCTCCAATATTCTTATTTTATCATGCTTCTAATGTGTACGGCAACTGAAAAAATGCCTATTTAATAGCACAATTTCCTATGAATTTTGATCCATTTTTGAAAGGTGTGGTATCAAACAGTACAAATTGCAGGTGTGGTCAGAGTAAAAAGTCTGTTAGTCTACTATTATTAGAGCGTTATTGGATCCATGTTTTTTTGAACGACATCTTCTGAAAATGAATGATCCTCATTGAAATCTATGATAAGTTAGTGTGGCTTGGTATCTGGGAAATAGCAGCTGTTAAATCACCCTTATCTTGTAATATTATTTGATATTGTATATTAAATGAAAGCTTTTCTCAGTTAGTGGAAACAGCTAGCAGAATACTAAACAGGAAAAATCTGCTTGGCAAAACATTCCTGCTCATGTCAGTGGGTGTATGGAGATGAACAAGGGCTCTCCATGCACAGAGATAAGCAGGGGCTCCCCATACACATTTTTTCTCTCCAAATTTCTCATATTTTTAACTAACATCAGAATATATAAATGGGTATAAATGATGCATGACCTGATATGATGGCTGTTGGTTGCAAGTTTTAAATTAGACATAATCTACTGGAAAAATTCAGTTTGAGCATGTATAGATTTATGTACCTGTATGAAGCTTTGTTAATTGCCTTGCAAAATGTTATTTTCTCTGAAAAAAAGATTACTCTGTCTAAGAATCACAGATAAATAACAGCCTTTTCTGTTACAATACACTGTATAGTTTGCAATTGTGTTCTTAATTTTTCACCCTTTTACTATTTCTTTTACAAAACAAAGATTAGGAAAAAATACTTTTAAATGCATAGTGCAAGGTAGGCGTTGACCACTTGATGGCGCCATTTCCTTTTGTTTGTGTGCCTGCTGTTAACAGCTCGCTTTTTTGCTTTAGCAAAAGATAATTTAGTGCAACTGAGATTTACATTGCAGCTAAAGATTAATAGCAATGCAAATGTATGTATAACCTCTTGAGATGCTCACCTCTCACCCTAATTAGTCCAGGCATTGATCCAGTGGGTAAAAAATTATATCTATGAAAGCCAAATGCGTCACTGGTAAAAACTATTGTGGTGTTATACAACAATGAAGAATATCGCACAAGAATAGAGCTGGGAAGAAAGCCCTGTGTCTAAGCAGAATGGTCACTGTCCTCATTTATTACATGGGTTGTATAAATTATTTCTAACCTTTTGCAAATATCTCAACAATTAAGAGATATGCATAAGCTCCCTGTTCCTTTGAAACATAAGAAGTGCATTTTGAAAGTGTTCACATCATTGTGTTATTTTAGCTGTGATTTATTCATGAGACATTTCTTGGAATGAATCCATTGATCAATACAAAGAGATGTGCGCCTTTCTAAAGGCTGGCAGAATGCAATTATATTTTGAACTAGAGCCAATTTTTATCGGGGTGGGGGGAGAGGAGATACAACGTCTGCATGGGAAAAGGAGTTAAAGGGGCTCGTAAACGATTAGTATGCAGTTCTCATTAAGCATTGGAGTTTTTTTTTGTTCTATCCTCCACTTCTTTGCATATTGCTTTCCCATCTGACTCTCATTAGAAAAGCATCACGTGCAGTCTCAAATACCTTCTTGTTTTCTTTCTTCACAGCTCGCTATTGTTAATGTCAAAGATCCTTCCAGCAGCCTTTCAGTGTCACTATTACTTCAGCAGTCATCTTCACTTTTCATCCTGGGAAAGGTCTATTAATATGTTTATTGTATATCCATGTCAGTGCCTCTTCTGTTGACTGCTCTGTATTCCACAAGCTGCCTTTTATCCTACTGACGGCAATAAACTGTGGGGACAATGATGGTAAATGTATATATGTGTAATAAATCTATCTATCCACATATATATATATATATACAATGGTTATAAAAAGTCTACACACCCCTGTTAAAATGTCAGGTTTCTGTGATGTAAAAAGATGAGACAAAGATAAATCATTTCAGAAATGTTTCCACCTTTAATGTGACCTATAAACTGTACAACTCAATTGAAAAACAAACTGAAAACTTTTAGGGGGAAGTAAAAATAAAAAAAATTATGGTTGCATAACTGGGGATGTAGCTGTGATTAGAGTTAAGCAATCACATTCAAATGCATGTTAAATAGGAGTCAGTACACACCTGCCATCATTTAAAGTGCCTCTGATTAACCCCACATAAAGTTCAGCTGTTCTAGTAGGTCTTTCCTGACATTTTATCAGTCGCATTCTACAGCAAAAACCTTGGTCCGCAGAGAGCTTCCAAAGCATCAGAGGAATCTCATTGTTAAAAAGGTATCAGTCAGGAAAAGGGTACAAAAGAATTTCCAAGGCATTACATATACCATGGAACACCGCAAAGACAGTCATCAAGTGGAGAAAATATGGCACAGCAGTGACATTACCAAGAACTGGACATCCTTCCCAAATTGATGAAAAGATGAGAAAATGGTCAGGGAGGCTGCCACGTGGCCTACAGCAACTTTAAAGGAGCTTCAGGAATATCTGGCAAGTACATGTGACAAGAATCACCGTATTCTTCATATGTCTGGGCTATGGGGTCGAGTAGCAAGACAGAATCTTTTCTTACGAAGAAAAACATCCAAGCCTGGCTAAATTTTGCAAAAACACATCTGAAGTCTCCCAAAAGCATGTGGAAAAATGTGTTCTGGTCTGATGAAACCAGGGTTGAATTTTTTAGCCCAAATTTCAAAAGATATGTTTGGCGCAAAAACACTGCACATCACTAAAAGAATACCATACCCACAGTGAAGCATGGTGGTGGCAGCATCATGCTTTGGGGGCTGTTTTTCTTCAGCTGGAACAGGGGCTTTAGTCAAGGTAGAGGGAATTATGAACCGTTCCAAATACCAGTCAATATTGACACAAAACCTCCAGGCTTCTGCTAGAAAGCTGAACCTCATCTTTCAGCATGACAACGACACAAAGCATACATCCAAATCAACAAAGGAATGGCTTCACCAGAAGAATATTAAAGTTTTGGAATGGCCCAGCCAAAGCCCAGACCTGAATCCCATTGAAAATCTGTGGGGTGATCTGAAGAGGGGCTGTGTACAGGAGATGCCCTCACAATCTGACAGATTTGGAGTGTTTTTGCAAAGAAGAGTGGGCAAATATAGCCAAGTCAAGATGTGACATTCTGATAGACTCATACCCAAAAACACTGAGTGCTTTATTAAAGGTGCTTCAACAAAGTATTATGCCGCGTACACACGATCACTTTTTGTGATGAAATAAAATGACATTTTTAAAAACGTCATTTAAAATGATCGTGTGTGGGCTTCACATCGTTTTTTGAAAAAAAAATTATGTTGTTTTTTGTGTTGTAAAAAATGATCGTGTGTGGGCTAAAACGACGTTTTAAACCCGCGCATGCTCAGAAGCAAGTTATGAGACGGGAGCTTGAATGGAACTTCCCCTTTAGAGTGCCGTCGTACGTCACCGCGCTTTGCTCATCATTTTTTTTAAACGATGGTGTGTGGGCAACGTCATTTTTTATGATGAAGTTGGAAAAACTTATTTTTTTTCAGGATGGAAAAACGTCGTTTTATTTCATCACAAAAAGTGACCGTGTGTACGCGGCATTAGTTTAAGGGTGTGTACACTTATGCAACCATATTTAATTTTTTTATTTTTACTTCCCTCCACCTAAAAGATGTCAGTTGTGAAGTTTATAGGTCACCTTAAAGGTGGAAAAAGTTCTGAAATTATTTATCTTTGTCTCATTTTTTTTAACATCACAGAAACCTGTCATTTTAACAGGGTTTGTAGACTTTTTATATCCACTGTATTTGTATGTGTGAATCAATGTAATCTGCATTTATACTGTCATTCATTTGTGGTTCATATCTATTATCAAGCTGGCTAGTTATAGAACTATTTAAAATGGTTGTTACACACATGCCACCCCCTGGATATGTTTTCTTTAATCTCTCCCCCATCTGTAGAAATCGCTCACTAAAAGTGATTTTAAAGGATCACATTTTATTTAAGAAAAATAACAAACATTTTATACTTCCCTGCTCTGTGCAATGGTTTTGCATAGAGCAGCTCTGATCCTCCTCCAATGCTCTTGGCTCTCTCCTCCCCCCACTGACTGCCTCCATAGTAAGCTGCTTGCTATGAGGCATGTGTGCATGCTCCTTCCTGAGCCGGCTCTGTGGGTCTATTTATTCACACCTCACTTCTTTCGTCGTGCCCAATTCATTGCCCATCTCCAATACCTTCTGGTCAATCCTTACACACACTACCCCAGCCCACTCCCCTTGCCCACAGACCTGCCACAGACCTGCCTAGATGGCCATTCTCAATCTTATTTCTGTGCCCCTAAAACTGACTTGGACAAAATGCCGGAACTCCTCTTCTTGCATCAATGGAAATGGGATCTCAATACCTCTTCCTCACAAGTCCAAAGGGAGAGAATCCTTCTCTTTTCTAACAAAGCTTCTCTGGCCAATAGATAGCAGGAGGGGGCTGTAGGATCCTCCCGCGATGGTATAGAACCCAAGCAAAATTACACTGTATGTTTCCCCAGGTACCTAATACTTGTTGCCACTGTGGGGAGTCTGAAGGGACACTCCTTCATATCTTCTGGAACTGCTGGAAACTTGACACCTTTTGGGAATGAGGTAGAAAGTACCATCAAGGCCCTAACAGGACCTATTCCCTATTACCCACTGCAAAGGCTTGTATTCCGACATTCTGGAAATGCTCAAGCCCCCTAACCATAGCCCATTTGAGTGCGAGGATGGAGAAGATTCAGGAAATGGAGAACCTTACCATGATTCTGAAGGTAAGGGAAGACAACTACTGGAATGCTCTGCTTTATTAGTTGTGTTCTGTAATGCCTGGTCTTACATGATCATATGAAGCTGTCATATTTTGTTTCCATTCTGTTTGATATTATGTTATGGGATATTATGTTGTGTGTAAAAAAATGCAAAAAATAAATAAAAATAAAGCATATGCAATTGCTGCACAAGCCATTTTGCAATTGAATCTTATTAAAAATTACCTTTTGTTTTCAATCTGTAAAATTTAAAAAATAAAATTGCACCTGTATAAAAAATGAAAACCTTGGTTAGTTTTTTGCATACGTTCAATTATCACCATTTTGCAAAAAGGCGCAATTTAAAATGTACAAATATTAGTAATTTTTTAACTCAATACAGGTTAAGCTTTTATATTAAGTAGGAATTTAGCAGGGATTTCATAAAATATGCTATTTTTGTATCTGCTAGTACCAATTTTAGTGTATTTTTAGCAAACATATTGTTTTTATAAACATTTGTGCAAATATTGCTGGCCTTAAAAATCAGTAGCACATTCTTTTTATACTACATGCCATGTGCTTTCAGAAAATATATGGTTTGGGGGGTATTTTACAAACCCTGAAAGATAAGAAGTGAAAAATAAAAACCTCACAGATTTTTAGAAAAATCTTTGCATATGTTCGATTTTCATCATTTTGCAAAAAGGTGAAATATAACATTTACAAATATTTCAACAGCAGACTTCAACAGCTTGGTAACCATTGGAGGTGGACAATATGGCAGGGTGCACAATCTCCCTGGTCTGCACTATGACAATGCTACATATTATCAGAGCCTCTAAATGGCTGATGGGAGGGGAACGACTACAATTTGGTCAGCAATTATTGCCAATACAAACCTATGTGGATGATATAGCAACACTGACAACTGTGTCTTGCAGATAGAGACTTCTGGAAAGACTTCATCAAAACATTACACAGGCGTGAATAAGGAACAAACCCAGTTAGTGCAGAAGCATATCCATTGTGGAAGGTGAAGTTAGGGGTAAATATCCCATATTGATGCAACATATGTTCCAACTAACTGTTTCATAAATGCCAGTGAAGAACTTGGGACACCGGCATTATTGCAATGACTTTCAGCAATATGAACATGGGCACATATTTGCAGCACGTGAGCACTAAAGTTCACCCTCTTCCTCTTTGCTGCTGCACATATGCATTACATGCACAACAAAAGGTTAATAATGGCAACTCTCACTGAATCCAAAGATATGTTATTCAGACAGCAGCCCCCATGTGACAACCGGTGGCAAGTGGACTCCAATTAAAACTATTCAGACTGCAAAATGTACTTTTAACTTCAGTAAAATAGTTGGGCATGGTCATAATGGAAGAGCTCCTCAGTGGCATAAGACAACATCCGTGCAGAAAAGACGGTGGTGGAGGAGGTGCAAAGGCATGAGGAGGCTGAGTGACATGCCATTCTGTCTCAATGACCAAGCAGGAATATGATGAGCCAATGGGAGGGCCTGGATAAAAAGAAAATTAGCTGGCATGACTCCTGGCTGATCTAGTTTTGTCATCAGAGCCACCTATAAAATCCTACCCAGAACCAAGGTGTTGAAGAATCTTACAATCAAAAGAAGGCCATATACTTGGAAATTGACAACGGAAGCTGCTCAGTATTTCTCGGGAAGAATCAATTTTTTCCTGTAAAAATGAGATGCAGGAGTTTTGTTGCAACGTCTACAAACAGTTTTTGGAAAAGTATGGGAGTGAGGGTTTCATCCTTCAACAAACAATTACTTAAACTAAAGCAGCAGAATATAACAGCAATTGGATTTGTATTTAAAGAAAAGACAACTGGGCTATAAAGGGTGCTCACCATAAATACCTTTTCACCACACCAGTTCCAATATTAAGTGCTGACTTACCATATGGATTAAAACATCTAATCATATTAACTCTACTATGCACTTACTTCGCCCACAGGTAAATTCAAGCCAATAGCAGAGTAGAGTGACCGTTTTCTATGCTGTTCAATTTGGATCTAGATGTACCAATAGTGTGTGAGAGGTGTAACTTTAAGCCTCTCTGCACCCAGCCTTAATATGCCTTGTGTGGGTATAGCATTTAAGTGACATTAAAGCCAGGCAGTCAACTAGGGGTAGGAGGAGGGATAACTTAAGACAGTTGCCCATTCTCCAAGTTGTGGGGACCCCTAACAGTAAAATAATTTTTGTAGCGTGGGTTGTCTGCACCCAAGCAAGACAAGTAATTTGCACCCCTAACCCATGGACATTAAGCGCTCCCCGGGTCTCTTCCACTCGCACAGTATTAAAACCCTTTATGGTACATTTTAGGATTGTAACGGTCGCCACCGCTTACAACCTTCCATCCAACCACGACAAGCTTATCTGACACACTCCGACAATATTGCATACACGATCCATATCCTTTCCCAGAATAAGACGAGACAGCGCTCCGTTCTTGCTTCCAAAGATATGACAATTTATTAGTATTTTCTCAGCTTCTTATATCCAGTACAGCATAATACAGTTAATCACAGGACAATGCAATCTCCACCCCCCTATTCACTCACTGAGGATAATTCTTTAATTGGTAGCTAGACATGATGGCACCGTATTATCAATAGGGTTCAATTAACCCTGAATAGTAACACAGACATCTTTATCACACAATGGCAGTGAGAGTGGGTGCAATCCACACCTTCAGATATTTCAATAGCCTATTATACAAAGGTATGACTCACTGGCTGCTGACCTGAATTAACACCTTTCAAAAGCATGTGTGCCCAGATTGCATAGCTAACAGCTTTTGATATTTGAAGACATCCTGCAAACCTGGATTATTATTAATGTCCCTTATTAATGTCTTCTGTAACATATGAATTATGATTCTTTGTCACCCTATGGCCCTAGTGGACATAAGGTGACCCTAGACATAGGAATATCTCAGACTGTCACGGTGCATTCCGTTACATCTCTCCCCTTTCGGTGGGAGACGGACACAGGTGGTAACCCCAAACGGGTTGACTCCGAAGTCCGTCAGTAGTTCCCGTTCTCCAATGCTGGTATCCATACTGTACCCCAAATAAATGGCTCCAAACTGAGCATTACTATCCCCGCCAACCTCTGCCTCTCTCAGAGAACACGCCTGCCGCTGGGGAGAAGGCAGGGTAGCTGGGCTCAGTCCATCATGCTGTTGGGGGTCTGGGCCAACTGCCCCCCCTTCCTGGGGTATACCAGTGGAGACTGAAGTCCCATCCACTGGTGCTTGGTGAAAAACCCCCGGTGCTTGCAAAGCAAAGCAGACATCCTCCTGTCCCAGTCCTGTACCATTTTCTGGGGTTGTGCCAGTGGGGACTGAAGTCCCATCCACTACCCCAGGAACCCCCTCTTCTGTTAGTGAGGAGCAGAGGCCTATGACACTCTGCTCTGTTGCCAGCTCTTCCGCTGGGTTGCTGTGAGTGGAGACCACAGTCCCATCCACTACCACAGTGTCCCCCTCTTCCGTTAGTGGAGAGCAGAGGTCCGTGACCCTCTGTTCTGTTGCCAGCTCTTCCTCTGTGTTGCTGTGAGTGGAGACCACAGTCCCATCCACTACCACAGGGTCCCCCTCTTATGCTAGTTGGGAGCAGAGGCTTGGGGTACCCTGCTCTGTTGCCAGTGATTCAGCTGGGGGTAAAAGCTTTACCACCTCAGCTTGTTGCTGGAGAGGGGGGCCAACCGCCCCGGCTCCCTGGAACTCCACACCATCCGCTTCGGCTTTAGGGATGAAAATCTCCATATTTTCCACTGCCGATTCATCAGCCAGGAGTTCACAGTTGTCATCTGAACTTTTCTCATAGTCCCAGGCAATGGGAGCCCCACCCTGCTGCTGAGCCGAGTCTAGCAGCTGTCTGTAGGCGACCTCCAGCTCCCATTCCCGAATGGCCAGAAATTCTAAATCTTCCTGTGACCAGTGGCCTCCCGAGATATTTAATTTTTCCTCTCTGTGCTCCATTATATCCTCCAAGCGCCACTCCCGATCATCCCCAAAGTCGGGATCACTGGACATCCTCCAATACAAGAATCCCAGGCCATCGTAGTCATAGCCTTCTGTGGGGCTGTCATCCGCTGACCACGGGCACTCTTGGGCTACATACCACCGGAGGGCTCTGTAGCTCTCATCCAGCTGCATCTCTGCCCGGATCAGCCTGCTTAACTCTGCTATCCACTCCTGCTTCGGTTGTTCCCCCAACAACAGCATTCGTACGTCATACTGCGGCCAGTACCTTGCATAGATGGAGGGCAGGACCTTTCCTTGGTGTTGCTGCTCCAGAGCCAACGCTTCCTTCCAGAGTTGGCACCGAATCACATCCGACCATCCCAAGAGGACCTCCTCTGATACTGGTCCTCTATGCTGTATCCGCATCTCTTGTAACCTCCTTTGGAATTCCTCTTCAATGGAGACTGGTATCTGCACCTCTCTCTCTCTTCAGCTGCTGCCGCACTTCTTCGCTGTCGCAAGGTGGCATCCACAGCCGCTATAACCCGGTCTATGATCTCCGGCGGAGGATTAGGACCATATTGTGCCAGTCCATGTTTAACAGCCCGATCAAAAAATTCTTCCTCGGGTGTCCTGTCTGTTATGCTGGGCCTCTTAGCTCTATTCATTTCGACAAGTTCTGCGATAATGTCCCTTTTCTTACGGTTGCTGGCCGGTCTGCCCCGGCTCTCCAGTAAGTCCATGAGGGAAGAGAGCTTCATCCGTTCATACAGCGTCTCCATTGTCATGTGTCCTTGTAGCCGTCCTTCTGAAGATGGAATCATCCCACCGCTGCCACCAATGTAACGGTCGCCACCGCTTACAACCTTCCATCCAACCACGACAAGCTTATCTGACACACTCCGACAATATTGCATACACGATCCATATCCTTTCCCAGAATAAGACGAGACAGCGCTCCGTTCTTGCTTCCAAAGATATGACAATTTATTAGTATTTTCTCAGCTTCTTATATCCAGTACAGCATAATACAGTTAATCACAGGACAATGCAATCTCCACCCCCCTATTCACTCACTGAGGATAATTCTTTAATTGGTAGCTAGACATGACGGCACCGTATTATCAATAGGGTTCAATTAACCCTGAATAGTAACACAGACATCTTTATCACACAATGACAGTGAGAGTGGGTGCAATCCACACCTTCAGATATTTCAATAGCCTATTATACAAAGGTATGACTCACTGGCTGGCTGACCTGACCTTAAGCATGTGTGCCCAGATTGCATAGCTAACAGCTTTTGATATTTGAAGACATCCTGCAAACCTGGATTATTATTAATGTCCCTTATTAATGTCTTCTGTAACATATGAATTATGATTCTTTGTCACCCTATGGCCCTAGTGGACATAAGGTGACCCTAGACATAGGAATATCTCAGACTGTCACGGTGCATTCCGTTACAAGGATGTACCCCTTTTTGTTCCCATTACTCCTTCTGCAAATCTTCTGATGATTACTGCGGATGTTACTTCGCTTAACACCATAATTCCTCATCAATTAGGTCTAGAAGCAGTTTCTTACTTTCTAAAAAAAGATTCAGGTTTACTCATGAAACAGGTCACATATATCATGGAACTATTAGAGTATGCTGTTATGCATAACTTTTTTTGGTTTGATGGGCGTTTCTTCAGACAAGATCGAGGTGTGGCAATGGGCGCCAAGTACGCCCCGAGTTTAGCCAACCTTTTTATGGCCAAATGGGAGGAGGATGTCGTCTGTGCCAGTACCAGGCCTCAGGTCATTTTATGGGCAAGGTACATTGACGACATCCTCCTCCTATGGGATGGGACCGAGTCTGATTTGAATCAATTCATGACTTCCCTTAACATCAATGATAGGGGGATACATTTAAGTCATAAGGTGAGCCGTAACAACATAAACTTCCTTGACTTGACGATTTCGGCTAGTAATGGCCATTTTGTCACATCTACTTTTTTTAAGGCCACTGATAGGAATGGCTTCATTCCAAAGAATAGTTGCCACCATCCTTCATGGCTCAAGTCTGTTCCCAAGAGTCAGTACCTTCGTTTGAAACGTAATTGTACGGAAGACAGAACCTTTGTGGAACAGGCTGAGGTTCTTACCTCACGGTTTATAGAAAAGGGTTACTCCAGCTTTGTATAATATGTTAATAATTTAATAAAAAATGTATGGTTAAAAAATAAATAAAAAAGAAAAGGGTTACTCCATGGACTTTTTGACCAATACTATGGCATTAGTCCAAGGGGTGGATAGATCTGACCTACTGTCGGTTAAAACGGATAGGGCAACTAATAACAACTTCAAGAATCCAATAATAATTAATTATTCTTGCCAATATCCGAACATCAAACATATAATAAATAAAAATTGGCATATTTTAAAAATGACAGGGTTCTGGGAAATTTGCTCCCTATTAAACCACAGGTTGTTTTTCGAGGAGCATCGTCTTTAAAAGACAAAATAGCTCCTAACATTCTAAACTCGCCCAGCATGGAGTCTAGGTTTCTATCGGGCCTCACGTGCTATTACAAATGTGGCAGGTGCCAAGTCTGTAGCCTTAATGTTCGTAGTTCAAGGAGAACCACTAATTTCAGTTCCTCCTGTACTTCCAAGAATTATTCTATTAAACCCTTTATTACGTGTTGCACCAAGGGGGTGGTCTACATGTTGCAGTGCCCATGTGGTCTGCAGTATGTGGGCAGGACGAAACGCCCCCTACAGGTGCGTTTAAACGAACAAACACATAAATAACATCAGATTGGGATATACTAAACACTCTGTGTCAAAACACTATCTAACAGTCCATAGTAGGGACCCCAAGAATACCATCTTTTTAGGCATTGACAAATTCAGTCCCCACTGGAGAGGTAGCCACCTAGTTAGGACTATTTCCAAATTAGAAATGTCATTGGGTGCATGAATTAAAATGTTACACCCCTTTTGGTCTCAATATAGAGGTGGATGTGAACTGTTTCATAGCTAATTCTTAAAAAACAGGTTTAGTAATTGATCACTTTTGGTGTTTTTTACAAAATTAGGATGTATTTTTTATGTAAATCATAATTATATGACTGATTTTATATATATTATTACATATTGGAGACATAGTAACCTTCTTATATTTATTTGTATTGTATTGATATGCGGTAGGGCAGACTTGATGTGAGCTCTAACCAGGTTAGGATTAGATACGCTGTGCTTGCCCTTAAAAGGGGTAGTGTTGTTTTGCGGTTTTATTGACCCCTTTTATACTTAGAGAAAATCATTATTGTCCCCAACATTGACTTTCAAGATTTTGGTGGTATGATATATTTTTATATCATTTTTATATTTTTTAACTTTTTGCCTTTGTAAGGGAGGCGATTGTACTTACCACCATTAGCAAATTCAGTTTTTTCCAGATTCAAAGATGGCGGGCGTACGACCTGGTGTGACTGACATCGAGGCTGCGCGCCACGCTTTGTGTATATATGCGGTGATTCAGCACGCCGCTTGTATCCCGTGAACACGTCCCTCTAGTGACGAAACGTAAGGAGGCGACGTGCTGATGTCACTGCGCAAACTTATCTCTACCTGGAAGACACGGGCGGAATGTGCTAGCCGGTCGGCTTTACTTATTGGATGCCTGTTACTACAAACTTCTTGTAAGTGCATACCTTTTATTTTTTATATTAAACCCAACGACTTTACACTATGCAAGCCTTTTTGTCCCTCCTTTATACATCCTGACGCACACCGACGATATCGAGGGCTGTCCCTATATAGGAGATCAGGACGTTGGAGCTGTCTATGAGGACTCTTGGTTTAAGATATAAGGCTTTTTTCTATTGTACATCTGGTTAGAGGCCATTCTTATTCATGGTGGAGGTGCCTATTCTCAACACTTTTTTCCAAAGTCTGTCATCAGTGTTTGCACCCGGGAGATCTACAATATGAACTCAGCAGCACATTTGCTTTGTGTCACGATATGGGTTTGGTTTGCTGTCCTTGCATATCCAGGTCCGGTCTTTGCCTGTAATCCGGGAGCTGCAATGCTTACCGTGTGCTCCCCCGCCTCCTTTTCCCCTCTGTTTCCTTTCAGGGGCGGTGAGGAATCACCTTAGGAATGGGGGGTGGGTGGGCGCCCCCTACGCATCGGCGCCACACCTCCTGACTCACATGTGACGTCATTCACAGCGTCACGACGTGGGTCACGTGTTCCTCTATCTTAGCCGGTCCAGTTGGGGAATATGGGTGCTCTCCACACGCGGATATCTTGTGTGTCAGAGTCCCTCCCCACCGTGGCCACGCCTGTGTGACGCTGGTACATATCAGCGTGCACACGTGCGGGTCAGCTGTACCTTACCTTCTCCCACGCAGTCCAAGTGCTACAACTTCCAGGACAGGTATATCCTGCCTTATCAGTTCAGTCCTTACCAGTTTAGGATACAGGTAAGCCATATCAGGCCCCCTAATTTTTCCCTCTACCAGTTAATCTTTACTCTAACCCATTGTTTGTGAGCAATTGAGGATTGTCCCTGCTACTTGTTTATTTTTTCATTAGCTATACCCCTTCATTTGGATATTATACATAGGTCATCTACTTTACTCTATTACTTAGATATCCTTATAGATATATTATGTCTATATTTGCTCATCCAATATTCACTGGTATCCTTCATATCTTATCAGGATACTATTATATACTTCTTATGTATTCTTTATTCTTAGACTCCCTTCAGGTATCCATGACTGATGAAACACTGTATCCAACCCTGAATATTGGCACTTTGGGCTTGCGTCTTGTAGGAGGGAGGCTATGCGCCCTGCCAGCACGCTGCTCTTTTGTACCTCAGCTCCCGGGACAGGTAACCTTTTGGTCCAGGCTCTTTACTTGTCACATCCCACTGCAGTTGTTTCATGTAAGTAATTTAGGTGGGGCTTATCCGCCCTCTTCCTATTATGATTAATTACCATCATACTCATTCTATTCTACTTTTATCTTAGACACCTCTGATTATCTGCCCCTGATGAGTGGTTTACACGAAACGCGTCGGGCAACTTAAGATACAGACATGTGACAATATCACATCAACGACTTAAAATTATCGTACTTACCAATCATGATTTCACTGTTCCATATTTTTTTCCTCTGCAAGTGCTGCTTTATTTATTTATTTTTTACAATCTATGTACATATAATAATCTCTGGAAATGTATATATGTATTACTGTGACCACTACGTGGCGCTAGGTTACCATATACTTTATGTACCCTTGTTGCTGATTTTTACTTATGCACAGAACCATGTGATTGTAAATCTTATGAAATTATATTTATTACAATGTTTTTTCTATCAGTAGTTCTTGTCATTGATATGTGCTGTATACCCTACTATGATTAATAAATATGTAATTTTTACCCTATACCCCCACCTTGTTCATGGCCTCATTTAAAGTCCCAAACTCCCTTGATTTTTTACAATATGAACTTGACCTTGCAATTTGAACTTTGAATTTACATATGATTCTGTGTGTTCAAAATTTTTTTTTTCATATATGGATTATACCTTCAGTGTTTATTTTCTTGTGATTATACTGCCTAGTTCCATTTGCATTTTTTTTAGCGCGATTTATTTTTCTATATACCCCTTTTTGTTCACCTTACTTTTCGTTTTATCTCCCTCTATCCTAATCTCTTGTTTTTTCCCCCCATCCCTCTCTCTAGCCGTCTTTCTTGTTCTTTCTCTTATTCTTACTCTCCCTTTTTCTTTGTTCCTCCCCCTCTTTTCCTCCCCCTCTTTTCCTCTCCCTTCCATTCCATGTATTCTCTGTTTTTATTACTTCTCTTACTCCTTGGTGGGGGGGTGGGGGAATGGTATGAGTGGCAGTGCTGGTGGGGAGGGGGTTCTGGTCAGCCAACATGGGTGCTCTTGATCAAGGTCATCTGCTGATCTGAGAACTGTAGTGGGAACTTTTAGTGGGCACTAAAATCATATCTAGTGTTACTTACTGTGCCTGCGGCTTCACTGTGTCTCCTACTTTGTGGTGTCTCGTAGCAGTGACACCTATGCCGAAATCAGGATATTGGGTCCCCTCCAGCCCCACCTACTTCACATTCCTCACCAGTCAGCTGACCTCTAGTCTCTGCCCCCCAGCCATGCCGTGAACTAAATGGGCGGCTGCGAAGAGGCTGAGTAGTTGGCTGCGGGCTCCAGGAACAGTTCAGCTGGGCAGCCGCGAAAAGGCTGGGAGAGCGGTGCAGGCTTCAGGAACAGCTCAGGATTCGGTGACCCCTGGCAAATCATCATTCGACCCCTGAGGGTGTCCCAACCCCAGGTTGAGAACCACTGCCCTAGAGGCAGAAAATATGCATCTGATTTTGTCCGCAAGTGAAATCCCTACAGTTTCCAGTCTTTTAAATGTTTCTGAATGAGTCTGAATTTGTGGAAATAGAAAACTGCGGTGTTCCTTGATTTTCCCTCCTGCCCACCCCTTGTCCCAGCCCTGCACATCAATTCCTGTTTTTAACAAGCTAATATCCCTATTTCACATGCATATTCTGGATGATTTATACAGGAACCAAAAAACCTACCAGCTTGCCTTTGGAGTATGGAAGGAAACTTGAGCACCAGGAGAAAACATGTGCAAGCACATGGAGAACAATGCAGAGAATGTCCTATCTGGTATTCCAACCGAGTACCCCAATGCTGCAATCAGAAGTGCTAACCACTAAGCCATTGTGCTGCCCCAATGTATAAAGCTCATATTAAAGCAAAGTTCTACCCTTTTTAAAAGTCAGCAGTTACAAACACTGTAGCTACTGACATTTAATAAGGATACTTACCTGTCCAGGGAGCCTGCAATGTTGGACCCTCGAGGCCTATCCATCCATGGGCTTGGGTGCAGGCACTGCCATTGTAACTAAGGGAAACCGGCAGTGGAGCTTTCAGGCTTCACAGCTGGTTTCCTACTGCGCATGCATGAGTCGCATGGTGCTTTCTGAATGATCCTGTCTTCTGGGACACACACAGGTCCCAGAATGCAGTAGGGGGAAGGAGGACAGGTACAGAGGCAGAAGGGTAAATGGCATACACCGCCATGGCTAGGCTGGGACAAAATTTCACCTATTTAATGCGTAAGAGGTAAGAACAAAAAATGTATCACCACAAACGACAGGTAGAGCGGTGGTCTTTAGTTTAAGACCAAGTTGTAAAGTTGGTTGGAACGCTACTTTAAAGGCAAATTAACTTTTAGACTGCAGTACTTTCCAGTACTTCCTGATTATCATCATCATTCACAAATGTATTTATTTTGTATTGGCTTAATCTAATGAATTTTAGATTTTGTTTGATAGGAAACATTTGTTTCATTAATATTATCCTATTATGTACTTACATTTTAAGGATTTTTTTTTCAGTTTTAAGTCCACTGTAAACCTTATAAAGTGTTCATCCAAACATATGGCTTCAATATATAATAGTTTAGATTTCTCTGAGAATCCAAAGCCTAGAAAATGTTCTATTTTTATATTGTGTAGATGTGTAAATTATTCTCATTGCCTGTGCTGTTTTACAGCAAACTCTGTGACAGCAGTGGGATAAACAGAATGTCAGTGTGTCTTGTGTATGGCAGTTTTAAATCCCTGAAGTATGACCTGAGGTATATTTAACTGCGTATGCAAGAATTTGGTATGAATCTGCTTTTAAACACTATATTGACTTTTTATCCAGCTTTCCAGACAGGCTACACCTGGCAGCAATGGCATTTGCTACAAAGACTAGAATGCCTGCCTAAATGTATTTACTGGTATATGCCAGGTTTTTCCCCCATTTCATATGAATTTGTCTACAATTCAGACTGATATAACAATGTTCATTGCAGGATATATAAATTGTAAAGTAATATACTGTATGTACCTCTTCCATATTGTGCAGTCTTATTTAACATGTTGCTAAAGTCAGCCATATATATATTTTCTATTAAAAATACATTTCTACCAAAATACATTTTTACATTTTGGATGCAGCATGGGAAGTTTAGAACCCTATCAGGTTTTTTTGTTGTGACTCCATTGTTGTGCCTCCGTTTGTCAGTATGTACCGGTATGTAGAAAACCTCTCCAAAGGGGAGAAAAACAGCAATTAAAGCATTTTAATAGAGTATGGAATGGTTAGAACCTCTGTCAGTTTTTTTTTTTTTTATTTCTGTGTGTATTTTTGGAAAATGTCTCTTGGTTGGTCATCAGAACTGGATGTGAGGGAAAAATACAGATACAGCAATGAAAGCCCATGGGTCTAATCAGCTTTAAAAATAAAGTTTTGATTGGGGTTTCTATGGTCAAATACTAAAAGGCATCTAATGCCAGCAGGGCCGGACTTACCATTGGGCTTGACTGGGCTCAAGCCCATGGGCCCCGCCCAATAGGGGGCCCCCTCTAAAAAAAAAATATATATATATATATATATATACAGTGCAGAAAATAAGTATTTGAACACCCTGCTATTTTGCAAGTTCTCCCACTTGGAAATCATGGAGGGGTCTGAAATTGTCATCGTAGGTGAATGTCCACTGTGAGAGACATAATCCAATTTTTTTCCCCCAGAAATCACAATTTATGATTTTTTAACTATTTATTTGTATGATACAGCTGCAAATAAGTATTTGAACACCTGTCTATCAGCTAGAATTCTGACCCTCAAAGACCTGTTAGTCTGCCTTTAAAATGTCCACCTCCACTCCATTTATTATCCTAAATTAGATGCACCTGTTTGAGGTCATTAGCTGCATAAAGACACCTGTCCACCCCATACAATCAGTAAGAATCCAACTACTAACATGGCCAAGACCAAAGAGCTGTCCAAAGACACTAGAGACAAAATTGTACACCTCCACAAGGCTGGAAAGGGCTACGGGGAAATTGCCAAGCAGCTTGGTGAAAAAAGGTCCACTGTTGGAGCAATCATTAGAAAATGGAAGAAGCTAAACATGACTGTCAATCTCCCTCGGACTGGGGCTCCATGCAAAATCTCACCTCGTGTGGTCTCAATGATCCTAAGAAAGGTGAGAAATCAGCCCACGACTACACGGGAGGAGCTGGTCAATGACCTGAAAAGAGCTGGGACCACCGTTTCCAAGGTTACTGTTGGTAATACACTAAGACGTCATGGTTTGAAATCATGCATGGCACGGAAGGTTCCCCTGCTTAAATCAGCACATGTCAAGGCCGTCTTAAGTTTGCCAATGACCATTTGGATGATCCAGAGGAGTCATGGGAGAAAGTCATGTGGTCAGATGAGACCAAAATAGAACTTTTTGGTCATAATTCCACTAACCGTGTTTGGAGGAAGAAGAATGATGAGTACCATCCCAAGAACACCATCCCTACTGTGAAGCAGGGGGGTGGTAGAATCATGCTTTGGGGGTGTTTTTCTGCACATGGGACAGGGCGACTGCACTGTATTAAGGAGAGGATGACCGGGGCCATGTGTTGCGAGATTTTGGGCAACAACCTCCTTCCCTCAGTTAGAGCTTTGAAGATGGGTCGAGGCTGGGTCTTCCAACATGACAATGACCCGAAGCACACAGCCAGGATAACCAAGGAGTGGCTCTGTAAGAAGCATATCAAGGTTCTGGCGTGGCCTAGCCAGTCTCCAGACCTAAACCCAATAGAGAATCTTTGGAGGGAGCTCAAACTCCGTGTTTCTCAGCGACAGCCCAGAAACCTGACTGATCTAGAGAAGATCTGTGTGGAGGAGTGGGCCAAAATCCCTCCTCCAGTGTGTGCAAACCTGGTGAAAAACTACAAGAAACGTTTGACCTCTGTAATTGCAAACAAAGGCTACTGTACCAAATATTAACATTGATTTTCTCAGGTGTTCAAATACTTATTTGCAGCTGTATCATACAAATAAATAGTTAAAAAAATCATACATTGTGATTTCTGGAATATTTTTTTTTGATTATGTCTCTCACAGTGGACATGCACCTACGATAACAATTTCAGACCCCTCCATGATTTCCAAGTGGGAGAACTTGCAAAATAGCAGGGTGTTCAAATACTTATTTTCTGCACTGTATATATATATATATATATATATATATATATATACATTTTTTTTTTTAGGGGTCCGGAGGCCCCCAGGGCCCGGACAGCAACCCCTACTTTTTTTTTTTTTTTTTTATAAAAAAACATTTTTCCTGTGTATGGACCCCAAAATTCCTGATGGCGGCCCTGTGCATACCTTCCACCATGCACGGATTCTGCGGGACTTTCCGCTTCTTCCCGCAGTCCCGCGAAAGGGTAAATTTTCCCGCGCTGCAATAGGAGGCAGCACGGAAGCAGGAGGAACCGGAGCGGTGTGTGGAGGACTGTGGCTGCTGAAGGGAAGAAAGCCGACAGCCGGGCTAATGACAGTCTGTGGCCCTGGCTGTCGGCACAGGTGAGAGGCACTCTTCCCCCGCTCAACAACTGCAAAACCTCCCCCCAGGAGGAACCGGAGCGGTCTGGGGATGTCTGCTGAAGGGAAGAGAGCCGACACATTCCGTGCACAGATGAGATTCACCCCCGCTTAACAACTTTAATGCGCACCCCCCGCTCAACAACTATGATCCCCCCCTCGCTCCAGGGGGCCCCCACCACCCGAAGTCCTGCCCTGAACGCCAGTACCAACAATATAACCCTAGATGTAGTTAATTTGACATTTACTCCTAAAGCTGTACTTTGGGCACAACATCTTTAATTTAAATAGTTTCCATAACGGGGCCATCCAGGTACAAGTTCCTTTGGAACCCAAGGTTTGTCTGCTGGGGATTACCGGGGACCTCCCAGTGGAGGATATCCCCAGACAGGCAATAGGCCGAGCCCTGTTTCAGGCCCACTTAGTGATATTGAGGAACTGGAAGGACACTGAACCACCCTAGGTGCAGGAATGGATCAGGCAGATGGGAGTCACCTTGAGGCTGGAGAAGGTGGTGTATCAGAGAAGAGGGTCTAGCGGTAAATATGAAAAGTTATGGGCCCAGTGGCTTGATGTTCCGGGGCTAGCCCCGATAGATCTTGTGTATGACAGGCTATTTTAGATCTGCAGTAGACTGGCTCCTGGATACTCGAATATGTTCGCGGGAGGGGGTGGAGGGTTGTAGGGCTATTTACAACACTGAGTGGCTTTTGATGAAGTGTCATGCTATGCTATGTGTGTACTCTCCCATGGAAAGTCAATTATGATTATGCTCAGGAGTTTTGTAAGCTGTTTTCTTTCTTACATTTGCTCATTAAAAATTTTCATTTGAGAAAAAAATAATAGTTTCCAAAAGAGTCGCAAAGCATATAATGTACATTTTTGTGCCTTTGCCTTTGCGAAACCAGCTATTCCATGTTAAAGCAGAAGTGTCATCATTACTGTTCTGCGCATTGTGCAGGGAGCAGAGTTTTAAAAAAAAAAACGCAGAGACTGCAAGCTGTCTGTAAAAAGTAAAGTAGAGAGGGGGAGGGGGGTTGGATACAGGACCAGTTATTCTGTACAAGCAGTGACGGGTCTTTATTACTGTAAGATCTTGTGCAAAGGCAAATTTCACTGTGAATTAATGTACTTGAAGAAATATACAAAGCATTCCAAGATTCAAGTAAGAATACACATTCCTCTTGTAGTTAGACAATATTTGCTTATACAGGCAGTCCCTGGGTCACAAACCAGATGGATTCTGTAGGTTTGTTCTTAAGTTGAATTTGTATGCAAGTTGGAACGCCAGCCCAAAAAATTTTTTTTTTTGATAGCATAGGGAAGGGTTAACACCACTGTAATGTTTGTTTTGCTGTCTGTGCCCCTGTTCAGAAGATTTCACCTCACAATTCTGTCCCTGTGACAATTGGATTTAGAAAACTTAGGGTTGTTGTGAAAACAAGGACTGGCGCTAAAGCTTCAGTGGAGACACCTTTTTCCCATATTAACTCTTACTGGAGTACATTTCCCTTCCTATGGGTAGATTTCCTCTCGCTTCCTGTTGCCTCCCTCTGTAAGTAGGAGTCGTACGTAAGTCGGATGTTTGTAACTCAGGGACTGCCTGTACTGAAGTGTAAATCATGCCTAACTATGGTCGGTCCAACATCAACAGAAAAATCTCTCCTGCTCTGTGCCTGTGTATAAATTGTTGTACTTCCGTTATGGTGTTAGAAAGTGAATACTGCACACCCGTTGCCTTAGCCAACTAGGGGGAGTCCAAAGTACTAAACCAAAGAGAAAGAATAAAAGGCACGTGGCCTAGTGAATTATCCTTGGTAAAAAGTTTATTTAAATAACAGAAGTAAGTATAGTGCTCACATTTGGTATCTGGAATAACACCACATCTAACTATGGTCGATGTTTGGCAAAAATGTCTGATTTGAAATAAGTCTTTTGAACCATTTATTAAAAATTTCTTAGAGCAACACTATATTCAGAGATCTTTTTATGTTGGCGTGGCTCAAGAGTAAAATAAAAAGCACCTAAATTGAAAGCTCCTGTAAAAATCCAGTGGTAGAATGGCAAAAGATAATTTATTAAATAAGCAGATATACAAATTTTGTATAATGGAAAGAAGTATGGGCAGAGCCAGAGATGAGACTTACTCTCACACTGATCTCCAGGCTCTGGCTGTGTCAGTGAAGCACGGAGTGCAGACTCAGTGACAGTGCCGCGGCTGTGTGGTAAGCATTGTGGCCGGCAGCCTGCGACTCTCTCACGGTAGGGCCGACCCTGGACTCGGGGCTATGGGTCCCAGATTCGGGGATCCAGCCTCAATAGCCACACCCTAACGACGCCTCTGGATAGAAGGTATGGTCGTACTGACAAAAGTGTTTTCAAAATATGGGAAAGGGAACTTTAGTATGTACCAAGAATATGTGCACCGGATTATAAAAAAATATATATTTTCATTTATTATCTTTCAGCAATGTCTTATATTTTTTTACAGGCCTTTTTCTTGAACATCAACCTTTTGCTGTATTAAATGAGTTGCTTTGTACAAATCAAAGTTAAGACAAGCCTATTCACCTTAGAAACAGATGTGTATATTAAATATACTGTATATTTTTGTGTTATTGAGTTGATACGATGAATAGGTCATATATAGTACATTGTATACATCAAGATTCATTTGCAAATTCTGATAAAAATGATAAACCGATGTTCCATATTTTCACTACATAATATACTGTATCACAGTAGTTTTTGTCCATTGCTTATTGTGTTACATGATGTTGAACACTGCTAATTGGTATCATGTTTTCAGTTCTAGCTATCTCCAGCATGAGACATGACTCTCCTTTTGAACCAGAAGTGTTCTGTTGCTATGGAAACTTGTAGTCTACTATTACAAAATACTGCACATGGATTTTTCAAAGAATATTAGCAATCATCTTACTGTCTCTAATGCTCTGTTATCCATCAGCCTAAATGGCATTCAGTTTACTTGATGACCTTTGAACAAGCACAGTTATATGGCGTTTTTTTTTAGTAAAACATCTTTGCCTATACTGTTAAAAATTAGGCCACTAATTGTAGGAATAACCAATTACCGGTATCCTCTGTACACAAATAAAGCTTAATTTCCTAAGAATTCACATGCTCTGATTGGTGAATACACCTGCATTAATTACATTTATTTTATATTTCTTTCATACCACCCATTGAAATATCGAGGACTTGAATCCTCTAACACATTAAAAGACATTCTTCACAATAGCTGTCTCAGAAATGATCTTAACCACTTGAAGACCAGCGTGTTAAATTTCCTTCCTGTCCAGGCCAAATTACAGTTCTCAGCGCTGTGATACTTTAACAAAAAAACTGTCACGAAACACTGTACCCAAATATTGTTTTTATATATTTTTTGAGACAGACACAGCATTCTTTTGATAATATTTAATCACCAGTGGGTTTTCATTTGTTTACAATATAAAGGAAAAAAGACAGAAAAATTGAAAAAAAAAAACATGTTTCTTTATCGTACATCACGGGACACAGAGCGCATAGCCATTACACTTGGGTTATATGGGTACCTTCAGGTGTGGACACTGGTGTAATCAATTTCACAGGAAGTTTCCTCCCTATATAACCCCCTCCCACTGGGAGTGCTTCAGTTTTTTCGCCAGTGTCTTAGGTGTTGGTCACGTCTAGCTGTCCCTCGGAGGTCTCGGGACCCAGGATAGCTAGCCGGATCCGTCCGAAGTGCTTCAAAGCCAAGGTGTACGGTACCCGGGCCCTGCTGGAGTGGGGTTTTGCCTATAATGCCTCTCCTTGGAGGGCTGGATTCTGGGCTCCAGTGCCTTAGTCTCTTCCAAGAACTAAACGCTACTGATGCCAGGATGCTATATAGGTCCAGGGGTGTGGGTTCCTTAACACAGGACCCCGGTCCCTGAAGGTCCAAGACAATACCCACGGAGATGGGGGAAGGCTGGGCCTCTTGCAGTTTGCAATACCCTGCGGCGTGGAGCAGGTAAGAGGGAACCTGCGGGACTTGGTTCGACAGTAGGTATCCCCCTGGGGGTTCTGGGTTGGCTAATGGTATGCTTGTGCATCAGCCACTATCTCCACTATGTCTGTTGAGGCAGGATGGGATGTACTAATGTTTACCCAGATAACATGTAGATATATATATGCTTTTAAAAGATATGTATTTTGCTACTTCCCCCAGATTTGCCTGTTAGCATGATACTGCAGCCCCACGTGTATAGAGAGGAAGGGCTGACAAAATTCCTGTTCCTAGGAAGCCTGGGGGGGCGGGCCAGCAGCGTCAGTCTCAGATAAAGCAAAAAAGCATTTCCTGGCTGGTCATTCCCTCCTGAGAGCAGTGGAGAGTGAGGACATAGAGCGCGCACCTGAGCCAGTTCTGGCTAACAGTGACACCCAGTGGTGGTTTGTGGATCTTCAGGTCTGGACTTAAAAGTCCACACTGACAAAAAAAAAAAAAAAAAAAAAAACAAATTTTTTTTTGCTTAAAGGGACTCAGCCTTAGATCCAGCAGTATCTGAGTCGGTGCAACCTTGGATTCCAGCTAACGGGCATTGGTGTGGCAATACTCACAGGACTTTCCTCTGTATTGCCGCCTTCTCAGGCGTATGAAAATTTTGAAAAGATTTTACATAGCCTGTCCTTATTAATGTTTCACTTCTAGCTACAACAGTTGGGTGTTGGCTGTAGGGGTGTCTCAATTGTGCAATGGCTCCCAAGGGATCAGGACCAGCTAAGGCTGCAAAAGGTGCCAAAAAGTAAAGGGGTCTCCAACGGGGTCAGAGGATTTGGGCCAGGCTCCAGTGGTCCCACCCTCACCAGATAGACCACCGAACAGCATCGTGCAGGAGCCATTGAGGGTGCTAGGGGCAGAGGCGGGCCCCCAATCAACCCATTCCCGTTTATGTTACGGAAGAAATGCTAGAATCCACCCTGGGTGGGCTAGAGAAAAGGTTAACTGCTTTAATTGCCCGCTCTTTGCCGGGTGGCAAACGGCTAGATCCCCGTCACCTAAAACGGTGTGTTCAGATGCAGAGGTCCTCTCTTCGGAGGAATTGGATCCACAGGGGGATCAAGCGGACCTGAGTCCTGACGGGTCAGACATTGAAGATTCCACTATAGATGAAATTTTTTCGGCTTCTCAAGCAGAGAGCCTGTGGATCCAGTCTCTGACGGATATGGTTCGCACTGCTTTTAAACTTCCAGTGTCAGAACAAGTAGCCCCCGCGGTATCCTCTTTAGGTTCCTTGAAGGCACCATTGGGTGGTGCATCTTTCCCCGGTTCACCCCCTTCTGGAGAGCGTGATTTTCAGGATTGGGCTTCGACCTGATAGGATTTTTATCCCTCCTAAAAGGTTTACCATTCTCTATCCTATGGAAGAAGAATTTGCAAAGAAATGGGCACTCCCTACCGTGGACGCAGCCATTTCCTGCGTAAATAAATCCCTGACCTGTCCGGTGGAAAATGTCCAGGTGTTTTTTTTTTTTTTAAATATGTTTTTATTAAGGAAGTTACATAACAGAGAAATCATAAAAAAAAACAGGACATAAAAGCATTTTCTGTGGAACATTGCAGTAGATTGACAGTGTATGTAGAGGTTCTCAGAGAGAACAAATAAGGGGGGAGGGTATAGGTTAAGTGGTCACGGGGTAGGTGAAATAGTAGTGCTTGCAAACAAAAAGGAACAACAAGAGAGGGGGGGGGGGTAGGGGAGGAGGGAGGGAGGGTAGGAGAGATGTCAATCCCGAGGGGGATCCTGGTATAGAAAAGACATTTTCTCAAAGTTCAACCATTCAGTAGGAGTGAAAGTATACGACATAAAGGGATTCCATAAGTGATAGAAGCGGTTCTTGCTCGGTTCGTGGGTCAGGTCCGTGTTGAGCCTGTCTTTGTATAAGAGCTGCAACAGTTCCCTTTTAACTTGAGCAGTGGTTGGGCAGTCCGCTGATATCCACTTCTGGAGGATGGCTCTACGGGCTATCAAGAGGCATATCAGAGTCCAGTCCCTGCCCAGGGGGGTGGAGGGAGAGGACCAGGGGAGTAGTATGGGGTCCCAGTACCCAAATATAAGTAGTAACGGGTCCCTGGGTATGCGTAGCAGGGTGACATCGAAAATGTATTGGATGACTTGGTCCCAGAAACTGGCTATGAGGGAACAAGACCAGAACCTGTGAGTCAAGTTAGGTTTGGGTTGTTTACAGAGGGGGCATTCTGGGGTGGCATGGGCTCGGCTGAAGGGGATGTGGGCTCGGTGAACAATCTTAATCTGCGTCTCTCTCCATATTTCGTTAGGGATAAGTCTGTGGATGGTGGTGAGGCCATGCAGGAGCTTCTCCACCAGGTCAGGGTCAGGGAAGTCTTTCGACCAGTTGGCCGCCGAGGTTGAGGCCAGGGGGGGGATGTTGTGCTGGAGGAGGGGATGGTAAATGTCTGAGATTTTGTATGAGGCCCGGGAAATAAGGGTGTCGGTAAGGGAGCTCTGGAACCTTTTTCTGTCATCTCGACAGGCGTTTTTCAGGAAACTAATGCATTGAATATACTGGAATACATGTGACGAAGGGAGAGAAAATTTGTCTGCCAGGGCTCTAAAACCTAGGGGGCGGCCTGAAAGGGGGTCACATAAAGAATAAAAGGATTTGATACCCTTACCCTCCCAGTCGAGGTAGGGCTGGTTATCTAAGCCTGGTTGGAAGCTCGGGTTGCCCAGGATAGGGAGGTATCGTGAGATAGAGGAGGGGACATTGAGGGCCTTCCTGACCTCTCTCCAGGCGATGACTGTATCCCGGAGAAGGAGATTGTGTTGGAGGGGAGGGGGGGCAGATTTCCAATGGCAATGGAGAAGGGCCGTGAGCGAGAAGGGGCGGACCATCGCCGATTCGAGGGGGTAGTTCGAGCACCTGGAGGACTGGGTTATCCAATCCAAGCCTGTTCTCAATAGACATGCCAAGTTATATAGCCTGATGTTGGGAAGGGCAATGCCCCCCTCTCGCCTGGGAAGATGCAGCTTGGTAAATGCTATGCGCGCCCTCTTGCCACGCCAGAGGAACTTGGAAATGGCAGAGTTAATGGATTTAATGTCTTTGTGGCGCAAGAGTAAAGGGATGGTTTGTAGTGGGTACAGTAGGCGTGCAAAACTAACCATCTTGACAAGGTGGCATCTTCCCAGTAGCGAGAGAGGCAGGTCCATCCAGTTGGTCAGTTCTTGGGATATTTTGGTGAGCAGGGGGGGGTAGTTGAGGTGGTATAGGGAGGAGGGTAGTTTGCCTATTTTTATCCCCAGGTAAGTGATATGTGACTTTGCAACGGCGAATAAGGAGTTTTGGGACCAGGAGGGGATAGATAGGGAGCCTATTGGGAGTATTTCGCTCTTGCTATAATTGATACGTAACCCTGAACATTGCCTGAATTCGTCAAAGGTGGTCTTGATAGTGGACATGTCGAGTGAGGGCTGGATGTGAAGATAAGGACATCGTCTGCAAATAGTGACGTGCGAAGGTCGTGGCCTCCGACATGGATGCCATGTAGGGGGGCGATCTGGGTTAGGTGGCGGGAGAGGGGTTCAAGTGCTATGTTGAAAAGGAGCGGGGAGAGTGGACAGCCTTGCCTCGTGCCTTTGTGCAGCCTGAACTCCTCAGAGAGGAGGCCCGCCGCGACCACTTTCGCGGCAGGGGCAGTGTACATTGATTCTATGAGGTGCGTGAAGGGGCCCGAGAAGCCCATTTTGGACATGACCATGGAGAGCCATTCGAAACTAACGTTATCGAAAGCCTTCTCCGCGTCTAGGGTGATGATGGCGTGGTCTCCTGCCGGGTCATTTTTTGCGTGTTCGAGAGCTAGCATCACCTTCCTGATATTCATGGTGGCCGTCCTACCCTTAACAAAGCCCGACTGTGCGGGGTGAATCAGGGAGGGTATAATGGATGCCAATCTAGTGGCTGCTATCTTGGAGAGGATTTTAACGTCAAGGTTAAGAAGCGAGATGGGCCTATAAGAGCCAGGTTCTAGGGGGTCCTTGCCCTTCTTCTCTAGGAGTTTTACTATGGCCTGATTGCCCGTTGGAAGATAGGACCCACCCGACCATATGTGTGTGTAGACGTTGTGGAGAGGGGGGGACACAGTCGAGCTAAAGGACTTGTAAAATTCTCCGGTGAAACCGTCTGGGCCTGGGGCTTTGGAGGGGGAAAGCTGTTTGATTACGGATTGGACCTCCAGGACAGAGATAGGGGCATTGAGGGCTTCGAGCTGGGTGGGGGTTACCTGGTCCAGGGAGATACGTCGTAGGAAATTGAGGGCTGTCGGCTTATCGATAGGGTCTGAGGCATACAGGGAGGAGTAGAATTGGCGCATAGTATTATTGATACCTTTTGGGGTGTAGTGTATGGAACCCGATGGGTCCCTGAGAGACATGATATGCGTCGGGCGGTTGGGTCCTTTACTTAATCTGGAAAGGAGTCTACCTGCTTTGTTACCAAACTTGTGGAGGGAGGCGTCTAGATGCGCTTTTTGGGTACGTTCGAGGGTGGCTGCCCAGCTATCAAAGGCCTGCTTGGCAGCGAACCAGGCGTTACGGTTGCTGGGGGAGTCATCAGTATAGAGGACCCGCTGGGCCTGATGCAGTGTTGCGCTGGCCTGTTTGTAGCGTCTAAGGGTGTGTTTTTTTGAATGTGGCGGCGTAGGCGATTATGCAGCCCCTGAGGAACGCTTTGCCCGCTTCCCAGAAAAGGTTAGGGTTGTCAGCGTGTAACGCGTTATCCGATGCGTATCCCAACCAGGCTTTTTCTAGATGCTGGTGAAAATCTGAGTTATTGTGAAGATAGGAGGGGAACCGCCAGATTCTGGGGTTAGAGGCTAAGTCAGGGTCCTCAAGGGTGGTCGAGACCGGGGGCATGGTCCGAGATTGCGATGTCGTGTATGTCAGCTTCCGAGATCAGTGGGAGGAGAGAGTCAGAACAGAAAAGATAGTCCAGTCTCGTGAAGACTTTATGAGGGTGGGAATAAAATGAGAATTCTCTGTCAGCAGGGTGTTTTAGTCGCCATAGATCGTGGAGGTGCAGTGAATCGACCGTCGACGCCAATAATGTCTGGGTGAGAGGAGTCAGAGGAGGACGAGATTGTCTGGTAGAGGACCTGTCATCTATCGGGTGCATGATGGAATTGAAATCCCCGCCTATCAGGTGTGGGCAGGCTGGGTCTCTAAGCGCCCAGGAGGTGAGGTCGCTAAAGAAGGCACTTGTGGGGCTGTTGGGAGCATATACATTAGTGATGGTTACCACCCTGGATCCCAGTTGAATACGGGCCGAGGTGAATCGCCCCTCGGAGTCCGAATCTGAGGACAGAATCTTGCAGGGAAGGTTTTTGTTAATAAGGATTATTACCCCAGCTTTCCGACCACTTGAGTCAGAACCGAGGACTGTGCCTACCCAGAGTTTCCGCAGCCGCGGGAAGTCGGGGGTGGACAGATGGGTTTCCTGAAGGAGGGCGATGTCGGTCTTGAGCCTTTTAAGGTGGCGCAGAACTTTCATCCTCTTATTGGGGGAGCGGAGCCCTTTGACATTCCAGGAGACTATTCTCATGTTGGGAAGACTAACAATGGGGTGTGAGCAGGACGTGGAGGCGAGGAGAATGGGAGCATGGTGCATTGTAGAAGTGGGGTGCAAGGACAGCAGGTGTTGTGGTGGTTTGCTGTGAGAGAGAGCGGGGGTGGTAACGGATCCCTAAAAATGGGCGGAGGGTTGAGAACCAGGGAGGGGGAGATGGGGGGAGGGTGATGGGGGCAAACAAGGTGAACAACAACATTTGGGAACTTCACTTTTTTCCGCATGGAGCCACTGAATAGGCCAGCTCCCAACGCAGGGCTCTCAATGCAGCACTTCACCCGCCGCGACCGATGGGGGGGTGTAAGCAGCAGGAGCAATGCGTGAGGGGGGGGGGGGGGAGGAGCTAGACAGGTTCCTTGCGGAAGAATGGAAAGGCCTACACATGATATATAAACGTATAGGATAACATAATATTAAGGCACAAGTGGAGCTAAGACAACTATTACCGATTGTGCAAGAGAACATAAAACAATGTGAAAACAAAACAGTGTGAAATAAAATGGCATTTTTAGGAGCATAAGAGAAAAGAAAAGGAGACAAACTGGCATAACATCAAAATTGCATTAGGCCTACCGTGGTCCCCCGGGTGAAGGGGGAGGCACGCTGAAGGAGAGGGGCCCAGGAGTGGTCCTGGACGGTTAATGAGCAGCAGAACTGCATCGGGATGGTGTGACCGTCTAGAAGAAAAAAAAAAAAAGAAAAAAAGAGAAGGTTCAAGAAAAAAAAAAAGTTCAAAAGGATGAGGTGTGTTGACGGTCGGATCCAGATGCCTTGAATCTTTTAGGAGAGTCCTTGCGTGGGCTTCCGTGTTCTAGGGCCCGGTTGGAAGGTGCCGCTCTGGGAGACTGGTTGTGGTGGGGGCTAGAGCGGAGGGGTCTCAGGAAGGCCTCAGCTTCGGATGGGTCATGGAAGGAGAGCTGATCTCCGTTGGGTGCTCTGAGTCGAAGTACGGCCGGGAAAGCCAGTGTAAACTTGATTTGCATTCGGTGGAGCTCCGTGCAGGTCTGCTGGAAAGCCTTCCTCCTCTTGGAGACGTCCACGGAGTAGTCCGCAAAGATCAGGATATTCATGCCGTCTATCTGGAGGGTCCTGGACTGCCTGAACTTCTGCAGGATGAGGGATTTTTTCTGAATAGTTGAGATATTTGGCGATGACAGGGCGAGGTGACTTGCGATCAGAGTTGAAAAGGCCCATGCGGTGGGCGCGCTCAACAGTGCAGGGGCCCGGCAGGCCCAGGGTCTCGGGGATGCGTCTGGAGCAGAGATCTGAAAGTGCTTGAGGTTGCAGCGATTCAGGGACGCCAATAAAGCGCAGATTGCTCCTCCTGGATCTGTTCTCAAGGTCGTCCAGTTTGTCTAGTATATACTTGTTCGTCTTGTCTTGCGCATGTTCAAAGGATTGGGCCTGGTAAAGATCCTCTTCTATATGTCCGATGCGATTCTCAGCCTCATTCAGCCTGGATGCATGCTCCCCTAGTTGAGCCTGGATTTTCTGTATCCCTGCATTGATGGCTTTTTCCACCGAGGTCGCTATCATGGGGGATAATAGAGCAGCCACGGCCTGGGCCATCAGCTCAATGTTGTGCATATCCCCCGCCTGTGGGGGAGGTGAGGGGATGTGAACAGTCTGAGGGGTAGTTGGAGGGGCTGGTGGTGCACTCACCTCCATTGCAGGTGTCGGATCCACGATCGGATCTACGATCGAATCCGTGTAGGCCAAAGCCGGGGCCTCGATTTGCGGCTGTCCCGTTCGCGCCGCAGCGGCGGCGTACGACCGCGCGCCGCTTTTTTCCAGGTATTTGTCCATCCTCGGGTGGAGGGGGGGATGGCGGATGGTTAGCCCAGGGGTCGGCAGCGGGTTTGCTGGCTTTTATAGGCCGATTTGGGAGCCTGTGTGCGGGAGCTGAAGGAGTGCACAGCTACTCCATGCGGCGCCGGAACCGGAAGTTATGTCCAGGTGTTTAAAGATCCAGTCGACAAAAAATTGGAGACCCTACTGAAGGCTTCTTTTACCACAGTAGGTGCCGTGGTTCAGCCAGCAGTGGCAGCCATTGGCGTTTGTCAGGCTTTAAAGGATCAGACTAAACAGATATTAAGGGACATACCGGCTCAGCAAGCTCGTGAATTGGCTGACCTCCCAAGAGCTCTCTGCTTTGCAGTAGATGCTATTAAGGACTTCTACCCGTTCAACAGGCGTCCCGTTTATCTCTGCTGTTGGTTCATATGCGTCGCCTTTTGTGGCTAAAAAACTGGTCAGCAGAGGCACCCTGCAAAAAGCTTTTAGCAGGATTTCCCTTTCATGGTGGGAGACTATTCGGTGAAGACCTAGATAAATATATCCAGACCATATCAGGTGGTAAAAGTTCTTTCTTGCCCATCAAGAAAAGATCACGTGGGCCCGCATTTAAGCGACAGGCCTTCGCAGGCTCGGCCCCTTCAACTTCCCGTCAGTATCGACGGCCTCCCGGGCGTTCGGCATTTAATAGCCGCCCACAAGGACAAGCCACGACAGGCAAGAGGCCATGGTCTCGCAAGCCGGTTAACCAGTCCTTAAGTCAGATTCATGAAGGGGCGCCCCCACTCTCTTGGGTGGGGGGAAGGCTTCGGTTCTTCTCCGAAGTGTGGAAGACCAGAATTCCCGACTCTTGGGTAAGATCCGTGGTAACCACGGGCTACAAGCTAGAGTTTCGGGAAGTCCCCCCTCCTCATTTTCAGGGGTCAAGTCTTCCAAGCGACCCATTAAAGAGGGCCTCTCTTGCAAAAGCATTGGATCGTCTCTTACTCCAAGGAGTAATCGTAGAAGTACCAACCCAGGAAGGGGGTCTGGGATTCTACTCCAACCTTTTCATAATACCAAAGCCCAATGGCGACGTCAGGCCTATCTTGGACCTCAAACGCCTAAATCGCTTTCTAAACATTCAGACCTTTCGTATGGAGTCCATACGTTCGGTGGCAGCCAGCCTACATCAAGACGACTTTCTAGCATCTATAAAAGAGGCGTATCTGCACGTGCCGATCTACCCGGCACATCACAGGTTTCTTCGGTTTATGATAGATCACCGCCATTACCAGTTCGTAGCCCTCCCTTTCGGGTTGGCAACAGCTCCGCGGGTATTCACAAAGGTGTTAGCCCCGGTGCTAGCCGTCCTAAGGACAGAAGGCATTTTAGTCTTGGCATACTTGGACGATCTTCTGGTTATCGACAGCTCAGCCTCCAACCTCAATCAGGCAGTAGGTCGCACAGTTCAGCATCTAGAGGAATTCGGATGGATTGTAAATCTAGAAAAATCGGTATTGAAAACCACAAAGCAGTTGGAATATCTAGGCCTTCGGCTAGATACAGACTGCCAGAGGATAATTTTACCTCAAGCAAAGATCAGATCAATAGCCCAAGCAGTTCAAATGATCTTAGGCAAGAAGAGGGCCGACTATTCGCCTATGTATGCGACTGCTGGGGAAGATGGTGGCCGCCTTCGAGGCTGTGCCCTACGCCCAGATCCATACCAGATATCTTCAGGCAGCCATTCTCTCTGCTTGGAACAAGTCCATTCAGGCGTTAGATCGTCCGTTAGTGCTCTCCCGAAGGTCCGGCGCAGCCTGTCTTGGTGCTGGTTCTCAAAATTTGTCAAAAGGGAAATCCTTTTGCCCCATCTCGTGGAAGATAGTATCCATGGATGCCAGCCTGTTAGGTTTGGGGGGCAGTTCTAGAAAAACAGACCCAGCAAGGGCTGTGGTCGGGGGCAGAGAAACTGCTTCCCATCAATATCTTGGAAATCAGAGCTGCTCGACTGGCCCTGATCACCTGGACTCCCCCTTCAGGGTCTGCCAGTAAGGATACAGTCCGACAACGCCACTGCGGTGGCATACATAAACCACCAGGGGGGCACGAAGAGCCCAGCAGCCCAAAGAGAAGTAAACCTGATTTTCTCATGGGCCGAAGCCCATGTACCCTGCATCTCGGCGGTGTTCATCCCAGGGATAGACAATTCTCAAGCAGATTTTTTGAGTCGTCAACAGTTGCTCCCGGGGGAATGGTCGCTTCACCCCCAGGTATTCCAAGAGATTTGCCAAAGATTTGGAGTCCCAGACGTGGACATTATGGCAACGAGATCCAACAAAAAGTTGGACAAATTCATATCCCGAGCAGGGATCCCTCGGCCTACAGGACCGATGCCTTGGTTTGCCCTTGGCACCAGTTTTCTCTTCTGTATGCGTTCCCTCCACTGCAGATGATTCCCCGCCTTCTACGGAGAATCCGGGTGGAGCGCAGGCCTGTGATCCTGGTGGCTCCAGCCTGGCCCAGGAGGGCTTGGTACGCACTCATCGTGAAGATGTCAGTCGGGGCGCCGTGGCCGCTCCCCCTGCGCCCAGATCTGCTGTCTCAAGGCCCAATCTGCCATCCTGCTTCACAGCAGCTAAATTTTGACGGCTTGGCGGCTGAATCCCTAATTCTTAAAGGCAGAGGCCTCTCAGATCAGGTCATATCTACGTTGATTCAGGCTAGGAAACCGGTCTCCAGAAATATTTATTACAGAGTTGGAGAACCTATGTGGAGTGGTGCGAGTCTCAAAAATGGCATCCTCGAAAGTTTTTTATTGACAGGATCTTGCGATTCCTCCAGGTTGGCGTTGACAAAGGGTTGGCTCTTAGTACTCTAAAGGGGCAGGTGTCGGCTTTATCGATATGGTTTCAAAGACCCTTGGCCACCCATTCGCTTATGAAAACCTTCTTGCAGGGGGTCTTGCATGTGAATCCCCCTATTAGAGCTCCCCCTCTGCCCCTGGAATTTAAATCTGGTCTTGTCAGCTTTACAAGGCAGCCGTTTGAACCTCTGACAGAAATCCCTCTTGTGCTACTAACCCGAAAGTTGGTTTTTCTTGGTGGCTATGGCTTCAGCCAGAGGGTTTCCGAGCTGGCAGCCTTGTCATGCAGGGAGCCATACCTTATTCTGCATAAGGACAGAGTGGGTTCTGCGGCCTCAACCTTCTTTCCTTCCTAAGGTCATATCCAGTTTTCTCTTGAATCAGGACCTAGTCCTACCCATCTTCTTCCTACTCCCCAGTCCAGAGAGGAAAGACGGCTTCATACTTTGGACGTGTTCGAGCCATGAGGGTCTATCTCAAGGCTACAGAGAAGATTCGGAAAACAGATGTGCTTTTTGTTCTTCCGGATGGCCCCAAGAAGGGTCAGCCGGCTGCCAAGTCTTCCTTGGCTAGGTGGATTAAGCAGCTGATTTTTCAGACATATGGTCTGAAGCGCGTTCCACCTCCCTTATCAGTTAAAGCCCATTCTACGAGGGCCATGAGTGCCTCCTGGGCGGCACACCATCAGATCTCTATGGCACAGGTTTGCAAGGCGGCAACCTGGTCTTCCGTACATACGTTTACTAAATTTTATAAGTTGGACGTTGCAAAGGGTACGGACGCAGCTTTTGGGCAGGCGGTCCTACGGGCAGCAGTATAGAATCCTCTGGCCCGGTTCACGCCCCCCTTGTTTTTCTGTTGGTGGAGCCATGTTTTCTCCTGACAATGTTTTTATTTGGCTATTCTTGGCCTTTACGGTCTCCCTCCCTTCATAGAGCATTGCTTTAGGACATCCCAAGTGTAATGGCTATGCGCTCTGTGTCCCGTGATGTACGATAAAGAAAAAAGGATTTTTAATAAACAGCTTACCTGTAAAATCCTTTTCTTGAAGTACATCACGGGACACAGAGCTCCACCCCTCTTTTGGGGAACATTGTGTAACCTCGGGAGAATTGCTTGCTACAAAACTGAAGCACTCCCAGTGGGAGGGGGTTTATAGGGAGGAAACTTCCTGTGAAATTGATTACACCAGTGTCCACACCTGAAGGTACCCATATAACCCAAGTGTAATGGCTATGCGCTCTGTGTCCCGTGATGTACTTCAAGAAAAGGATTTTACAGGTAAGCTGTTTATTAAAAATCCTTTTTTCCCTTTCTGTTATAAAACATTACAAATAAATAATCTTTCTTCATAAATGTAGGCCAAATGTATTCTGTCACATCTCTGGTAAAAATACTGAACTACGTTTGTATATTTAGACTGTGTGAAATGTATCAACCCTGATGTTCTGACTTTCTATTGCATTTACGGAGGCCCTGAAATGCCAAGACAATACCAAAACCCCAAAATGGCTATTTTTTGGAAATAGACACCCAAAGGTATTTAGTAAGAGACATTAATTGTGTTCTAACTCCTGAGCTACTAGAAGTCTTCACTCATTCAATATTTGAAAATGCTGCTGCCAACACTATCATGTTCCCACACCTTAAACCCACTTTCTTAAAAGTGCTGTGTCTTAATGCCAGTGGGTTAACGGCCTCCAATCACCTCTGCATTTTGTGGGCTTTAATAAGATCAACATTCAACGTTTCCCATCAGGGGCACCTCCTTTCTTCACTTGCCACCAGATATTGCTCAAAATGAATGTAATACCTGGCCCTTGGGTCTGGGAGACATATGTGGACCTTCGATTTGTTTCCCTCAGTTGCTCAGTGGACATTCATTACCTACAAAAGTTATCTGTTCACGTACTCTCAGCCCATGCCTTTTCATAATGTTTGATATAGCCTGTGTGGGTGAATAGTTGTCATGTTGCCATGCTCATTACAATAAAAATGATTATACCAGGAAAAAAAATAATAATCATAATTCCATTCTTGTGCTTTCAATAAAAACTATTTTATTAAAATGTTAAAATAAACTCATTTACATGTGCGCTGTATCCATTGCACAACATAATACATTTTGTATGTGTAGTGTGTGTGTGTACATTATATAATATATATATATATATATATATTATATATATATATATATATATATATATTGTGATGGTTTGGATCTGGAGTCAGAGAGAGGCTGCATGGGTTGCAGTTAGTTGCAGTTAGTGTGTGCAGATCTGCAGGTTGCAGATGCCGCTTTATGTTTGAGCAGCAAGTCGCTGACTAGGAGAAAAGCAAGGATTGAGCTTATCTCTGGGAAACGCTGTGTGTTCTGAGGAACAGAACTTGGGCTTAGGCTAGAGGCCTGAAACCGTCGGATGCCAGGATTGAAAGCCAGGAGGCTAAGCTCTTTAGTTTGTACAATGCAGTAATGGTGGAAACCCCCTGCAAGGGATGCTATTGCATATGTGAACCTTTTTGTGAGTTTTTAAATAAAAGTGGGCTACCAAGCCCCTAAAAACGCACCTGCCACTGGAGTCTGATTCCCCAAATCTTACATATGGTGGAGGTATTGCTATGGGCAGTTTGGAAGAGTTCCAGATCCGCATACCAACAAACAGTGAGTAGAAAGCAACTGTGCGTTTTTGGCAGCAATGCTATGATGAACATCCAATATGAACTGAAAGTTAAAGTTTTCTGCTGTGAACTACTGTTAGCTGTGTGTGGCAGTCAGGAGAACTGCATTACACAGGAGTTCAATTAGTGGACTGTGTTGCATACAGGTGGCATATTTGTGGAAGTAAGCTCAGCGTGGCCTGAGAAGACATATCCATTTGGAAGGCCCAGTGAATGGATGATTCAAGTGGAATCGCAGAGAGTGAAGTCTGCATGTGAAAGTGTGCTGTTGGCAAGTCTTGGAGACAGTACATCAACATTTCCTGTGTTTAAAAAGGAACTGTGTGATAAATCGTTGCCCTGTTTGCAGCGATGGGAAGGTCAAAACGCAAAAAGGAAGCAATGTTTGCTGAAATGAGAGACAGAATTTTGTGAATGGAGGGGTTGTTACCGACAGAACAAGCCCCAGACTGTGCAGATTTTTACTTGGCCGCACTGAACCAAACTAAAGGGGAAGTTATGCTGTTGCCCCTCAGCAACGCTGGTGCAGGGCCGGCCAGCTATTAATGTGCAAAGTGGTAAAAAACAAGTACGCTGTTTGCGATTGCAGTGAGTGGGGGCATGAAGTTTCAAATGCCCTGTGTCGCAAGCTACAGCAAAGCAAAAATATGAGAAGCCTGCTCTGAATGTAAAGAGTAAGCAGATGGGTGCAGTTGCCCATAGCAACGTCTATGATATTAGGTCAGTGGACCGCAAGACAAAGATATGGCCTACAGAGAGTTGTGGCAAGTTTAAAAGCAACGTCGCTTCAGGGAGAGAGACGTCTACATGTGTCGGAGAGCCAGCAACGTGCAGCTAGGAGAGCACCGTTTCCATTAGCAACCGGAGAAAATGTGCTAATGGGAAGGAGGAGCTACAGGGAGAGGGGTGTATCGCCATCCCATAGAGATGCAAGTGAAGTTCTGCGTGTTGGGAGAGTGTCATCTCCTTAGCAACAGGAGAAAGTCGCCAAACGCCATGCCTGGAATGTGGTCAGCTCGGGCACGGCATATTTTCTTGCCCTAGATTTTGGGTGCAGCTGGAGGTAATGTTGCCGAGCAGGACTCTATCGGTGGGCCAAGAAAGTTCCTTACAGATATGTTTGCAGTCACCCCTGGCAACAAGGAGAATTTCTGTTGTGTCTGCAGGGGGTGCTAAACATTGGAGTTGCCTACTGTGATTTCATCCTGTGGCCACCAGGGGGAGTTGGCAGTAAAAATGCAGCTGAAAGACAACGCCCTCAAATGAACCTGCTTCAAGATATGGTAAGACTGTTGCAATTTGTGATTAAAGTGAAGTAGCAATGTATCCGGTGAGGAGATCTGCAGAAAGTGTAAAGATGGACTTGCTGCAGTGTGGAGATCAAAGATCAAAGACTGAAAGTGATTTGTGTGCACCTAAGGTAGTCCAGCAGAGTGCTGAGAGTGATGTGTTAGGGTGACCAAAACAGTGGTGTGTCATGTTCCCTAGCGATAGAGACATGTGCTGCAGTGTTGCCAGGGAAACCGCTAAAGAGCCTGTATTGGTAAGACAAATGGTTTCCCAGGACAATCTGTGAAGCCGCCCTAGTGGGCAAAAATTCCTTTAGAGAGAAAGGTTAATGTGTTGAGTCGCATGCTGGGTGCCATGCGTTCAAAAGACAAAAGTCAATTTAATAGAGATTATAAAACTGCTGTGTTTATGAATACTGATGATGTTGCTGGTACAGGTATTTATGTGATGTGATGCTTAATGAGCTAGGGCTGATCGCTAAGCAGGTTATGCGATTTCCCTTAGCAACAGTAGGTAAGGTTGCAGAGGTGTCCTTTAAAAACATCCAGGGAGCTCTGTGTGTTGGAGCCAGAGGTTGCCGGGACAAACTGTGGTGCCACTCTGATAGATAGAGGGTACTTGACCTTCGTGATGAGAAAAATGGTAAAACTGAAATGTCTGAAATTACTTGTAGTGATAATGTGTTACTACAGTCTGTCACTGCTGACAGAAAAAGTCCTCATGAGTTTAATGGAGTGCCACACAGTGGTCAAGTTATGTTATTGCAGCC
The DNA here is from genome assembly GCA_029574335.1 of Rana kukunoris. Taxonomy (NCBI): domain Eukaryota; kingdom Metazoa; phylum Chordata; class Amphibia; order Anura; family Ranidae; genus Rana; species Rana kukunoris. The sequence goes on from CM056049.1 coordinate 161,602,476, forward strand.
TGCTATGTTTAAAAATGTGTTTGCGGTGGACACAAATTCTGCTATGCAAAATGGAGAGACTGCAGGGGCCGGTAGACACGGGTGCGTTGGCTTTTGCAGAAGTTAACCCTCTCCAGTTGGAAGGATCTGAAAAGGGCGCATACATGGCAGAGGTTTTGTCCTCAGCAAAAGAGATGAGGAATGTTGAGCTTCAGAAGGATGTATGGTAATGGGATAGCGATTTGGAATCGCTCAGTGTTGCTGAAAGTGAGAGGGTGAGTGTCGCACATGCGATTTGCAGTGCTCAAGGGGAGTCGCAAGTTTTGTTAGTTACCGCTGAGGTAGAGGTCTCTTTAAGTGACTCAGCCTCTCACGCCTTAGCAAATGAGCCCTTCCACATCGTTGGTAAAGGAAAAGTTCCTAAAGCTCTGTGTTTAGATGTGGCGTGTCTAGAAATAACTGGGATGTTGTTGGAATTGGTGAAAATATTTCAATGTACACCTACGTGTATCCACAAGCAGAGGGGCGACATGGTACTGCGTAGAAAAGTACCAATCGGTGGACACAGGTGGTGCTGCGTTGTTAAGCAATATTGATGAAAATGGTTGCTCTACTGTTTGGTTCAATTTTGTGGAAAGTTGTCTCACAGTTCTCTTTGAGAGTGCTTCCAGCGGCGGTTGGGTGCAGAAGGCGTTTAGGGGAATTGTTGGAGAAATCAGAAATAATAGACAAAGTGGAGTCTCTCCGTCTGCTGATGTGATGGAATGCATTCCTACTGGTGCGGTCCGAGGTACGGCTGAAGCAGTGGTTGGTACATCGGCGCGCGCACTGTCTCGCCCTCTAGACTCATGAAAAGGAAGGGCTCGGAATGGACGTGACAGTAGTGGGAATTCAGTCCATCACTAGCAGAGAGGTGCAGTTTGAGGTACCCGAGACACTTGGATAGGAAATAAACAGTAGTGGTAACTGTAACGAAAAGTGTATGAGAAGCACTGTAGAGCACTGTCAGACAGCTCAGAGATCCTGGTTGAGGTACCAATGGTCTCAGAAATGGTTAAAGAGATTGGTATGGAAAAATGTGCGTTGGTAGGACAATTGCTATTGGGGTGTTGGACAACAGGGGCGATGTGAAACTGTGGGACTGTCCCATAGGGAGTAGCTGCTTGCCTGTAGGTGGTCCCTCCATAGACCACTGTTCTAACAAACAAGGGGACCAGAGGTCCCAATGAAAATGCTGAGTTGAATTACCCTTTGTGGAACATTGCTGGTGGAGATTGAAACAGAAGGATGTGGTGTTGACCTCAGATGGTTTGGTTGCCACGGTTAACCATATAGGCGATAGTGAACCTGAGAAACAAATGTCGGTTGGTGTTGTGTCAGGTAGTGAGTGTGGTCAGTCCCTGACAGGTTTCATGGAAGTGGGTCCCCAACCGTCCCAAGAGAGTAGGTCTGTGGGAGGAAAAGAAGGATCCTAAGGCCAGAAGGTAGAAGGGATAGAGAGATTAGTGGGAGCTCACGGTTCAGGAAGAAGTGCTGGTGGAAGCACACCGGAAGAAGAGGGGGGTGGGTCAGTGCCCCTTCAGAGGAAAGTTGGCAGATTAGGACTCCTGCTGCTGATAATTGGCACAAAGGCGCCACAGGGAAGGGTTGGTGGAAACATACCCGGAAAAAAATGGGCCTGTGCAGCAATGGTTGGCACAGAGGTGACCCATTAGTGATGAGGGTCTGTGTGTTCCTCCCTCCGGTTCGAAAAAAGGGGGAGGGTATGTGATGGTTTGGATCTGTCTTGCCTGATGGATGGCTGGTTTTCGCCATATTTTGGAGAGACAGACACATTTATTACACAGCGTGTGTTCAGCTTTTTAGTGCTAGGCTGGCTGTGGCTCAGGGCCCCACCACAGACAGGAAGTCTGGTCCCGGGAGCCAGGTGAGCTCCAACTCTCTGAAAGGAGCAGAGAGAGGCTGCATGGGTTTGCAGTAAGTGTGTGCAGATCTGCAGGTTGCAGATGCCGCTTTATGTTTGAGCAGCAAGTCGCTGACTAGGGGAAAAGCAAGGATTGAGCTTATCCTGGGAAACGCTGTGTGTTCTGAGGAACAGAACTTGGGCTTAGGCTAGAGGCCTGAAGCCGTCGGATGCCAGGATTGAAAGCCAGGAGGCTAAGCTCTTTAGTTTGTACAATGCAGTAATGGTGGAAACCCCCTGCGAGGGATGCTATTGCATATGTGAAAACATTTCTGTGAGTTTTTAAATAAAAGTGGGCTACCAAGCCCTTAAAAACGCACCTGCCACTGGAGTCTGATTCCCCAAATCTTACAATATATATATACAGTGCAGAAAATAAGTATTTGAACACCCTGCTATTTTGCAAGTTCTCCACTTGGAAATCATGGAGGGGTCTGAAATTGTCATCGTAGGTGCATGTCCACTGTGAGAGACATAATCAAAAAAAAAATTCCAGAAATCACAATGTATGATTTTTTTAACTATTTATTTGTATGACACAGCTGCAAATAAGTATTTGAACACCTGAGAAAAATCAATGGTTATATTTGGTACAGTAGCCTTTGTTTGCAATTACAGAGGTCAAACGTTTCTTGTAGTTTTTCACCAGGTTTGCACACACTGGAGGAGGGATTTTGGCCCACTCCTCCACACAGATCTTCTCTAGATCAGTCAGGTTTCTGGGCTGTCGCTGAGAAACACGGAGTTTGAGCTCCCTCCAAAGATTCTCTATTGGGTTTAGGTCTGGAGACTGGCTAGGCCACGCCAGAACCTTGATATGCTTCTTACAGAGCCACTCCTTGGTTATTCTGGCTGTGTGCTTCGGGTCATTGTCATGTTGGAAGACCAGCCTCGACCCATCTTCAAAGCTCTAACTGAGGGAAGGAGGTTGTTGCCCAAAATCTCGCAATACATGGCCCCGGTCATCCTCTCCTTAATACAGTGCAGTCGCCCTGTCCCATGTGCGGAAAAACACCCCAAAGCATGATGCTACCACCCCATGCTTCACAGTAGGGATGGTGTTCTTGGGATGGTACATCATCTCATTTCCCAAACACATTCTTTCCCTCCAAACACAAAAAGTGGAATTATGACCAAAAAGTTCTATTTTGGTCTCATCTGACCACATGACTTTCTCCATGACTCCCTGGATCATCCAAATGGTCATTGGCAAACTTAAGACGGGCCTTGGACATGTGCTGGTTTAAGCAGGGGAACCTTTCCGTGCCATGCATGATTTCAAACCATGACGTCTTAGTGTATTACCAACAGTAACCTTGGAAACGGTGGTCCCAGCTCTTTTCAGGTCATTGACCAGCTCCTCCCGTGTAGTCCTGGGCTGATTTCTCACCTTTCTTAGGATCATTGAGACCCACGAGGTGAGATTTTGCATGGAGCCCCAGTCCGAGGGAGATTGACAGTCATGTTTAGCTTGCTTTCCATTTTCTAATGATTGCTCCAAC